>CM050165.1:196731103-197123603 GCA_027410445.1 Discoglossus pictus | reverse complement strand
TGTCTTAAGCCTGTTTTGTATAAACTCTTAAAGGGACAGCTTCACCTGGATGTCTAGGAATATTATTACCTTGATTTCAACTTTGCTGGATGTTAATTTCCAATAAAAAATATTTAGTTTTTCCCTTCTCATGTTACTTATGTTGTTTTATATGAATTGTTATCCCATGTGGTAATAGTGTACATGGAATTCCATGAGGACAGTTATGGGTTATTTCCTGACGCTAACTGGCAGATAGCGCTGCAAATCTTCGGAATACTGCTGCATATTGCATATAAGGCACGCCGACAGAAGACCTCTTGACCTCACTGTCGATTCGGTGATGTTGAGTTGCGCCCTGAGATCTGACGGCACCATCTAGCGGATACTTGCTGGCACTGCAGATGTCAGTGCTGGCGAACTCATGCCCATACACAACAGGATAAATCCTAGTTATGGTAGTAGTTAGGGTAAAATGGAGATTCATAGGGAGTCCTATTATAGGAGCTTAAGTTTAGGTACCATAGAGTCCCTATGGACTCCCATGGTTATTGCAGGGACCCCAATGGTATAGGGGCTAATTTTAGTTGCCATTGAGGAGCACAAGGTTTGCTTATCGCTTACTCAATTGAGTATTTTAAAATATGGTTTTGGGGAATTATGTATATTAAAGGACCACTGTGTCGCTCATATGATATAGTTTCATTTAATTATTAAAAGTGCCATCTTTCTGATTCACCACAAACAAAAATGTATATATTTTGTTAATGATTGAGAGATCAATACCTTTAATTACTGATTAGCCCCTGGTGCGTTGGGTCCATTGTTTAAGTGCAGTTGCCTGCATAAAAAAAAACTAGGTGTTTGAAGAAAAAAAATCAAAGTGTTAATTTGTATTCCTTTTAGTCACATATTGAGTAACAGGTTCCTGCAGTTAGCTTTTCTCTTCGATTTTTATTACATTTTATAAATCTTGTTACCTTTTATGTTTAAGAATAGACTTGCAATTTTAAGGAAAACCATTTAACTGAAGCTAAGAAGTGCACAGAGCATATGCACATCTGTGAACATCATCCAGAGACAAGTATGATTCATACATCTGTATTGCGACTCATTGGCTGACAATGGCAAGCCCCCAGATCAGTTAAATATTTGAACAAGTTTTTTCTTCCTACTTTGAGAGCATCATTTGAAAAAAGACATCACAGAGTGGTACATTCTTAAGTAACTTCTTTCATTGAAATGCTTTCAATGTCCCATTAAGACTTTAACTGGTTTCATTTAGTACTAATTATGATTCATGTCCAGTACTAATAAAAATAAGCTGCTCATTATTATTATTATATTATAGTTTATTTATAACGCGCCGACATATTCCGTAGCGCTGTACATAAATTAAGTTCAGACAAAGATAAATAAAGATTAACATATAACAAAGGAAGGAGGGCCTTCTTTCAGCTAGGAATCTAATGTCCGTGGTGAATTGGAGCCAGATTTTTAGGATATCCTTTTAAATCAAAATGATTGAACAATATTGATGGATTGACCTGTACTTAAACAAAATATCCTGTCCTGGATTGGCCTCCAAACACTAATATTGTGCTTGCCTGCCCTATGGGAAATTGGGACTTGTGTTAAAGTCTCCCAAGATTACCCTTCTGTTTCCTTAAAAATTGCCTGTATGAATGACAGGATCTTTATGTCATCTAGTTCTTTCATTAAAATATAATTCAAATTGGTTTTCATTTAGCAATTGTGTTTCATTAAATTATAGGGTACTGTAGTAGAGCACTAAGAGCCTACAAAAAATGTGAATAGGACAATATTTCCACTACAATTTTTTGCCTTCAAATTGAAAACTGATAATGAATCGATAAAATGTAAGAAAACCCGGTACTATATATTAACACAACGATAACGAGGGTCCCTTTTCCCATCTGCAAGGAAAACAAATGGTGTTTGCTAAAGACTTTAACACATTAGTAGACAACACTTAGCTAGATCCAAAGTACAATTCCAATCTAAAACACTCACCTACAGTCATGCCCTTAGTAACCTTAGTTGACTCATGGTGAATAATTAACCCAGCTTAAAGTGACTTTATGATTACAACTTGCATAAACTGCATACTATATTCATGTAACACACTCAAGGCAAAAAACAATATTAATGGTACACAGAACAACAGTGTATAGCACATTACAATATGTAGGGCTAAAAATATACATAATTTATTAATCAGAAATTGCATGCAGCAGAAATAATCCTAATATCTTGACATACTGATCGAGCACTCTGCAATGTAATTAGATAATAACAAAGTTGAAAAAACAATAGTGGTATGTAAGTATTGAGGTCCATAGGCAGCGACAATAATACAAGTCTCAATAATGTAATTAACTAATGAACCAGAAAGATGGTAAAGAACATACCATAGGGTGGTACAGATATATCCTACAAAGATGCATCCACCAGTGTGCAGAAAAAATGCCATACACAGAAACAGGGGAGACTGTGAAACCCAAGCAGGCAGTGTTCTCCCTGACTTTCAAGCAAACAATTGATCATAATGTTTACATGGCCATATTGCACCACTACGTTAACATTATTATGTATAGCCAAATACGTATTTCTGGTTTGAAGCATTACATGCATTTTTTTACCTTTTTCCATGAATATTTTATTTATTTTTCAAAGAAATACAAATAAAATAACTATAAACTGTATTGTATTTTTTATAATAAATCAACCATTAATTAATTTAGCTTATGGTGAGCAAAACAGTGACAGAAGCCATTGAACATGACAGTGAGTACAGCAAAACATACTAAATGTGTGTGTACATTTCCATGCCTAAAACAAAGTTAATACACTTTATTTCTCACCCATAATCTCAAGAAATATAGTGTTTGCAGTGTACTGTGGGAAACTGCCCACAAAGTAGTTGTATTATTACATCGGGCATATGCTGTAATGCAGCTATGTTTAAAATGGTTTTGGATTAAGATTGAAAATGCATTATGGTCTCGCTTGCTTGTCTCAGGTCAGTTTCCTAGAATGCAGTGCAAACATTGTATTTCTTGAGATTCTGATTAGGAAATAAATGTATTAATATAATGTTAGGCATTCAATTGTACAGAAATCTGATGATACAGAATGTTACATAATCTATATATACATAAATTATCATCTGAAATCCATCAATGAACAATGTAATAAACATACCTGACTAAGACATGCTTCAATTTCAGTTATGCACACCAAAAATGGCAAGCCAAAGATGTATGGGGCACACTATTCCAGGTAATTAATCCTATTGTGTATAGCTTTTGAATAATATAGTCCCCTTTTAGTACCAGTTTTAGTGACTTATTTTTTGTAGATAAATCTGTGATCAGGGTATGGAGCAAGCCCTACGAGTCTGTTGCTGGAAGACTGGGACAATCGTCAAAAGAAAAAATGATCGGTGCAGCCTGCCCAGGAGGATCTACCCCCTTGCAAGGCCAAACTCACCCGATGATTCGCCAAGAAGATGATTATGGTGATCTCCCAGCACAGAGCAAAACATCAGGCCTGTCTGGAGAGGGCAAGAGCCCTGGGACCCTGACGCTGTGCAAGCACAGGCTCTGCTCTTGAGGCCAGCAGCTATAACCTACTCACAAATTAAGAAAGCTATCCCATTAGCAGCACCAGCAGAGCAGGTAGGACGACAGAGGCCAGTGAAGTCAAACCCTCTCCTACAGATCGAAACTGAGGAGGCCCTTTTCCTGATCCATCCATGATGAGACACAGAAGACACATTATCCCAGTGGCAGCTTACTGGAGCTAAGGTCCAACTCTGCCGCAGCAACCGGCCGATGCAACCCGGGTGCATAGAGGTTTGCCCAGGTCGCTGGAGGCGTCACAAAGTTACATTTTACAGCCGATGATGGAGGTGAGTCCCGACACACCAACTGCTACAACCAGGGTGAAGTAAGGTTAGAAGGGTCATGGCAGCCAATCCTGGGGCAAGTTCAGAGGGCCCAAGCTCAGGAGCTGCCACCCATCACTGATCCAGCGGAGCAGGGTGATGTCCTGAACCTGCCTTGGGGGTTTGTGCAGGCGGCCGATCATCTGGGGTCACCGCTGGAGGTGCTCTTTACTTTGTCATTGAAAGTGCTGAATCATGGACTACCCCTACCCTTGCCTTGGGAGATTGTGCAGGAGCTGACCCTCCATGGTCACTTCTGAAGCAGCTTCCCATCACTAGACCTGACTGATGCCCTTGACCTACTGTGGGCGAGTTGTTGAGGTGGCAGATCCTCTATTGTCAAAGTCGGAGCCGCTCCTTTATCACCGAAAGAGCTGGATCACAGACTACCCATAACCTTGCCTGGGGAGATAGTGTGGTCGTCTCATCCTCCATGTCGCCACAGTTGCTGCTCCAACTTGATCCTTGGATTCCAAACAGGGGCCTACCGGAATGCTTCACGCCTCAGCGCCAAGATGCACTTGATACCCTACAGCTGCCTAGAGATTGTGTGGGTGGGTGTCACTATCAATCCCAATCAGAGCTACTCCACAGGGCAGCCATGCAGATCTCAGATCAGGGTACCAACTGTATGGCAATTCTGACCTTGGGCAAGAGGGTCAAGGGAATACTACAGAACTGGTTGTATTCGTTTGGAAGTGATGACCTGTCTAGGATCATCGCTCCAAGTTTGCTCTTAAAAATGGTTGACACAACCTGCTTTTCGGGGTTAGGATAGGATTTCCCTGAGCCCCCAACCAACAGCCCTTCAGGGCCTTACCCTCTCCAAAAGGGACATAAGCTACTTTTATAGTTCACTAACTCATTACTATAAGACTATACACTTTGGATCATTGTAAAGACTATATTTGCATATGTGTGCCTAGGAGATGTTCTACGTTATACTTGCTATATGGGGTCGCAGTCCACCCATATGGCTGGTGGCCCTTAACCGTTTTAGCGGTATTCCTGAGCGTGATTTGGGGTTCATGTTCAGTACCTAAAGCGGCAACTCCGAGCCCCGCCCGGGATTACATGCATGCGTCCTCCTGGTTCCGTTCACTGCGTGCGTAGGCGATGCAGGGGGGCAGAACAAGGCGGTCTGGCCACATCAGCACCTCCGAGCGTACCGCTTTAACACTCAGGGGCACTGACACTGCCAGACCGCCAGGGAGGTTAATCTGTTAAATACTGATGTGACCAGACTTTACTGGTTATTCTCCCCATGTTCTTGTCCCTACTGTGTAACAGGTATGACTATGTTAGCTGGTGCAAGTCAGTCTAGCTGCCGGGACAATTCATATTCCTATCAATTTCCCCCTGCTCCTGGATTGGCTGCTAACACTACCGTTCAGCGAATCAAATCTTAGGGCGGGCAATTTAACCCCATTTAAAGTTAACCATTGCTCGTTTTTTTTAACATTTATAAACCCCATGAAATATTGAATAATGTGAGCTCTTTCAAAGAACTTAGTGATGGTGTTCTCTGCTTTATTTAGTGATTATATTTTGTTTGATATTTTGATATCTTCTTCTGATGATCCTGGTCTGCATGCTGGACACTGAGAAGGCCATCCACTTCACAATCCTGTAGCTGAAAGGCAAGTGGTTTGGAGCTGTAACAGACCCCCTCCCCTGGATTGTGAAATAAATTATGGGCAGTACTGCAATTTACCACCTCAATAATTCATTTTGTATGTTCACAGGGGGTTCCTGCTTGTGAACTCTGCAATAATAATTTTGAAACCTTAAGCTTTAATAGATAAAGAATATTTCTTCTTTACTATGTAAGTCCTTGACTGTAGATAATGACCGGTCCTTTCTGTTCCCGTAAGGAACATTTTTCATTTTATTTAAGTTTATTATATGTCATATTCCTTTATGGTAATCCTTTTCAGCATTGGAAATGCATGAATATTAATACCCAAACCAATTAATGGACACAAAAAAAAAGTTTCATTGAATCAACTATTCTTGTTATTTTTTTCTTCTTCTGAATATTTGGTGATTAATGTATGAAATAATGTCACCATGCCATGGCCACAAATTGATTAAATTGCTTCAAATCCATGCTGGAAACCTACAAAGAGATGGCTTTTAGTGTAATAGGAGCATTGTGTGAGGAAGTAAAGTTAATTTCTTGTAAAAGCATTTGGAAAGTAGAAAATAAAATATTTTAAGTGGTTTCTGTCCATTCCCAAAATATAGCTGTTTCCACTGTAATCCAAAACCTGTTGTGGTATTAATATAATCATATAATCATAGACTAATGGTCATTTATAAATAATATTGGTAGTACTTCACATTTTCTGCTTTTGTCTAAGAGCTTCTGTGTTATTTGTCTTCAACAATTCCTGCTGGCTTACAGTGCAACATGATGTGATCTGCTAGTTTATTAATCTGCTGAGATGCGGATCAAGGAGGTGTTGGAAGTGAGGAGGATTTCTGGTCTCTTTGCTGATTTAAATTGGTTATACTATATGGCACTTGGTTAGAATCAGGCAATCGCACTCCATGCTGCAAATCCTGCATTCCCTTCTGTGTACCAGCACCCTACTTCACTGGACTTTCATGTCCGTCTCTATACACTAGTAGAGACTGATAAAATTAACATGTTTTCATAAAGGGATATCATTGAGTTTTTCAGACATTTAAAAGATCATGTTTTAAACATGTAAAAAGTAGATTTTTTGCATGAAAATTAAAGTAAAACCTGCTCAATCATCATTGAAACTAATAAGAAATACAGAGAGCATACTTTAGTTAGATCTCAAAAGGCTAGTCCCCCTCACAAACTTGAAAAGTAGGGCCTGAGATCCAAGATGACGGCTGTCTCTGGTGGAGGAGAGAGAAGAGTAAGCACCAGATCTCAAAATAACGTCAAAATAACGTCACTGTCAGTCTGGGCTCAGTTGCAGTTGCAAACTGATTGAATCAGTATGAGGTCATATGCAGCTGCATCTGGGAGTCAGACCCTGCAAGTTATCCAGGTGCAGGAAGAAGGGAGCCTGAAAATGGGGATCAAAAGTAAGACCACCCTGGAAATGGCTGAACCGTCCAATAAAAGGATTTTACCGTCAAAGAACTCCCCAAAAGGGAAGCGTAAGAAGTAATGATGAACACTAATATATTTTCACTATGTGTAGAGCAAACACAATTTTAAATGTCCTGCAGGAATTTGTTACAGTAATAAAGACCAAAAGAGCAAGATGATGTGATATTTTCTTTTTGCAGGAAACAAGACTGTCTACTGCATGTGATGTGTGTTTCGGTAGTAAATACTGTATTCATGGACAATCCTTTGTTTTTTTGACCTGATAAATGTGATGGGGTTGGGATTATACAAAAAAAAAGTATCTATTATATCCAGTAAGATTGTTGATATGCCAGGCAGGTGTCTTTTTTGTTAGATGCAAATATGTGAGAGATTAATTATAATTAAGTAACATGTATGGTCCCTAATCTAGAACTGAAAGAAAGTATTTATTTTCTCTAGTAAGGTCATATCTTTATACTGCAAGAATTGGAGGTGACTTTAATTGTATTTGATATGTTCAAGACAGAGGTAGATAATTGGATTGTATTAAGTATGATTCACGTTTTTTTAATACTATGTGTACTGAAGATGATGGATGTTTTTAAATCTCAAAACCCTGATATCCCTAGGTACATCTATATAAAAAGTGATGCTAAGAGTCACATTGCCAAGGTCTATGTGAAAAAAACAATGTAAACATAGTGATGTTTTGACGAGACATGGAGAATATTCACATCATACTATTTTAGGTGTCACCATGAACATTGAGGAGCCTGTCTAATTGGGATGAGGATACTGGAAGTTTAATTTTAATATTCTCAGTGATATCCATGTTAAAAAAGGTATGTTTAAATGTCTGATAGACTCACGAGTAACCATAAAGAATATGTCATATGGTGGGAAGAAACAAAACAAGAAGTTAAGGATTTATTTTAAAAAAGAGGCATGTAGATCTCATATTGATAAATATAAAACATATCTGTCATAAAGCGCTGTCACTGTGTCAGGTTTCTTCTGCATTTCAGACAGGTCTGGAGGACAAATATCAGTAAATAAACCAAATTAAAAAGAGAATGAGAGAATTCCAGTATGACCAGCTATCTTCTCTAACCTATGCGGGGTAATGTGTCTTTAACATTTTTACACCTAGTGTAAGGAAAGGAAGCAGAAGAGTGTTATGACAGAACTATGAGATGGAAGCCAACAAAAACCCACCAAGAAAATCCTTGATTTGGTAAACTCGTTTTACTAAGATTTGTTTACTGGTAAAAATCATTTATAAATGTCATAAAGAGTATTGGACTAAGTAGAGCCCCCCCCCCCCCCCCAAACATGACTCAAACCTTAGCACTACCACTGGGGAGTGAATCACTGTATCTGAAGTACAGGCAGCTATTAAGTCTGTGTGGAAGATCAAACCTCTCAGCTCTGATATTGAAACATCAGAATTTTGTTAATTTTTTGCGATTTGATAAGCCCAATCCTAAATTAGTTAAATAATGTTATGCTGAGTGATACAGGATTGTCTTTACCAATATTAATGTATAATATGGTGATAGAAGAAATTAATTGGTGCCCAATCGCTTTACTTAACACAGATAATAAAATATTTGCTAAGATCCTGTGTGTTCATTCATAAGTCCTGACCAGTCCGTCGGTATATGGGGAAGTCAGATAGCAAACTCACTGTGAGAGAAATGCTTGATTGAGCAAGCAAAAAGAGGAGCTTTATCTGGATTTGTGATTACTCGAGACCAGGAAAAAAGTGTTGGATTGTTTTAAATCATTTGTATCTTTTCTGTGTTAGTAAAGTATAGAATATTAGGAAAGCTTGTATCCTGACTGAGAACTCTTCAGGAATACTGAATGGAGACCGATTATAAATGGATGGAAGTTTTCCTATAAGATCAGGGGTACGTTGGGTTTGTCCCCTTAGTCCCCATTGTATATTTTTTCTATTGATCCTTTTTTTGAGGAGGATTGTGATCAATAAAAATATCCAGCAGGCTCCAATGATCCATGTAAAGTGTATTGCCTACAATGATCATTTATTGTAAATTTTTCTTAAGATGTTGAAACAAACTGTGAAAATGTTAGTAACCTGTAAATTAGATTAATACCTCACAATCAGGGGAGCTGATTTGGGAAGAAAAACATAATATTTTTGAAACAAAAGTCATGAGATGGAAGCAATTGAAATTTTCTTTTAAAATTAGAGTTAGGATTTTGAAATCCTTTTCCCTGCCCATCTTTGTTTATCTAAGTTTTGTGTTTCACCCCCCCCCCCCCCCCCCTGAGAAACATGTTATAAGCCTAAGTACTCTATTCTTCCACATGGTTTGTGAACACAGATTAAACGTGGTGAGCAGAAATATTACAATTGGCCAAAAAACAAAGGTGGCGTATATATGAGATTTTGTGTTTTAATATTTTTATGTTTCAATTCTCGAGGGATGATTTTGGCACAGGTGGAGTGGAGTGGTTCTCAATATGTAAGCCATGGTTTCAAGGTGGAGTTATTAAAAAGATTACTCAAAAATATGTGGTCTGGACAGTTACATTGTCAGGAAATTTTAAATCACAAAAATGGAAATTGAACAGGTGTCAAGAAAACGTAATAAATAATTTTTTAATAGAATATCACCCAAAACTAGACCTGAAGTAATGTCCAGAGTCTAGCCATAGTATAGTTTCACAGTAGTCAAATGACCTCACATAACCCCCAAAGATTAACCGTTATTTATTGTGGTTATTGTTCCATGGGAAATAGAAATATTGATGACAGTAATTGTCCGTGAGACACATGTAATGATATATAGACAGTGGAGCATTTACTATCGGATTGTGCCATATTCTGTAGCGGTTTGTAATAGGATTGCAGATCTTTTTAAAGTTCCAGGTTGTAAAAATCTGGCTATCCTCCAATAGCCTATGGGTTGTTTCCCGAAAGTTTAATTTCATCATGTAAATATTGTAGATTTACCATTTATGGAATGCAAGATGCGCTGTATTCATTAAAAGACCTGTAATGCCTGTAAATGTAAGAGCTGATCATGTTATAGAGGACTTCAAGAGTATTCACCAGAGGGAATCTGGTAGGATGATGGGGAAGAGATTGGAGTCTCTTTAGATTTCTTTAGTTAATTAAGAATGTATCAGATTGTTTAATATTTGTTTTGTGAAAACGTGAAAATAATTGTAAATTGTGTTTTTTATAAAAATATTTTAAAGTTTAATAAGAGCAACTTCTGAATGCTTTTGTGCTCCAATAATACACTGTTACACATGATCAAATACGTACCCTCTTTCTGATGCAACAAAGAAAAAATGATTTCTATGTTATTAGGATGGTTTTATGTTTTTGCTAATGCAATTAGATTATTAACAGATGTTACAAATATTACGTTTTAGCTATATTATACAGTGGTCCATTAGATGTTATTTATATGAAGACAGTTCTCTCATCATATGGCATGTACACTGTTAATTGGCTTTAACTTAACTCTCTATTTTAGGTTTACAGTGTTGACTGGAGTCAGACCAGAGGAGAACAGCTTTTAATATCTGGCTCGTGGGATATGACAGCAAAACTGGTAAGTAACATGAACTACATACTTCCAAGGCTTGGTTCATCTCCTCTATCATATTATGATATAATAAGAAAAGCAAGTGAAATGGCCTTACAGGGCCACTAAACAATTTATTGTATGCCATGTTAAAAAAAACTTGATTTGATGTGCAAAATATTTTTACACATTTTTAAATTAATAAGAACAGCCTTTTATTGATAATAACTGTACAGTAAACGCCCGGTTATCCGTCACTCTTAACTAACCGGCACCGGCATCAATTCCCCATTTAAAAAAAAAAAAAAAAACTCCAGTAAAACCGGCACTATCTGGCAGTTCGAGACTGGAAAAAAAAGTTTTTTTCTAATTGTTTTTTTAGGCCCTAATTGGCTCGGTTAAAGTGCTAATGCCCTTTTTAAAGTCATTCTGAGGGTTTTTGGGGAGTTTAAGGGTCGTTTAGACCCTTAAAATCAGGGATTCACGATTAACCAGCAAGTACAGTTATCCGGCAATAGGGAGTCCCCGTAGGTGCCGGATAACATGGAGTTTACTGTATTTGGTTTTGCTTTAATTGCTGCAGACATTGTGTCTTTGTTTGGATTGGTAAACTGGGAGTTAGGAGAGGAAATGTGGAATCTGATAAGCTCTCTGTTTAGTTTTATTAAATTACTGCCACTTTACAGAGCCATGTGACACAAGTAGATATATATATATATATATATATATATATAAATACATAAATGTGGCTTACATAGCTGCTAGTATTTTTAGTTTGTTATGGACTTCACAAGCACGTGAAGTTGTTCTCAGACTTCAGAGGTCCTTAAAAGCACTTCTTTAGAAAGCAAGGCATTAACTGAAGTCCCTGGTGGTTATTGGTGTTAGGAAGCTAGAGCTATTTTGCTGTGTGATGGGTCACTAAAGTACTCAAACATTACTGCAGTCTACACTAACAACTTTCTTAAATCTTCATTCTAAAACTACATTTTCTACCTCTGATCAGTGTATTTCTCTGCTATTTCTCTGCCTCCAGCTTTATAAGTGTGCATTTCTTGTTCTGTTGCTGCATAAAATCTGTGGGCTTGACTAAGCATACTATTATCACATATATAGTTGTGAGCGTACGAGTTGTTGCTAACGCTGCGGGCTCGCTACGCGAGTCGCGGCCCTCGCGAAGCGAGGGCACTGGCCGAGGGTCTCAGTTGCTGGCATGGAGCGCCGTAGGGAGCACCCAGGACCTCAAAAATGCAACTTAGACCTCGATTTTACTCGAAATAAAAGAGTTTAGAGACTAAAAAAAAATCTAAGCGAGAGAAAAAATGGCCGCCGAACAAAACGAAAACGAGGCTACAGCACTCTAAACTCGCAAAACACCACAAGAAACTCGCAAAACACCACAAGAAACTCGCAAAACGCCACAAACGACCTACGGATATTCATACCACACAGTGCACACATTCAGCATGCTTACACAGCAGCTCCACACCACTAATGCTGCAGCAACATCAACACAGATTGCCAGCTCTTCATCACAATGCTTCAAAATAGGTACAGTATATTCATTTAGTAATGTATTACATATTTCATTATTGTACACCAAACAGCATTAGCTACCTTACAATTTCATTGCCGTCATTTTTTGACGAGCAATTTGCTAGTATTTATATATCGACTGTGACCTTTATTATTTGGCTCTAATAATCACACTTTGATAAAGTCGTCTTGCCTTTCATTCTTTTGTTATTGTAAAAAACTAAAGTTTTTAACATTTTTATTTAATCTTAAAAGACAATTAAAATGTTTGCTTATAAGCAAATATAATATTACTAAAGAATCATAAACAAAACATACATTTTTAACATTAACTGGTCGTATTTAGAAAGCGGCCATATATTTTGTTCTTTTATGTCAATAAATGATGTATGCATGCATTGTTAAGCACTGCATATCAAAATGCTCTTTAGACATTAGTATAGCAATATATAAATGTGTCCAGTGTAGCAGTGTAGCCCAAGTCTTTAGATATGTTTAACCTTCTTGTATGTTATAATCTGATTCAAGTTTTCCAAAAAAATCAATAGTACTGTGTTTATCTGTTACACAGTTTGTAATATCTTCGTACACTAGTCTAACTAGAAATTATCATACAATAATTTGGACCACTGCACAATGAAATCATATATGTCTGAAAAACTTTGAACCTGACAAAGAGCATAACTAAGCAGGGTAAAGAACTGTATAAATATTGATGCCTCTGCTGTGTCCTGATACTTTGGAGGCAAAATGTATGTGGAGAGCTGTGGTTACATCTATTGATGCAAACTTTCTGCTTCTGGATCAGTAAGAGGGAAGGGCTATATCATATTTGGTTGGATCCAGATATTTAACAAAGACTGTTGACCTCTTCCTGTTCCTTCCTTCCCCACTTCTCTTTCCACTGATAGACACATAATCACACCCTCATGCACCAGCTCTGAGGATATTATTTAATACGCAACAACAAAGTTAGAGGTGCTCCATCTAAGAACGAAACAACACCTAATTAGGTTTAATAACCATAAAATTCATCCCTATATTTTTAAACAGAGTTTTCAAAACTTGTTTCTAAAACGTTTTTATGCCCATGGCAATCACAGCTGCTAACGTTGTTAGTTTGTTATGTACTTCACAAACAAGTGTCTTTTAGATTGATCTACAGTGTCTCTTTAAGTGGATTGACTCAACCTTCAGAATGTTATTATCTGGGCAGGTATGCTGTTTCTCATTAATGTCATAATGTTTCAGGATGCCATATCTACTACAGAATCCCATGACTGCCTTATACTGTATTTTGTACCAATTTAGATTTTCATGGTAGTACTCCCTTGAGTTTCAATACGGTTAAGAACTGTTGATAACATGTCTTTTCATACTAGGCTAATTGACCCTCCAGTGATCTTACGGCACTGTGTCAATAATGATTCTTGTTGTGTAGTCATTCAGTCTTCTCTGCGATCCTATGGACTGGAGAATGCCAGGCACATCAGTCAACCATTGCCCCTCTGATCTCCCTCAAGCTCCTTTCCATTGCTTCAATTACAACATTTATCTATCTCTGCCTTTGCCGCCCCCTTCTTTGTGTTTTTGCCGCCCCCTTCTTTGTGTTTTTCAATAAGCCCTTTAGATCCTCATCACTTAAAGCCATCAGATTAGTATCATCGGCGTATGAGATGATCTGGTACTCCCATCTCTTTAAAAACGTGCTACATTTTGTTGTGATCCGCACAGTCAAAGGCTTTAGAATATTCTATGAAGCAGAAGTGAATGTTTTTTTGGAACTCTCTTGCTTTCTCTATTATCCAGCAGACATTGGCAATTTGATCTCTTGTACTTCTGCGGAACCCGGCTTGTACATTTAGCAGTTCCCGGTCCATATATTCTTGGCGTCAAACTTGCAGGATCTTAAGCATCACACTCAACCCCCCTCCTCAACCTCCCTCCTCAACTCCCTCCTCAACCTCCCTCCTCAACCCCCCCATCCTCATCCTCAACCCCACCATCCTCAACCCCCTCCTCAACCTCAACCCCCCTGCTCATCCTTCCTCCTCATCCTCAACCCCCTCCTCAACCCCCCTCCTCATCCTCAACCTCCCTCCTCAACCTCCCTCCTTAACCTCCCTCCTCAACCTCCCTCCTCAACCTCCCTCCTCATCCTCAACCTCCCTCCTCATCCTCAACCTCCCTCCTCATCCTCAACCTCCCTCCTCATCCTCAACCTCCCTCCTCATCCTCAACCTCCCTCCTCAACCCCCCTCCTCAACCCCCCATCCTCATCCTCAACCCCCCCATCCTCAACCCCCCTCCTCAACCTCAACCCCCCTCCTCATCCTATACCCCCTCCTCAACCTCCCTCCTCAACCTCAACCCCCCTCCTCAACCTCCCTTTCTCATCCTCAACCTCCCTCCTCAACCTCAGAATAAGGAGGGGGGATTTAGAATGAGGAGGGGGGATTTAGAATGAGGAGGGGAGGTTGAGGATGAGGAGGGGGGAGGGAAAGAGACACAGGGGGGTTAGAGAGACATGGGGGGGGTAGAGAGACACAGGGGAGTATAAGTCGAGGCACCTATTTTACCACAAAATACTGGGAAAAATTAGTGACTCGAGTATAAGCTGAGTGTGGGATATGTGCTGCCCCCTGTGTCCCTCTTGTGCCCTCTGTGTCCCCCTCTTGTGTGCCCTTTTTCTTGTGTCCCCCCTGTTTCTCCTCTGTGTCTCTTCTCCCCTCTCCCTCCCCTGAGTCTCTTCACCCCTCTCCCTTCCCTGTGTCTCTTCCACCCTCTCCCTTCCCTGTGTCTCTTCCCCCCTCTCCCTTTCCTGTGTCTCTTCCCCCCTCCCTTATCACCCTCCTCAACCCCCCTCCTCTATCACCCTCCTCAACCTCCCCATCCTCATCCTCAACCCCCCCATCCTCATCCTCAACCCCCCATCCTCATCCTCAACCCCCCCTCCTCAACCCCCTCTTCAACCCCCCTCCTCAACCTCAACCCCCTCCTCATCCTCGCTCCTCAACCTCCCTCCTCATCCTCAACCTCCCTCTTCATCCTCCCTCCTCATCCTCAACCTCCCTCCTCAACCCCCCTCCTCAACCCCCCATCCTCATCCTCAACCCCCCCATCCTCAACCCCCTCCTCAACCTCCCTCCTCAACCTCAACCCCCTCCTCATCCTCAACCCCCTCCTCATCCTCAACCCCCTCCTCAATCTCAACCCCCTCCTCAACCCCCTCCTCAACCCCCTCCTCAACCCCCTCCTCAACCTCCCTCCTCATCCTCAACCTCCCTCCTCATCCTCCCTCCTCATCCTCAACCTCCCTCCTCAACCCCCTCCTCAACCCCCCTCCTCAACCCCCCATCCTCATCCTCAACCCCCCCTCAACCTCCCTCCTCATCCTCAACCTCCCTCCTCATCCTCCCTCCTCATCCTCAACCTCCCTCCTCAACCCCCTCCTCAACCCCCCTCCTCAACCCCCCATCCTCATGCTCAACCCCCCCATCCTCAACCCCCTCCTCAACCTCCCTCCTCAACCTCAACCCCCTCCTCATCCTCAACCCCCTCCTCATCCTCAACCCCCTCCTCATCCTCAACCCCCTCCTCATCCTCAACCCCCTCCTCAACCTCCCTCCTCATCCTCAACCTCCCTCCTCAACCTTTATCCCCCATCCTCATCCTCAACCCCCCCATCCTCAACCTCCCTCCTCAACCTCCCTACTCAACCCCCCTCCTCATTCTAAACCCCCCTCCTCACTTTACCCATCTTAATACCGCCCCCTCTCCCTTTCCCCTCACTTATCTTCATCTGCTGCTTCTCCTCCGGCCTCCGCTCCTTCCTGCGTCCTCAACCCCCTCCTCATCCTCAACCCCCTCCTCAATCTCAACCCCCTCCTCAACCCCCTCCTCAACCCCCTCCTCAACCCCCTCCTCAACCTCCCTCCTCATCCTCAACCTCCCTCCTCATCCTCCCTCCTCATCCTCAACCTCCCTCCTCAACCCCCTCCTCAACCCCACTCCTCAACCCCCCATCCTCATCCTCAACCCCCCCTCAACCTCCCTCCTCATCCTCAACCTCCCTCCTCATCCTCCCTCCTCATCCTCAACCTCCCTCCTCAACCCCCTCCTCAACCCCCCTCCTCAACCCCCCATCCTCATGCTCAACCCCCCCATCCTCAACCCCCTCCTCAACCTCCCTCCTCAACCTCAACCCCCTCCTCATCCTCAACCCCCTCCTCATCCTCAACCCCCTCCTCATCCTCAACCCCCTCCTCATCCTCAACCCCCTCCTCAACCTCCCTCCTCATCCTCAACCTCCCTCCTCAACCTTTATCCCCCATCCTCATCCTCAACCCCCCCATCCTCAACCTCCCTCCTCAACCTCCCTACTCAACCCCCCTCCTCATTCTAAACCCCCCTCCTCACTTTACCCATCTTAATACCGCCCCCTCTCCCTTTCCCCTCACTTATCTTCATCTGCTGCTTCTCCTCCGGCCTCCGCTCCTTCCTGCGTCGGCACCCGGTATATGCTAATGACGTGGCGCTCATGTGACATCACTTCATTAGCATATACTGTGTGCCGACGCAGGAAGGAGCGGAGGCCGGAGGAGAAGCTGCACATGAAGGTAAGTGAGGGGAAAGGGAGAGGGGGAGGTATTTAGAGGGGTAAAGTGAGGAGGGGGGATTTAGAATAAGGAGGGGGGATTTAGAATAAGGAGGGGGGATTTAGAATAAGGAGGGGGGATTGAGAATAAGGAGGGGGGTTTAGAATGAGGAGGAGGGGTTGACGATGAGGAGGGGGGAGGGAAAGAGACACGGGGGGTTAGAGAGACACGGGGGGGGGGGGTTAGAGAGACACGGGGGGGGGTAGAGAGACACGGGGGGTTAGAGAGACACGGGGGGGGATAGAGTGACTCGAGTATAAACCGAGGGGGGCCCTTTTTAGCCTTAAAAAAGGGGCTGAAAAACTTGGCTTATACTCGAGTATATACGGTATTTGTAAATGCTTGTACTCTGATATAGTGAGAATTCAATCTACATTTGAAACTATTTATGCAGCCCTTTGATTTGTGCCCCCTTTTTTAAACTTAATTTGCTTGTGTGTATGTTATAGGCATGCTCTGTGCACTGGACATTGGGATGGTTGAGTGTCTGTGACACCCTAAGTTGTGACTCAGACATGGCCTTTTAGAATGAGGACGTGCTGTGCTGCACCCAGAACGCCTGGTTTAGAGAGCTGGACTGAAACAAGGACGCCTCCGGGGCATAAGAGATGCTGACTGAGCACGGACGTATTCATTTCTAGCCTTGATCATTTACACACCATGACTGCAAATCAAGACTAATTAGGTCTGTTGTACAGACCAGAGATCAGAAACAATATTTGTGGATTTCCACTACAGGGGTAGCGTATATGATAGTAATAAAAATGTATGTTCCTCAAAATCTATGGTTGCCATTTCTATATGTATATCATTACCAGAAATGTACAACCTGATTATCAACATGCAGCAGCATTATGGATCCCTGTGTACTATATTTCTGTATAGCTTCTACATTGAAATATGCAAACATTTATATTTTGGATATTCCTTATCCTGACCTCTCTTCAACTCACTATATTACCACCTTTCTGTATTTTCTGCTCTTTTTCTTTATTTCTCACTTCATATCAGATCAGTGGCAAAATTACTCTTTGCGCACCGGGGCCCACAACACGGCAGGGTCCCTCTGCTACTGGCAGTAAAGATAAGGAATTTTAATTTATTAATCAGGATCTTAATTTATTAGATGAGGATGACAGATGATTACTTTGTAGAAAGGTGATCTGATCATGCGAGAGAGGGGGTTATATTCTTGCAGAATAGAGCTTGCAGTTATTGATATAAACTGCCTGGTACTGTGCAGGGAAAGTGTATAGGTGTCAAATTCTAAATTGTCCAATGATGTAACAAATCCTTCTCTCCTCTCCCTCTGCATTTCAGTAGATACAAATTGCCCTCAGGCTCAAAGCTATCAGTAAGTACTCAAGTCAGACAAGATGGAACCATTCTAAATGCAAACAGTATGTAACAATGTTTGTGACCTACTTCCAGCAGTGAGTTTTTCCCTAAAATGCAGTAGTCTTTACATTCTGCAATATTCATGAAGATAGTAGAAAAAATGAATTTCTTAAACAATTAGGCTTCAAAGGTTTTATGAGGATGACCACAATTCTTCTGTGTTTAAGAGCGACATGCTCTGTACTTTCTCTATTTTAGTGGGATCCCGCAGTTGGCCGATCAATCTGCACCTTCACAGGCCATGAAAACATCATCTACAGCACTATTTGGTCACCACATATACCTGGATGCTTTGCTTCTGCCTCAGGTAACTAAATACACTGATATATATTTGTTATGCTTGTATAGAGTTTTTTATTTTGATTGCTTTGTGTTCTCATCAAGATCATACAAGCTGCAATTTCAATATAAAGATTTCCAATCCATCTTGTTATTAAAATCATTTTATTGCCTATTAAGATATTTTGGTACTGTTTTATGCTTTGTTGAATCCAGCAAGCGTTTCAGCCTTGTTCTATTTCATGCTAGATATTGTAATGATATTAGTACTGTTGGCTCAGTTTTGCATAGCTGCATATGATTGGAAAGCAATCATAAAGTTTTAGAAAGAGATTAATAGGAAATCAAAATACCTGATTTTTTTGTGTTAGTTTTGATAAAGTAATTATGTTTGTCCACTGGGTGGTGCTATAATATTTTAATATGGATTCAACAAGAAATAGAATAGAAAACGCTTTATATTAATACACTGCAGCTCTACAAAATGTATACAGTTTATGACACAACTTCTTCAAGACAGAATACATCTTTTACTGCAAGATATCAGTTTCATAAACCAAGAAAACGTTTCCACGGGCAGCCATACTATGAAGGTCTTCATATATATCTATGCAGGTCAAAATGTTTTTTTGCATTAAATTAGTTGTTAGATTACATTAAAATATTTTTGGGGGAATACAATATACAGTTTAAATTGATAAAAATAAATGCAGACTGTATGTCAGGAGAGTTGGGATTCACTAGCAGATAACCACTGACGTGAATTGGATGATTGCCAATCTTTGTTTCTCCTATGTCCCTTATATGAAAACAGTGAGGGAAGTCTAAACAATTGAAATTATTTTCAGTTCAGATTTCGAAAAGGCTTGTAAATAGAGGATCTGTAAAACAACATACCTTCCCTCCTGCACTTAAAATAAAATTGTTTTTATTGGATTAAATAATTCATTGGAATCGGAACACACCATGCTGATCCACTTGGTATTCATGGCAGAGATGCTGGAGTAATTTGCCAGTTCCAGTGGGCCAGAGCATACAGCTCCTGGTATTCTTGGTGGTCTCCCATCAAAGTACCGACCAGGCCCATATTAAGCCCATGTAATGTGATATTACTAGCGATTAATGGGTAAAGGGCCACATTCAACATTTTCAAACATTTTTGTGAACTTTGTGCAATTTTCTCATATTATCAAGTACAACATTCTTTTAGATGAAAACAACTAATTGTTGAACTATTCAGAGTAGATATTGTCTGCATAAAACATGCTACTTTAATTTTTTCATATGTTAAAACTGTAACTTAAAAGCATATTTTTGTTTCCTGGGTTATGAATGTGTCTAATAGAGGAGAATCAGTAGTGCATGCAAACATTTTTTTGCATGAGAAAATACCAAAATAAACATTATTAAACTTACCATGAAGTTTGCTAAATGTCTGGATTTTGCCAGCAGTTAATTTTGTGATGCAACACCCCTGACAATCCCTGCTAAAATTAGCATAACATCCATAATTTGTTTTGGCCAATCAGAGTCTAATTTAACAATCCTGCAGTAAAGCATAATTGGATTTGTAGGCTTCGTTTGCAAAGCCACATCTGTCTATCTTCCCCTGAATTATGCATTGTTTCTGCTATCAGGATTGAAGGTTAATATAGGGGTGTACTCAATGAATGCAGTGTTTCTATTGGTTAATACGGGGTGCCTATGGAAGCAGCTCTGGGGGGGTGGAAACCATTTTTTTAAACTAAAATAAATCTGTATGTGTATAGAATGACTCAATGTAATGTGTGTTTCTGATATAATCAGTATTTGTTAGGTTAGAAAAAGGTAAAACCAGGGAAACTTAGATATACCTTTAAGGCATGGAACTTTGTTTATCATAAATGCTATGACTTCCAAATTGAATAAGCACCATCTTTGAATATAGTTTTGGTGCTGGATTGTAGTTAAACATGTCATTTGTATAAATATTTTAATGTAACTTTGTTCATACAACAGCTTTTAAAGGGACAATTTATTTGTATTTTATCTAAATGTTTTTACTAGGTTAATTATTTAATTGTATCCTCCTTAGTGCAATTATCATTTAAAGAAACACTCAATATAACAGTTTTTCACCCACTGAGATGGTCCCTTTTCTTCCTGTTCTCTCACATGTAGGATGCCATGTTTCATAGCTGTGACATGAAATCATGCCCACAGGCAGGAGCTTCACACTACTAGTCTAATGCTGTCAACAGACAGTGACATGCGTTTTGCCAAAATGCAGCAGATCCTCCCTGTGGGGGTGGCCTTAATTCACAGCTGTGGAACATGGCATGCGGCGCGAGAGAGGATAGGAATAGAAAGGCAGTTTCTAGAAAGTGAAAATCTGTTGCATTGGAGGCTTCTTAGAAGTAAATGAAATGTACATTTTATTTGACAATTGAGGATGGAAAAATTAAACTAGGTAAAACCTGTATATAAAACAATTTTGATTGCCTAAAGATTCCCTTTAATAGTGCACAGATGACCAAAGAACATACGAGGTGCGGCAGGATCCTGAATGGATGCAGTAAAACTAACTGACAATAAAGCATTATGGAAAGATACTGCAGACATGTGTCCTCACTTAGTTTATAAGGCAGGCAAAGACGAAGATCATTTGCTGTGTGGTTGATTGACTTTGCTGGTCAGCACTGTAAAGACCTCAATTAATATAGTGCTACTAGAGAACACAGTGATTAAAAAAAGTCTGAAACAAGTCCAAATTCCGAGCAAGCAGCCCGTAGAAGTGCTGAAATAATAAGTGTTTCAGGTCAGCTTTTATCCCGGCTTCATTATTGCAGATAAGGCACTTTGATACAAAAAAATAATTTAGGAAACTTGAAAGGGTCACATTGAACCCTTAATATTTTTTCTCCTCTTATTTAGAGCAATGGTAAGCATTTTGGTACTATGAAGGCCCCCAACAGTCCAGGATTTCAGTCTGTCTCTGGTGGAACAATCAGAATTAAATCCAAATATTCATAGAAATCGAATGCAAAGATATATTCTAATCCTGCGATGGTGGCCCTTGTAGGACCCAGTTGCTGATTTACAGTGTGCTTAGTATACAAGCATAGAAATCATTCAAAATAATGCACATTATCTTACAAAGATTTGACTTTTCAATGGCCGATGAGAACCAAAGCCCATCTAGTCTACCTGAATAAAAATATAAATTACAATTAAGAGTTTTGTAATGGGAACAAGAGCTTGGTCTAATTTGGGATAATTAATCGTAGTCTAAGGCCTTTCAGCTTACAATGAGATTTGTAAGCTGAAAGGCCTTAGAAAATCTAATTTAAGAGAGTTACAATTTAAATGTATTCAAAGATGGTACGTAGTTCCGACAACATTAGTTAAAATAGACCTGAAAAAATACTCAGAACATTGTTGTAGAGAATGTATAGCAAAGGGCAATCATGCCTACATGTGGTGGGAATGCACAGAAATTAAATCACTCTGGTGTCTCTGTAGGAATAAAATTGTGGACATTTTTAACATTTTTTTTTTAATGTTTTCACCCGATTAGATGTTCTATATTTTTCCAGATAAGATTAGCCTCCATGCTAAATTTATCAAAATTCAAATTCGTATTTCAGATAAAAGGTTGGTAGCCCATAACTAGAAAAAAAAATCTAACTCCTTCATGGAAGGAAGTAATAGACATGGTTGAGTGTAATTACAATATCGAAAAAGAGTTTTTGTACTCTCGGTATGGAACTGGTATGAACGTTAGATGGAATTGGAGGTTATGGGAAGAACAACACACATCTTTTTTTGCCAGCAATAAGGTCTAATAAGTAAAAATCTGTGTGTCATACAATATGTATTAGACTGTGCCAGACTTACAGTCTCTTCTTTTGTATTTTTTGCGTGGTTTCTCTCCTTATGCTTCCATCCAACTCTTGAATGGTAAATTAAGACTAATAAATGGTAAGCATTAGCAGAAATTGCAGCTCATAAACAGTTAATTGAGTGTTTATTGTATATTGTGAAATGTCTTTTAAGTGACACTAAAGTCCTGTGTTTGTATTTTAAAACTAGATGCTAGATTAACTTTTGCAGACGCTATATTTGTCTATATGGTGTTTTGGATAACTAAACTTAAAAAAAAGGTTTCTGGAAAGCAAAACAAATAAACACAGCCTTTACATTTTGCAATTTTATATGCAATTATTTTTTTACAGCAGGGTTCCATTTTGTTTTATAGCCTGGCACTGTCTGTTAATTTTTCAGGGGATGTGTCATTGTAAACTAATGAACTTCCCTTTAGTCCAGCTGAAAGGACTAGCAGTTGTAGCTGTCCTAGCAGCACAGATGTATGCACTGTTCATCAGTGCTCCGAGCTACGTACAAATCCGACCTAAAGATGTTCTCCAGAACGTATCTCATCCTTAATCTTGGGATGTCCTATATATTTTTCATAAAACCGTTGCATTTTGCATTACTACCCTCAGTTTACACAGCTTTGGTAGAAATGCTCACTTTTTTAAATATATATATATATAAATATATATATATATATATATATATATATATATATACCGTATATACTCGAGTATAAGCCGAGTTTTTCAGCCCTTTTTTAAGTCTGAAAAGGGCCCCCTCAGCTTATATTCGAGACACCCCTGTCTCTCCACCCCCGTGTCTCTTCCTCCCTCTCCCTCTCCTGTGTCTCTTTCCCTCCCTCTCCCTCGTGTCTATTTCCCTCCCTCTGTCTCGTGTCTCTTTCTCTCCCACTCCCTTATCATCGTCCTCCTCATCCTCCCTCCTCATCGTCCTCCCTCCTCAACCCCCCTCCTGATCCTCAACATTTGCATTTGAGGGGGGTTGAGGATTAGGAGGGTGGTTAAGGGGGGTTAAGGATGAGGAGGTGGGTTGAGGAGAGAGGATGAGGGGGGTTAAGGATGAGGAGGGAGGATGAGGAGGGCTGTTGAGGAGGGGGTGTCGGTTGATAAGGGAGGGAAGGGAGAGGGGGGAAAGAGACACTGAAGGGAGAGGAGGGGAAGAGACACAGGGGAGAGAGAGGAGGGCACACAAGAGGGGGACACAGAGGGCACAAGAGGGACACGGGGCAGCACATTTACCACCCTCGGCTTATACTCGAGTCACTAAGTTTTCCCAGTTTTCCCAAGATGTGCTTTAACTGCAGACATTCAGCTTTAATTTGAGGGTATTTACATCCAAATCAGGTGAACGGTGTAGGAATTACAACAGTTTGTATATGTGTCTCCCACTTTCTAAGGGACCAAAAGTAATGGGACAATTGGCTGCTCAGCTGTTCCATTGCCAGGTGTGTGTTATTCCCTCATTATCCCATTTACAAGGAGCAGATAAAAGGTCCAGAGTTAATTTCAAGTGTGCTATTTGCATTTAGAATCTGCTGCTGTCAACCTTCAATTTGTGATCCAAATAGCTGTCACTATCAGTGAAGCAAGCCATCATTAGGCTGAAAAAGCAAAACAAACCCATCAGAGAGATAGCAAAAACATTAGGTGTGACCAAATCAACTGTTTGGAACATCCTTAAAAAGAAAGAATGCACCAAGGAGCTTAGCAACACCAAAAGATCCGGAAGACCACGGAAAACAACTGTGGTGGATGACTGAATAATTCTTTCCCTGGTGAAGAAAACACCCTTTACAACAGTTGGCCAGATCAAGAACACTCCCCAGGAGGAAGGTGCATGTGTGTCAACAATCAAGAGAAGACTTCACCAGAGTGAATACAGAGGGTTCACCACAAGATGTAAACCATTGGTGAGCCTCAAAAACAGGAAGGCCAGATTAGAGTTTGCCAAACAACATCTAAAAAAGCCTTTACAGTTCTGGAACAACATCCTATGGACAGATGAGACCAAGATCAACTTATACCAGAGTGATGGGAAGAGAAGAGTATGGAGAAGGAAAGGAACTGCTCATGATCCAAAGCATACCACCTCATCAGTGAAGCATGGTGGTGGTAGTGTCATGGCGTGGGCATGTATGGCTGCCAATGGAACTGGTTCTCTATTATTTATTGATGATGTGACTGCTGACAAAAGCAGCAGGATGAATTCTGAGGTGTTTCGGGCAATATTATCTGCTCATATTCAGCCAAATGCTTCAGAACTCATTGGACAGTGCTTCACAGTGCAGATGGACAATGACCCGAAGCATACTGCAAAAGCAACCAAAGAGTTTTTTTAAGGGAAAGAAGTGGAATGTTATGCAATGGCCAAGTCAATCACCTGACCTGAATCCGATTGAGCATGCATTTCACTTGCTGAAGACAAAACTGAAGGGAAAATGCCCCAAGAACAAGCAGGAACTGAAGACCGTTGCAGTAGAGGCCTGGCAGAGCATCACGAGGGATGAAACCCAGCGTCTGGTGATGTCTATGCGTTCCAGACTTCAGGCTGTAATTGACTGCAAAGGATTTGCAACCAAGTATTAAAAAGTGAAAGTTTGATTTATGACTGTTAATCTGTCCCATTACTTTTGGTCCCTTAAAAAGTGGGAGGCACATATACAAACTGTTGTAATTCCTACACCGTTCACCTGATTTGGATGTAAATACCATCAAATTAAAGCTGAAAGTCTGCAGTTAAAGCACATCTTGTTCGTTTAATTTTAAATCCATTGTGGTGGTGTATAAAGCCAAAAAGATTCGAATTGTGTCGATGTCCCAATATTTATGGACCTGACTGTGTATATATATATATATATATATATATATATATAGTAAATAAATAGTACATCTGTGTTTACATTTGAATGTCTGAAACAGGTTAAAATACCTGCTTCTAGCCCAGAATTCTGAGAAAAACAGTTATTACACTGCGTTCTGGGAAGCTGAGGTGGGACATGCAAATGTGCCCACAAATGTCTCACTCTTCAATCCATAGTCTATATACAGTTGCAAGCAAAAGTATGTGAACCCTTTGGAATGATATGGATTTCTGCACAAATTGGTCATAAAATGTGATCTGATCTTCATCTAAGTCACAACAATAGACAATCACACTCTGCTTAAACTAATAACACACAAATAATTAAATGTTACCATGTTGTTATTGAACACACCATGTAAACATTCACAGTGCAGCTAATTGGAGTGAGGTGTCAGCCAACTGGAGTCCAATCAATGAGATGAGATTGGAGGTGTTGGTTACAGCTGCCCTGTCCTATAAAAAACACACACCAGTTTTGGGTTTTCTTTTCACAAGAAGCATTGCCTGATGTTAATGATGCCTCACACAAAAGAGCTCCCAGAAGACCTACGATTAAGAATTGTTGACTTGCATAAAGCTGGAAAGGGTTATAAAAGTGTCTCCAAAAGCCTTGCTGTTCATCAACAGTAAGACAAATTGTCTATAAATGGAGAAAGTTCAGCACTGCTGCTACTCTCCCTAGGAGTGGCCGTCCTGTAAAGATGACTGCAAGAGCACAGCGCAGACTGCTCAATGAGATGAAGAAGAATCCTAGAGTGTCAGCTAAAGACTTACAAAAGTCTCTGGCATATGCTAACATCCCTGTTAGCGAATCTACGATATGTAAAACACTAAACAAGAATGGATTTCATGGGAGGATACCACAGAGGAAGCCACTGCTATCCAAGCAAAACGTTGCTGCACGTTTACAGTTTGCACAAGAGCACCTAGATGTTCCGCAGCAGTACTGGCAAAATATTCTGTGGACAGATGAAACTAAAGTTGAGTTGTTTGGAAGAAACACACAACACTATGTGTGTTGAAAAAGAGGCACAGCACACCAACATCAAAACCTCATCCCAACTGTGAAGAACGGTGGTGGGGGCATCATGGTTTGGGGCTGCTTTTCTGCGTCAGGGCCTGGACGGATTGCTATCATCGAAGGAAAAATTAATTCCCAAGTTTATGAAGACATTTTGCAGGAGAACTTAAGGCCATCTGTCCACCAGCTGAAGCTCAACAGAAGATGGGTGTTACAACAGGACAACGACCCAAAGCATAGAAGTAAATCAACAACAGAATGGGTTAAACAGAAGAAAATATGCCTTCTGAAGTGGCCCAGTCAGAGTCCTGACCTCAACCCGATTGAGATGCTGTCAAGAAACCTGTCAAGATGACCTCAAGAAAGCGATTCACACCAGACATTCCAAGAATATTGCTGAACTGAAACAGTTCTGTAAAGAGGAATGGTCAAGAATTACTTCTGAACGTTGTGCACGTCTGATCTGCAACTACAGGAAACGTTTGGCTGAAGTTATTGCTGCCAAAGGAGGTTCAACCAGTTATTAAATCCAAGGGTTCACATACTTTTTCCAATGTTTACATGGTGTGTTCAATAACAACATGGTAACATTTAATTATTTGTGTGTTATTAGTTTAAGCAGAGTGTGATTGACTATTGTTGTGACTTAGATGAAGATCGGATCACATTTTATGACCAATTTGTGCAGAAATCCATATCATTCCAAAGGTTTCACATACTCTTGCTTGCAACTGTATATATATATATATATATATATATATATATATATATATATATATAATGGCTATGGATTGAAGAGCCTTGCAAAAGTATTCACCCACTTGACTTTTTTTACCTATTTTGTTACATTACAGCCTTAAGTTCAATGTTTTTTAGAAATAGCAAACAGAAAATTGGCATGTGCGTATGTATTCACCATTTTTGTTATGAATCCCATAAAAAGCTCTGGTGCAACCAATTACCTTCAGAAGTTGCATAATTAGTGAAATGATGTCCACCTGTGTGCAATCTAAGTGTCACATGATCTGTCATTACATATACACACCCTTTTTGAAAGGCCCCGGAGGCTGCAACACCTAAGCAAGAGGCACCACTAACCAAACACTGCCATGAAGACAAAGGAACTCTCCCATCATATAAGGGACAATGTTGTTGAGACGTACAAGTCAGGGTTAGGTTATAAAAAAATATCCAAATATTTGATGATCCCCAGGAGCACCATCAAATCTATCATAACCAAATGGAAAGAATATGACACTACAGTAAACCTGCCAAGAGACGGCCGCCCACCAAAACTCACGGACCGGGCAAGGAGGGCATTAATCAGAGAGGCAGCACAGAGACCTAAGGTAACCCTGGAGGAGCTGCAGAGTTCCACAGCAGAGACTGGAGTATCTGTACATAGATCGTCAATACGCTGTTCGCTCCATAGTGTGGGCTTTATGGCAGAGTGGCCAGAAGAAAGCCATTACTTTCAGCAAAAAACAAAATGGCATGCTTTGAGTTTGCGAAAAAGGCATGTGGAAGACTCTCAAAATGTATGGAGGTAGGTGCTCTGCTCTAATGAGACTAAAATTTTACTTTTCGTCCATCAAAGAAAAAACTACGTCAGAGTTGAGGGAAAGATGGATGGTGCTAAATACAGGGATTTTCTTGAGCAAAACCTGTACCACTCTGTGCGTGATTTGAGGCTAGGACGGAGGTTCACCTTCCAGCAGGACAATTACCCCAAACACAGTACTAAAGCAACACTTGAGTGGTTAAGGGAGAAACATGTAAATGTGTTGGAAGGGCCTAGTCAAAGCCCAGACCTCAATCCAATAGAAAATCT
The DNA here is from genome assembly GCA_027410445.1 of Discoglossus pictus. Classification (NCBI taxonomy): domain Eukaryota; kingdom Metazoa; phylum Chordata; class Amphibia; order Anura; family Alytidae; genus Discoglossus; species Discoglossus pictus. The sequence continues at coordinate 197,095,551 of CM050165.1, read as the reverse complement.
GTGGTCAGACTTAAAGATTGCTGTTCACAAGCGCAAACCATCCAACTCGAAGGAGCTGGAGCAGTTTTGCAAGGAGTAATGAGCAAAAATTCCAGTGGTAAGATGTGGTAAGCTCATAGAGACTTATCCAAAGCGACTTGGAGCTGTGATTGCCGCAAAAGCTGGATCTACAAAGTACTGACTTTAAGGGGGGGGGTGAATAGTGTTGCACATTGACTTTTTCTGTTATTTTGTCCTCTTTGTAGTTTGCTTCACAATATTAAAAATAAAAAAATACATCTTCAAAGTTGTGAGCATGTTCTGTAAAGTAAATGATGCAAATCCTCAAATAATCCATGTTAATTCCAGGTTGTGAGGCAACAAAACATGAAAAATGCCAAGGGGGTGAATACTTTTGCAAGGCACTGTATATAACAAATAGAAGGCAAGAGGTATAAAATGAAAGTGTAGCATTGACTATGCAGTGTAGATGCTATAAATCTCTCTTAAATCTAAACTGATTTTTTTTTCATTAAATAAATAAACAACAAAGAGAGGGGAAGTTTGATGAAAATTGGAAAGAAGATCAGACTAGTTATATCTCAAATGTGAAATTGTGGTAGGATATATATATATATATATATATATATATATATATATATATATAAAACATATTCTGGAAATCACTAACATCACATCATTAGTTCACATGCTAATTTTCACACATCAGAGTATGGTTGGAAAAAGCGCCACTTCTAAACATATTTGTCTAAAATTGTGTTCTTCCTATAATTCTGTGTGTTATTCAAGGTTCCCACACACTGAAGAAAACCTTTATTAGAGTTTCTTAAGTTTGTCTATTGGAAAATGCAATTGGAAATTCTGTAGAGTCTGTTCATGTCTGTAAAGGACCAATGTAGTTTAAGCAAAAGGCACTAGGAGCCCTATGCTAATCTGGTGCTCTAACTTCCCCTAAGCATTAAAAAGTCTATGTTCTACACTAATTCATATCCTTCACTTCCCCAGATTACATCCGTAAATCCTGCTCAGATTTCTTTGCAGGGAGCAGCCAAACTTTATGGATTAGATGGCCCTAGGAGCGAATAGGAAATGTAATTGTTTTTTTTTATTTACTATCTATATTTTGATATTAAAAAGATGTGACAATTGTATATATAGCTTTAATAAATAAAGATGTGTTTATTTTGTGTTAAAATATAATATATTTATACAACGCATTACAGTGTTTGTTCCTAGGCAACGTGCTTTGTGACATGTATTAACCCCTTGAGTACTGGGTTGTTTAATACCCTGGATTTTGTACAATAAAATGGGCTTAATACCAACATACAATATCTTTTAATTACACATATGTTGTAATTGGATTGTTAAGTGTCAAATAATGTTGAAATTTCATAATGTTGTAGTGTTTTTTTTCCTAAACTGTCACTTTAAATGTTTTTTGGAGACTCTGCAATGGTTTGAAAACCATTTACGAGTGGTGTTTGGTACCCATAAATCTTTCTTCTGCTTTTTTGCAGTTGTGGCAGTGCCCTGATTTGCAAGTGATCCGTATAATCTTATTTGGGTGTCAGAGTGACAGGAAGTAACAAAACTCAATGGAGATTTATGCCTTGCTTTTTCATCAGTGTCATGAAATTAATTCGGAGCAGTGACCCATAGCAGGTTGCTCGTAATGTTTTAGGGATGGTTGATTAGCATAGCTATGTGGGATTTACTCACTTTTTCAGGGATTAGCATAGGGCACTAGGTTTTGAAATATGTAACAACTAACAACAGCAGCAGTGTAAACCATGGACATTAAACATTGTTTGGGATAATCATAATTTTTGAAGACTCTGCCTTTAAATAGAGGAGTCCATTTTGTCTTTGTTACATCACTGAGAGCTGGATCATGGGGGTGTGTGTTTAATCCGTGGAGGCAGTAGTGGGGCAGGAGGGAACAGAGATTTTAAGAGACTTTGATAGAAATGTATTTGACTGAAATTAACAAATTAAGTCTGCTTGCATCATGAAATGCAAGCGTTTCTCTATAGAAATGTAGACTCCCCTCTCACACACAAAGCTTTCACCAACCTTTTATGGATTTTTTTCAGGCTCAGTCTGAGCCATCATATTTGTTTTTTCATTTAAAACTAGCTTTATCACATTTCCCTGGGCTAATTATGCTCTCTCACCACGACAAGGTAGCAATCCAGAATAGGAGTTTGTGGATACTTGCATTAATTTTCTTTGTATTTTTATTTTTTGCTGAGTGCCTATGGAGATAAATACTCCCAGATTATATATTTTTTTTGCATGCTTCATAAAGACAACCTCACACTATTTCTTTTCAGCACTCTATTTCAGTATGTTGAATATTAAATGTAACGTTGGCTTATTTAGCCTGTATACAGCTATATCTATTCACATGCTAATTCACTCTATCTATAAATAGTGAGTGAGTTATTCTCCCTAGATCTGCTTATGTAAGCTTTATCTTTGGAAACACTGGTTTCATGGATATCCCCTTTTCCTCTTTATTACATTAAAGTGCACATACTGTTTATTTTTATCTGTCAGAAGAACTGATATTTTCCCTTGTTTTGCTCACTTACATATTTATTAAAAGATGAAAGTATTATTTTACCACCTGCTATTAGTCAAAAGATCTTTATCTCTTGGCATAGAAGATCCCGGCTCATTTCATGCAGAAGGCGGTGATGCAATCTTTATAATAAACCTGTTTTTATCAAGGGTTTAGATGCATCTCTAATAATAAACAAGATACTTGATGATAATTTGGTAGTTTATACAGCGTTGACAAAATACTGTATTACTGGAACAAACAAGTGTCAGGCGCACTGCCACCGAAACGCGATCTCTTTGTAGTGTGCGGGGACTAATTGGATGTAATCCCTAATTTAAGTTGTCTGTTTCTAGGTTACTGATCTTTATGGTTTTCTAAGGTACAAGCAGCTCTGACACTTACGCCCTAATATATTGTAATTATTAGATAATTATTACTTTCTGTTACTGAGTAAAAATGCTTCATGGAAATAGAAAAAGAATATAGTTTGCCTTTATACCCAAAGCTGTGCTCATATTTTCAATGGAGAATTCCATATAATCTTATGTTTTTCAATTTATATAATATTCTGCTAATAGTAATTTCAATGATAAAAAACAATAATAAATATTCTTTGAAGTATTGGACTGGGTTGCAGGGACAAGTGTAATTGGCAGTAAGCATGGCCATTTTATTGGTCATAATATTATTGCACAAATTGAGCAAGCTAACAAATCAGCTTGCTGTTTTTTACAACTGAGATTGACTTATTTTTTACTGAGAATTCACATCTTATTCAGAGTGTCTTAGAGGTATATGGAAATTTTCCTATTTGTAACTTTTTCTAATCTAACACATGCTGCTTATATCAGAAACACACATTACATTGATTAATTATATACACATACAGATTTATTTTATTTAAAAAATGGTTTCCACAACCTCAGAGGTGCCTACATAGCCCTCTATGTATGCACCAAACCTCAATGAGACAACACAGAGCCTTGAACAAAAACATAGAATGCTATAGAAAAGACCACATACAGTTGTAAGTCGAAATAAAATGTTATTTGGTTAGGTTTGGTTCCTATGTTGAACAATTAGGTAATGTTTTTTAGGTGATGTCAGAGTCCCTTTTAAGAAACACTATACAATTAAAAATATGAAAGTTTAAAATGTTGAGTTTTACTAATTGCATAATTAAGCATGGAAACATTCAAAAAGCTAATTTTTAATTATTGTTTATTTGTAACACACCAACATATTCTGTAGCGCTATACATGGATCGTGTTCAAGCCAACACAACATGTTGCAAAATGGAGGGCCCTGTCTTTGAGCTTAGAATCCAGTGCCCAAGAGCTTTTCCAAAGCACCATGCAAAATTGAAAACTCACAAACTTACAATATAAATTAGAACCTGGACCCTAGAGACGTCCATAGAAAAAGTCAGAGGCGCTCAGTCTGAGAACAAATGAACCCAAGCTGGTTAGTTCTATGGGCATGGTAACACACTTAGAAAGCAGCCTTATGCTCACTTGTGCCCTGTAGTATATCACTTAGGGTCACAAGTGAGCTAAAAGAGGCCGATCTCTTGAGTAGGTGACCAGGCCTATAGAACAAATCTACTTAGGTGTTGTTTGTTCTCAGATTGAGCGCCTCTAACTTTTTTTGTTGCTCTAGTGTCATCCTTAATACTTTTGTTGAAATTGTGTGTGTTTACATTTCTGGAGAGCAATACTTGCATCCATTGATGCAAACAGCCTGCTTCTGGGTTCTGTGAAAGGGAAGGGTTGTTTTGTCCATTCCATATCTGATCCAATTAATTAATAAAGCTTCCAAACCACTTTTATATTCAATCTTCTGCCACCATATCTTCAATGATAAACACACTTTCATTAATCCGCTTTCAGGAAGTGATGTAAAAAGAAAAAATTGATTAAACTATTCATAAACGGTGTCTTCAAAAATCTGAAATGTTTTTATGCCCATGGTTTACACAGCTGCTAATAATCTTAATTTTTTTTTCTACATATTTCACAAACAAATGTTTTTTTATAAATTCTATAATGGCTTGGAAATGGCAATAGCAAGTTTACATCAGATATGCTAGGCATTCTTTATCCGCTTGCTTTGCTACTAATATGAGTGGTTTAATTGAAGTCTGTGCATTATAATATATAAGCCATATTGTTTGAAAAGAGATTACAAACTAAAAGGTTTTCTTTCGACATGTATTTACATCAGATTTGTTCTGCTTGACTGTCTTGATCCTTATTTAGAAAGCCAGAGCCTCCAATTTATGTCAGCGCCCCTCTCCTCTTGTCAGTATACATTCTACATTGCTAATGACTAGTTACGAAAGAAAGAGATTATATTTTAATTATTTGCCTAAAACATAATTCACTGGCATAAAAATGATTATTTTTTAAGGAATTTGGATAGGTCTTCTGTTTGGAATTTACCTTGTCTTACTATTAAATACAATTTTGCGTATAAAAGGCTTTTAGAATAGCAGAATTAAATGGATTATGACTTGCAAGCTTGAGAGGAGAAAGCTTCAGTGGTAGTTCTCTATATCTTTATGTGCAGCTTGTTTTTAATGGTAAATACTGAGTAGGTATACAGCTCTATAAAGTTGGTAAGTGAACTACAAGAGACAGGTTTGCTGGGCTGGTTTTGAAAATGAAATGAGTTGAATCAAGAGGGGGCAATAAAGAGCTTTGTTCCAAAGTCATTAAGCAAGCAGCGTCCTCATCCAGGAAAAAGGTCAGAGCAGGCACCAAACGTTAGAGTGAGGAACCAGGCAAAAGGTAGGAGGCAAACAAGGAAAATCAAATCCTAGGAAGGCATGCTGCTATCGGAGTCATTTGCATAGGCTCAGAGATGAGTTTATATAGGACCTGATCTGCAGCTGTTTAAGAGCATTTCCTGGGTTTACTTAAAGGGACATGGACATTTTTTTTCTTTGCTGCATCAGAAAGAGGGTATTTGATAATGTCTCACAGTGTGTTTTCTTTTTTTCAAATACAGTCCCAGAGCACTAAACATTTATCAGAAGTTTAACTTCTCTTGGGGGCTTGACCTCTGCCAGCCAATGAGATCTGCAGACCAAAGAAATACACATTTTCAGACATCAGTCCACTAATTGTGTAAAAAATATTTAAAACAAACTCTTTTAAGATTCATAACAAAAAATTGGGATTTTATTATTCTTTAAAAAAATATATACATTATGTGCTTAATACTACATTAATAGTATTGTTAGGTATATAATAATGTATGAGCCTAAATCACTTTTTATTAACTGATTAATGTGAGATAAACACAAGTTAAGCACTTCCCCTCCATTTAATCTGAAAAATATGTTTGATCTCTGTTTGCTGAATTATGCTGTGGTCATGTGTATTCATGTACAGTTCCTTTATGACCTCATAGGGGGTGGAGACGCAAAGCTGAACTGTAGGCTTAGACTTAATATCGCATGCTGTAAATCATTGATTAGGAACTTCATTAATTGTCAATGTCGAATTAAAACACCTAGCTCCTGTTTTAGGGCATTATGGTGGTCATTTAAAGCTTCTGTATAGTTACCCTCAACTGATGTTATTATTGTCATTTGTTTGTTGCTCTTGCACTTGTTGAACAAACTTTTGTGTCAGGAGATTAAATAAAGGGCTCGGCCCCTTCCCTATCCACATTTACAATAGGCTAATCTGCATATTTTTATTATGGATTTTTCTATTGTTTTTTTTAAATGTTTCTTAAGACATAATATCTATAAGACATGTCAGTCTGTTAATGAAGGGTATGTATTTTGATGCCAACAGTATCCCTTTAATTCTCCAATTTTCTTCTATCAAAAAGCATTTTGTCTTCACAATATTACTTAATTGCAGGATAGATTAAACCTGGAATAGAAAAATGTTACATTCTAGTAATGTACTTTGTGTATTCAAAAGTGCAAATAATGCAATGTATCGTTAGCGTTCTTTTAATCTCTTTTCTCTGAAAATTGAATTGCAATCAGCTTCTTTGGTATTGCGTGAGAAGCTAAATCAATAGCTTTGCTTTTAATTTATGTAAATCCTGACATTGAAAAGAATCACAACCAATACCACAGCATTATAGGTTATCGAATGTGCTACTGTGGAGGGCTTTCCAGGTCTCATCTTTTTCCATATGTTCAGATCATCCAAGCAACAACATTAAATATGAATGCTCTTTTTAAAATGAAGTCTTCAGAGATGAAGTGCAGGGCTTTTGTAAATTGGAAGTTTTGTTCAACTGTTGCTAAAAGAGACTCTCTGCAGCTTTCCGTCTAGACATTAAGTTAACTGGTTTTGCTTCTAATGCATTTAGTTTTGCTGATCCTTAAAGGGAATCTGTCACAACAGCAACAAGTTGGTTTCTTTTTAAAGGACCATAGTCATGCCCTAGCAGCAGGTGCCAGATGTTTTAATTAGGCATTGATCATAAATAATCTTCATATTCAGTGATAAAAAAAACAGTTTTCAGTTTTAAAAGATCAGAGACTTCTGCTTCTGGTATCCATCCACCATTAGGTCAATGGAGAGGAGACAGCTTTGTCTTAGCAGGCTATGCTAAATTTACAGAAGTGTAACCAGTAAGGTTGTTTCCACTGGATGAAGAGTAGAAGTCATTTCGCTTGGCAACAAGTTTTTTTCCCCTGTTATCATTAACATTTTTCTTAAAGCCCTTTAAACCTTAGGTTATCCCCCTTTCCCCACTTCGATGACCTTATCACAGTGGAGGCAATTAGCTGAATTATAGGCTAAAACTCTAATGTTTGAATATTAACTTAACATTAAATATTGCTAGTGTAACTCATTAAATAGGAATTGTATCAGTGATTAATGAATAATTAAAACTATAAGCTTGTCTTGGCATTGCATTGGTCCTTTTGGAGCACGACAGATCAGTTATACACTGTACTAGACACTATTCTCAATAGAAAATCATTCCTGTGGAATCATCATTGTAATGCCCTAGTAAGAGGAGCTAATACATTTAGTTATGCATTGATATTTCTTAAAACTCCTAAATTAATAATTTATAAAAGCAATATTCAGTATTAAATTTAGATTAGAGTATCTATCTCCATTTGAGTGTTTTTCTCCACCCTGACAAGGTCATTAAGGTGACGATTGGGGGTTGGCTGTGTGTCAGATTTAAAGGGTTTGGCTAACAGATTTAAAGGGTTAGGCTAACAGTAAAAACTCTTTGCAAAGAGAAACTTTAAAAAAAGAACAAATTTCCAGCCAATGGAGATAATTGTGTTGGTGGTACTCCATTGAGCGCAATTCAGTTGAGCAATCGTAAGTTCCTGGAGCCCTTAAGTGAGGCCGTAAGTTAATTTACTATTCAATTGGTGTCTTTTTGCGAGCTCTGAACGTGTTACGAATTACGGACTTGAAAACTTTGAGGTGGTTAAACCTGGAACCTACAGCCTCCCGAAGCCTTTGATCTTTCCCGTCCGCAAGAGTTATGATTGCTAAAAAAATGTTATTCCCTCTATCTAAAAGTTTTCAGTTTGTTTTTCAATTGAGTTGTATAGTTTATAGGTCACATTAAAGGTGGAAAAAGTTCTGAAATGATTTATCTTTGTCTCATTTTTTTACAGCACAGAAACCTGACATTTTAACAGCAGTGTGTAGACTTTTTATATCCACTGTACGATCTTGCTTAACTGATCATATTTCCGCCCTGAACTGCAACAGAGTGCATGGTTTACGGAGTTGGCTTTGGGCCCGTAACTTGTGGGCTCCTTTAATTGAATAGTACCGTAATCAGAGACGAATGGGAGCCCGCAGCACACATACGGCCAGGATCCCGCCAGTTGCGGGCTTGCAATAGAATCAGGCTCATTTTGTCTGAGAATTTAGACAAAACCACAGCTCATTGACCTTACAGTAAGTAGATATCAGCTGCAGCCGATTATGAAGTAGTACGTTTGATATTGAATATTTCTTTTTTTTAAATAATTGAATATGAATTTGGCTTGGATTAGTGCCTAATTAAAATATCTAGTTCATGTTGTTAGGGCACTAGAGGGGCCCTTTAATAACTTTGACAGAGGGGTAGATTTTATATGCCACCACAAAAACTCACTATTTTACCAATTTGCACAATATGTTCAGTAGCCTTGCTTTAGTATAATAATGAGACACAAATCAAGATAAATATCCTCAGAAGGATTTACTTCTGAACCAAAGGCTAGTACATTGCATCGCCAGTTTGTAATATTCTTTAAGAATAACGTAAAATCATTCTGGGTGACAGAGTCTTTTAAAAATCCTATGGCACCCAGTGAGATACTGATATATTCTCTTTACATTTTCTAAAATCATTCTAAAAAATTAAAAAAATCCAATTTGCATTTATACAATGCAGTGCTTAGACTCTCCAATACTTTTGGACAGTCTTCCCTTGAAATTTATTTACAAAGCGGGACAGAGCCTTGAAAAGCGAATTCAGAACTAAAGGACCGCTCTACAACGTATATGTTGAGCTTGCGGGTTCTACTGGGCCAAGGAGACATCCATGATACTTTGGTGGAAGTTGTGTGTGACACAGGTAATTAAATTTCGAGAGAGCAATGCTTGTGTCTGTCTTCCTTTGGGCCTTTGTGGGGGAAGGAGGTTGGTGTCTATTCAAGTATTCAAGACCTTCCTCCATTGATAGATAAAAAACATACCATGATTGCTCAGCTTATATGGAACAACAAAGACAAAATGGAACACTCTTCATAAAATTCAGTTTATTTTTTTTTATTATTTATGTTTATGGCTTACGTAGCTAATTGTTATTTTGTGACATGACAAACAAATGCAGTTTTTCTTGAACTATGGTGGCCCTTGAATTAGCTGTAGTTCATTACCCATGTTAGTAATGCAAGAATAGTAATAAAATACAGTACTTATGCATTTATCTTCAGATCACAAGCTTTCCTTCCACTTCAAAGAAAGATAAACAGATTTCTAGATGATGATTTATAGACAGTAGTGCAATGGAGCTGTCCAACACTGCATATAATATGTCACGTATAGTTTTCATCTGTATTTATTGTATACTTTAAAACAGTAAATTACTGTGATTATGTCATGTGTGCTTACTGTTATGGGATGACTATTGTCACTTTATAGCTTCCTTACTTTCAAACACCACTTTCTCTTTTTTTTAAATCAAAATAATTAACGACCATGAACTGCTAATTGTCCCAGTGCCCTTTATTAAACTAAATCATGGACTGATGTCACAGGCAATTTGAGAACTGATAAGATAAGCCAGGAGCCTGAGAGGACGTGCTTAAGCAGCATGGGACCTGATCAATGTCTGGCTAACAAAGAAACTCCTGTCATCTGGAAAATGTGATTAAACAAATGACATAAATATCAATGGCCCAGTGACTGAAGAGGATGCAAGAGTCATTATGCCTAGGCACACTACCTGGAAATCAAAGTTATTTGCTTTTGAGAATCTCAGTGGAAAAAGCACACACAATTCAGCGTGCACAGGATAAGGAAAAATGACTTCAGTGTCCAGTTTATTCACTGTCCAGAAATATCTGCTATGTTAGTATAGACTTAACGAGAAATTCCATCTAATGTTCTTGCGCATATATAAAAGATTACACTCTTAAGTGTTCAAATAAATGTTACTGACCTACAGCCTTATTAAATTGCAATTTGGCCAATTGAAAAGGGCTCTATATATGCACATACACATTTACAGAAGTTTTTAGTTAGTGAAGACCTTGCTTTTTGATAGAAGTTCAATAACTAAAATCTTCTGTAAAATAAAATATGCTATGTGCTTATATAGAGCCCTTTTCAATTGGCCGAATCGCAATTTAATAAGGCTGCTAACCTCTGTATTTTAGGTGCTGTGTACTGCTGATGATAATAGAAAGCTGAGCGTAACTGCAACATCTTAGAAGTGCAGCAGAAGCAGCTTGTCTGGCTCTAGATTTGTCTCTTGACATTTTGACCCAGTGAGTTCAGAATTCAAAGTATAAGGGACAGAAGTGGAACACAATTTTTATTATTCATGTTCTCTTCAGACATGGAGCAGTAATTCATACATTTTACTGTAGACATTTACTAATTCTACTCTAGACATTTACGTTTAGGTAGAACTTGTAACAAAAGAAGGAAGGGGAGAGAAAGCACACTGTCCTCTGTAGATAAATGTAAATACAAATGTAAAACAATATATAAAAATAATTTAACATTCACTTTTAATCACCTTTTGCATGAGGTAAATATTGCAGTATAGGGAAGATCTCACAGGGGAAAGTCCAGTGGTCAAGTTCACAATATGATGCTCCTTTATTGGTATCAGGTTAAAAATGGCCTTTTATTCAAGCATATGCAAACTGAGAAATTATTTTTCTTTTGTTTTGATGTACGGTTTTAATATAATAGATAAAGTGTTAAAGATGGAAAGTAAATCATTTCTAAATCTATTTTCACCATCAGCAAGTAAAACAGTATTGAAATCCTTTTATATAATATAAAAATGCATTTAAAATGTTAAACTTGTTTCATAATGTTTTACATTTGGAAGCACAAAATACATGCAGCCTTAGAAATGATAGGGGAAAAGGTACAGTGCCTTGCAAAAGTATTCAACCCCATTTTTCGTGTTTTTTGTTGCCTCACAACCTAGAATTAACATGGATTGTTTGAGGATTTGCATAATATAATTTACAGAACATGCCCACAACTTTGAAGATATATATATATATATATATATATATATATATATTTTATTGTGAAGCAAACAACAAATAGGACAAAATAACCCAAAAAATCTATGTGCATAACTATTCACCCCCCTAAATTCAATACTTTGTAGAGCCACCTTTTGCGGCATCACAGCTCCAAGTCACTTTGGATAAGTCTCTATGGGCTTGCTACATTTTACCACTGGGATTTTTGCCCAGTCCTCCTTGCAAAACTGCTCCAGCTCCTGCAAGTTGGATGGTTTGCGCTTGTGAACAGTAATCTTTAAGTCTGACCACAGATTTTCTATTGGATTGAGGTCTGGACTTTGACTAGGCCATCCCAACACATTTACATGTTTCCCCTTAAACCACTCAAGTGTTGCTTTAGCAGTGTGTTTGGGGTCATTGTCCTGCTGGATTGTGAACCTCCATCCTAGCCTCAAATCGTGCACAGAGTGGTACAGGTTTTTCTTAAGAATATCCCTGTATTTAGCAACATCCATCTTTCCCTCAACTCTGACCAGTTTATCAGTCCTGGCTGCTGAAAAACATCCCCACAGCATGATGCTGCCACCACCATGTTTCACTGTGGGGATGGTGTTCTTTAGGTGATGTGATGTTTTGGTTTTGTGCCAGACATAGCGTTTTCTTTGATGGCCAAAAAGTTCCATTTTAGTCTCATCAGACTAGAGCATCTTCCTACATGCCTTTTCGCAAACTCAAAATGTGGCATTTTGTTTTTTGCTGAAAGTAATGGCTTTCTTCTAGCCACTCTGCCATAAAGCCCAACTCTATGGAGTGTACGGCTTATTATCATCCTATGTACAGATACTCCTCCAGGGTTACCTTCGGTCTCTGTGCTGCCTCTTTGATTTAGTCCCTCCTTGCCCGGTCCGTGAGTTTTGTGGGGTGGCCGTCACTTGGCAGGTTTGCTGTTGTGCCATGTTCTTTCCATTTGGTTATGATAGATTTGATGGTACTCCTGGGGATCATCAAAGATTTCAATATTTTTTTATTACCGAACCCTGACTTGTACTTCTCAACAACATTGTACCTTACTTGTTTGGAGAGTGCAGTTGCTTAAGTGTTGCAGCCTCTGAGGCCTTTCAAAAAAGGTGTGTATATGTAATGACAGATCATGTGACACTTAGATTGCACACAGGGGGACATCACTTCACTAATTATGTGACTTCTGAAGGTAATTGGTTGCACCAGAGCCTTTTATGGGCTTCATGACAAAGGGGGTCAATACATACGCACATGCCACTTTTCTGTTTTCTATTTCTAAAAAATGAGTTTTATGTATATCATTTTCTCATTTCACTACACCAACTTAGACTATTATGTTCTGATCCATCACATAAAATTCAGATTAACAAAACATTGAACTTAAGGATGTAATGTAACAAAATAGGTAAAAAGTCAAGTGGGTGAATACTTTTGCAAGGCACTGTAGTATATATTAATGGACTACTGAAATGTTCTCTTCCTTTCTTGTACACTCTCATTCTCTGCTTCTTTCACCCTCTTCCGTTGTCCACTAATATCCCTCTTTCTTGGTCTCCACCTATCATGTTGTGTCTCATTCTTGTCCTATTATCTCATTCTATCTTGCTCTTATCCTTGTTCTATCTTGCTCTCTCTTGTTCTCACCCTGTCTTGCTCTTGTCATACCTTGTCCTCTCTTTTTCTCATCCTGTTTTGCTCTCATCCTTGTCCTACTTTGTCATCTCTTGTTCTCATCCTATTTTGCATTTATCCTTGTCTTACCTTGCCATCTCTTGTTTTCATCCTATTTTGCTCTATCTTTTTCTCATCTTATCTTGCTCTTGTTCTAACTTCCCTCTCCTGTCCTCATACTATCTTGTTCTCATTCTTGTCTTTTCTTGCCTTCGTCTATCTCATTATATCTTGTATTGCTCTTTCTTGTCCAACCTTGCCCTCTCTTTTACTCATCTTATCTCTTGCTCTCTTTCATTTCCTACCTTGCTTTTTTCATTGTCCTACCTTGCCCTTTTTTCTTCTCATACTATCTTTCTCTCCTTTGATATCTGTCTTGCTCTTGTTCTTGTCTTACCTTGCCCTTTCTTGTCCTATTTTGCTCTCAACCTTGTCCAACCTTGCTTTTTCTTTCTGTCATACTATTGTACAATTGTATTTGTCCTATCTTTCCCTCTCTGGTTCTCGTCCCATGTTGTTCATGTTCTTGTCCTTTCTTGCCTTTAGTTAACTCAGTCTATATTGTTCACATCCTATCTTGCTCTTGTTCTTGTCCAACCTTGCTTTCTCTTTTTCTTGTCCTATCTTGCTCTTTTTCTTATCCTATCTTATTCTCATTATTGTCCCATATTACCATCTCTTTTTCACATACTATCTGCTTTTGTCCTTTTCCTATGTTGCCTTCTCTTTTTTTTTTTTTTAAGCTTCATGTATTTTTCTTATTTATCAGAATAATACATACATAATAAATACAATACAACATACGAATCAACCATACTTAGCAATTCATTAAAGATAAATCTTTCAAACAATAAAACTTAATATTTCCATAATCGACTCAATCTTCTCATATAGAAATACAATATGAATCCTCCAAAAATGTTGACATTTTCTAATGACCTTTTATAAAAAAAAGGAAACAAACAAACAAAGCAATAATAAAAAAAAAAGAAAAAAAAAAAGGATGTGGGGGTGGGGAAGAGAGAAAAGGCCAAAGCGATGGTAAGAACCCCCCCCCCAGCAAAATAGACATTCTCCCCTTTCTCATCTCTTTTATCCTTTTTTTTCCCTATCCCCCTATCCCTGGCGAACTCTACCTATATGGAAGAGGGAGAAGGTCCATAATAACAATATTAAATATTAGTAGACTTCAAACTAAAATTGTCCCAAATTTTCCATTTAATTATATTATTTTTAATCAATTCTGCTGCAGAGAAGTCTCCAGCGCTCTATTTCGATTTAAAATTATTGTTATATCATTCCAGGTAGGGAAGCTCAGCTGTTTCCATCTGCCTACTATCAACCATTTAGTAATCATAAGAATCTGTATTATAAATGCTTGAGTTGCTCGATTAAAATCAGGAGGCATTATACGTAAAATGGCAATTTGCAGAGTAGGAATAATAATTTTACCAAGAATGTCCAAGATTTTGGCAAAACATTTTAACCAAAAGGACTGAATCAATGGGCATGTGAACCAACATTTGTGAACCGACGTGACCGCAATTCCTCCAGCATAGTTTTTCATGTGGATTAAATGAGAATAAGCTTAGTTTCTTTGGAACAAAATACCACCTATTTAAGGTTTTAAAATAAACTTCTCTGAGTGCCGAATTTTTCACAAACGTATTTGTTAAATAAAAGAATCTTCTACAGGTTTCTACAGAGTAGGAGACTTTTAAGTCTCTTTCCCATAATCTTACATTAATTCTTTTATTATCTTCAATTTGCTTTCTAATGATATCAACACATTTAGGAATAAAATTATTTTTCCATCCTCAAGAGACCTTCGAGAGAAGATAACTGGTCTCTTTTTAGATACAGTAAGTTCGACTTTTCCAGAGAAACTTTGAGTCTCATATATTCTAGCCATTCCGGTTTCTCTATACTATATATATTTACTAAATGTTCAAAAGGGTCGAGTTTGTTATCCAAAAAGAGCTTTTGAAGTATGTCAATACCTTTATTAATCCATTTCTTCAGAACAGGTAATTTTAACTTACTCTTTTAAAAGGGATACGTGGGCTTGGGAAAGGCATTCATTCCAACCTCTTACTTATTTTACACCAAAAGGCTGAACCCTTTTTAATTACTCATGAATCTGTAGTGCTCTTATTTTTCAAAGTATGACCAAGAATATGTTGTAATTGGATCTGCCCATTTAACAATATGGGACAGCATGGTAGTATCATGGTATATGATTTAAGATCTGGATATGCTAGACCTCCATTCTCAAGTTTTCTAATCAAAATGTTTTTTTTTAACTCTCAATTTTTTTCCATTGAAAATATATTTGTCTGTTAGCAAAGGAAATGTCTTAATCCAATATAAAGGGAGGTTGATCGGAAAACTTCTTGTAAAATAGTTAAATCTAGGGAGTAATGCCATTTTTATGGCAGCTATTCTACTAGAAAGTGACAAGTTTTTAAATTTTCAAGTCTAAAATAATGTTTGTACATTTTTGGTATAAAAGTTTATAATTCAATGACATAATTTTCTCAATTTCTTTATTGTACAGTATTCCTAGATGCATAAGGTTATTAGTCAACCAATTAAAAGGGTATTTCAAGTTATTTGTTTTAATAATCTCTGGGTTTAAATTGACATCTAATAATTCTGTTTTCTGTAAATTAAGTTTATAATTCGAAAATCCAAATTTAACAAGAAAATCCTGTAAGTACATCAATTAAATTCTAGGATTTGTTAATATCAGAACCACATCGTCAGCGAATAAGACGATTTTATAATCTTTTTTTTCCAATACCCTTTATTTTATCAGATGACCTTATTGCTTCTGCCATTGGTTCCATTAGTAAAGCCGTGCCGTTCCTAATAGAAAACTTGTTAGACCTAAACCCTAACCCCAAAACCAAAGCCTCTGTATTAGAATATAAGGCCCCAATAGCTAGTCAGCCAAATTTCCCTAAGCCAAATTTATCCAATGTCAATTTCATATACTCCCACCCTACCCGAACAAAAGCTTTTTCTGCCTCTAAAGGAATAGGGTGCGAGTATCACGCCTTTTGGCATAGTCAATCAAATTAATCAATTTGCGGGTGTTGTCAGTACCCTGACGGCTCGGGATGAATCCATTCTGATTTATAGCAATTAGGTCTTTAACTATTCCACTCAGTCGGGTGGCTAGAATCTTTGAGTAAAGATTGTGATCAGAATTCAATAGTGATATAGGTCTATACCCATTACAGTCCATAAAATTTTGTTTTTTTTGTGTGGGGGGTGGGGGGGGGGGGGTGGCGGTTGGAACAATGAAAGGTAATAGAAATTCTTTTAATGCTTTACCTGTATTTTTCATTTAGTTAAAAAGCTCTTTTAGATGTTCTGAAATAATAGGTTGACAAACTTTGTAGAAAAAAATTGTAAAGCCGTATGGGCCTGGAGTGGAGTAGAGTTTAAGTTTTTTAATGGCTCTGTCAACTTCCTCTTCTGTAATAGGCTTATTAAGATCTTCCAGCTGGTTTTCTGATACTCTTGGTAACTTTATTTTATTAAGAAATTCTTGAATTTCTTCAATAAAATGTTTTTTTAAATTGTGGATTTTAATTCCAAATTCCTATCTCAGCTGTTTTTTTTAATACTTTTGTCATTAACACAAAGAATTTCTATTCTTTTCCTAGCAATTTTGTTTTTAAATTTTATTACCAAGAGTATACTAATTTTGTTCCTATAATGGTATAGCCTTTGTTGCATTTTCCATACAGATCTATCCAAAATAATTTGATTTTTTTTTTTTTATTTGAGCTTGACATTCCCTTATTTTACCTATAAGGATTGGGTCCGGCATACTTTTATTAGACATCTCTAAATTAAATAATTGAATATATAATTGTCTTAGAGGAACCCCTCTTTGTTTCTTTCTATGAGATATCCAGCTAATTAAAATCCCCCTAGTGAAAGCTTTCTGTGCATTCCACAGTATGGACTTAAAAATATCCTAATTGTTGTTAATTTCAAAAAAGGTTTTAATCTCCACTCTCAATTTTAATTTTTTATCTTCATCATCAATAAGGGTATTATCCATTTTCCATTCAGGAATTACTAATTTATCTAACCCAAGGTTAAATTTTACGAGTATATATGCATGGTCTGACATTACTATGGGGATTATCTTTACTTCTAAAATGTTACTAATGTTACAACTTTTTGTTGTGGGGTATAAAACCCTCCAAGAATCATAAAGGTTATATTTTACCACGTTATTCAGAAATTGTTTGGATTTCCTTTTAGTATTAGCGTTACAATCTGTGTGTGTAGAAGAATTTCTGTCTACCTCACTGTTCATTATCATATTAAAATCCTCTCCAATTATTGACGTACCTTGTACATATGTATTCCAAATTGCCAAAACATGGTTCATGAAGCCATTTTGTTTATTATTAGGGGCGTATATATTTAAGAGTGTACATTTTTCATTACCTATTTTTCCCAGCAGGGACTTATTAAGAATAATGGAAACACCCCTTGCTTTTTTCGTAAAGGTTGAGTTATATACTGTATCAAATAGATTCATTGGCCATAATTCCAAAAGATATGTTTGGCGCAAAAACAACACTGCACATCACCTAAAGAACACCATACCCACAGTGAAGCATGGTGGTGGCAGCATCATGCTTTGGGGCTGTTTTTCTTCAGCTGGAACTGATGCCTTAGTTAAGATAGAGGGAATTATGAACAGTTCCAAATACCAGTCAATATTGGCAGAAAACCTTCAGGCTTCTGCTAGAAAGCTGAACATGAAGAGAAACGTAATCTTTCAGCATGACAACGACCCAAAGCATACATCCAAATCAACAAAGGAATGGCTTCATCAGAAGATTAAAGTTTTGGAATGGCCCAGCCAGAGCCCAGACCTGAATCCAATTGAAAATCTGTGGGGTGCTCTGAAGAGAGCTGTGCACAGGAGATGCCCTCGCAATCTGACAGATTTGGAGTGTTTTTGCAAAGAAGAGTAGGCAAATCTTGCCAAGTCAAAATGTGCCATGCTGATAGACTCATACCCAAAAAGATTGAGTACTGTAATAAAATCAAAAGGTTCTTCAACAAAGTATTAGTTTAAGGGTGTGCATACTTATGCAACCATATTATATTTTTTTTTTATATATATTTTTTCTTCCCTATACCTAAAAGATTTCAGTTTGTTTTTCAATTGAGTTGTACAGTTTATAGGTCACATTAAAGGTGGAAAAAGTTCTGAAATGATTTATCTTTGTCTCATTTTTTTACAGCACAGAAACCTGACATTTTAACAGGGGTGTGTAGACTTTTTATATCCACTGTATAGCCATAGATTAACCCATGATAAATTACGTCAAATAACATACAATCGCCATGTTATAATTTCAAGTTTATGCCTGTTCTAATGGTTGGTTCCTTCCTTTTCAACTCTCTCTTCTCCTGCACCTTCTTTTTTTCCCCCTTACTCAAAATCACATGCAGTTTTAAATTTTAAGTGCATAAGTAAATCTTCTTAAAATTGCATATACTTTTATTATGACAAATTCATATTAACTAAAATATATAAACACATTTTCATGCTTGTGTTATATGCAAAATAATTTAAACTATTAATTGATATAATTAAATCTTTATAAACCATAAAAATCCCCACCAAGCATTTCCCCTTTTGGTTATACCTCATAAATTGCATATGTGTATCTTCTACAAATTACAGATGATTTTTCAGTGCTAAAAGTCACTACCTAATTGATAACATGATAGAATATTTTCAAACTTATTATTATTAATTGTGGTGTCTATCTATAATCTAAAAACACCTGAATAAACTTTGTGATTTTTGACTTTTTTTCCCCCTTTCTCCTTTTGTTTTTCTCTTCCCCCTTTCATTTTCTTTTCCCTTTTAATAAAATGTGTTACCAACATTTTTCCCTCAATATTTCATTTATACATAATACTAGAGATAGACTGGGACAAAGAACTTACAGGGAAAAATACTGAAAATAAATGGACAACATTCAAATCCTTACTAAATAAGCATACTCATCGACATGTACCATGTGGAAATAAAATGAATAGGAGGAAATTATATCCCATGTGGCTTAACAATGACTTAAAGATCATGATGAGGAAAAAGAAACATGCATTTAAATTATACAAGAAGGAGGGAACAGAGGCAGCTTTATGTGACTATAAGGAAATCAACAAGGCTTGCAAAAGGGCTATTAGACTGGCTAAAATAGAAAATGAGAAGTCAGTTGCAAAAGAAAGTAAGACTAACCCTAAAATATTTTTTAAATATATTAATGGGATGGAGGCGAGGAAGGAAGCTATAGGAAAATTACAATGTGACACAGGCCATCTGATAATTAGTGACCAGGAAAAGGCAGATGAGCTAAATAGGTTATTTTCATCCGTATACACAAGGGAGGTACCAGTGGTTGGGACACCGCAACATAATGGGGCTTCACTACCATCACTAAATAATTGGATAACTTAGGAAGAACTCCAAAAGAGATTGGAGAAAATAAATGTTAATAAAGCCCCAGGTCCTGATGGAATACATCCAATGGAGCTGGGTTCTGTAATAGCCAAACCATTATATCTAATCTTTCAAGACTCACTCACTACAGGGTCTCTACCGGATGACTGGAGAAAAGCAGAGGTGATACCTATATTTTAGAAGGAATCTAGAGCAAATTATAGACCAGTGAGCCTCACAATTTGTAGTTGGGAAGCTTTTAGAAGGGTTAATACGGGACAGAATACAAGAATATACAGTATCTATTTGAACAAAATCATAGGTAGCAGTCAACACAGATTTATGAAGGATAGGTCGTGTCAGACCAATCTAATTAGTTTTTATGAGGAGGTTAGTAGGAACTTTGATCAGGGCAACTCAGTGGATGTAGTCTTTTTAGATTTTTCAAAGGCATTTGATACAGTGCCACATGGAAGATTAGTGAGCAAACTACGGGATACAGGAATTGCAGTAAATATCTGCTCATGGATCGAGAGCTGGCTAAATGACAGCAAGCAAAGGGTTGTTGTAAATGGAACATACTCCAATTGGTCTAATGTGATAAGTGGGGTTCCTCAAGGTTCAGTATTGGGTCCTCTCCTTTTTAACATATTTATTAATGACATAGAAGTAGGACTCGAAAGTATTGTCTCCATTTTTGCTGATGACACTAAGTTGTGCAAGGTAATAAAATCAGATAATGATGTACTTTACCTACAAAGGGATTTGCATGAATTAAATAAATGGGCGGCTAAATGGCAGATGAGATTTAATACAAATAAATGCAATCTATAATTTTAATGGAGCAAATCTATGGGTATCAGATATTGAAAGGGATTTGGGAGTACTAGTGGACAACCACCTAGGTAACAGCGCTCAAAGCCAAGCAGCAGCTGCAAAGGCAAGTAAAATATTAGCATGTATTAGGTAGGGTATAGAACAGTGATGGCGAACCTTTTTGAGCCCGAGTCCCCAAACCGCAATACATGCCAACTTTTTTTCCCTCTAAGTGCCAACACGGCAATTAAACCTGAATACTGAGGTTTAAGTTTAGAAAAAACAACTCGTACAGTTGTCCAAACTCATTAACATCTTTTGTTTTAAAAGAAGAACATAACAGAGAGTTAAATGATACAAACTTTTTTCTTACACCTTGTCTCTAACACCCTTCTCCCTCTCCCATTCTCCCTTGTCTCTCCACTGCCCCTTATGTCTCCCCTTCCCCCTTGTCTCTCCCCCACCCATGTATCTTCCCTTCCCCCTTGTCTCTTCCCCCATTTTTCCCTCACCCCCCACCCTCCTCTCTCGCCTATTGTCTCTCCCCTCCCCCTTGTCTCTCCCTCCAGCCTTGTCTCTTCCTTTCTCCCTTGTCTCTCCCCCCTTGGATCATACACCCTTCTCTCTCCCCTCCCCTTGTCTCCCCCTTCCTCCTTGTCTCCCACCACCCCTGTATTTCCCCTTCTCCCTTGTCTCTTCCCTCCATCCTTCTCTCTCTCCCACCCTTATTTCTCCTCTCTTGTACCGCTCACAATTGTCTCTGTTTTCTCCCTTGCCTCTACCCCCCCTTGTCTCTTTCCTTCCCTGTGTCTCTCCCTCCTCCCTTCTTTCCATTCTCTACCTCTCCCTTTTGCCTCTCCCCTCTCTCTCACTCCTCCCTTCTCTCACTCTCCCTTCTCTACCTCTACCTTTTGCATCTCCCTCTTCCTTTCTCTCTCCTCTCCCTTCCTCTCATGTGCCTCTACCTTCTCTCCCATCTCACTCTCTTACTTTTCCCTTTCCCTTCTGCCTCTCCCTATTTTCTTTCTCTCCATCCTCCCTTCTCTCTGCTCTCCTTTCTTCCTCCCTCCCTCTTCTCTCCCTCTCTCTCCGCTTATCTCTCGCCCACCCTTGTATCTCCCTCACTCTTGTCTCTACCCCCACCCTTGTCTCTCCTTGTACTTCACTATTGTCTCTCCCACCATTCACTCTCTCTCCCCCTTGTCTCTCCCCTCCCCATTGTCTCCCCCCTTGTCTCTCCCCTTCCCCTTGTGTCTCCCATTACCCTTGTGTCTCCCATTACCCTTGTCTCTCCCCCTTGTCTCTCCCACCCTGCTCTCTCTACCCCCTTGTTTCACCCAACCTTGTCTCTCCCATTCTCCCTTGTCTCCCACTCCCTTCTATCTCTCCCCCACACTTCTCTTTCCCATTCTCCACTGTCTTCCCCCTTCTCTCTCCCCTTCTCCCTTGTCTCCCCCACCCTTCTCTTTCCCCTCTTGTCTCTCCACTTCCCCTTGTCTCCCCCTTCTCCCTTATCTGTCCAACTCCCCATTGGCTCCCTACACCATTGTCTCTCCCTCCACTCTTGTCTCTCCCCTTCTCCCTCCCCCTTGTCTCAACCCTCTTCTCTCTCCCCCTCTCCCTTGTCTCTCCCCTACCGCTTGTCTCTCCCCTGCCCCATATCTCTTACCTTCCCCTTGCCTCTCCCCCCACCCTTGTCTCTCCCCTTCTCCTTTGTCTCCCTGCCGCGCGCGTTGCGGATCTCGAGGAGAGCGCGTGCACGGCGGCAGCACGCGGACACTGTCAACGTCGGTTCGCCTGTGCCGCGCGCGCACGCTAGCACAGCCCTCCTTTTTTCAGTGACGGGAGAGCGCTCAGGCGCCGTGCTCGCGCACGATGAGCAGGCCCAGCATGCTGCCGGCGACCTATGGCCGCATGCCCACAGAAGGGGCACGGCGTGCCACCTGTGGCACGCGTGCCATAGGTTCGCCACCACTGGTATAGAAGCAAGGGAAGCAAATATAATTCTGCCACTATACAAATCCCTAGTACGCCCAATTTTGGGCACCACTTCATAAAAAACACATCTTAGAGCTGGAAAAAGTACAGAGAAGGGCTACAAAATTAATAAGGGGAATGGAGGGGCTAAGTTATGAAGAAAGACTAACCAAACTAAACTTATTTTCGCTAGAAAAAAGGCGTCTATGAGGGGATATGATTACCTTATATATATACATACAGGGTCAATATAAGGTTTGTCAAGTGAACTTTTTGTAGCAAGAGATTTTCAACTGAAAATAGGACACCCTTTGAGGTTAGAGGAAAAAAGATTTCACCTTAAACAAACAAAAGGGTTCTTCCAAGTTAGGGTGGTTAAACTGTGGAATTCTCTACCAAAGGAAGTGGTGACAGCGAATTCGATAGACAACTTCAAAAATGGGTTAGATATATTTTTGAATAAAGAGGGCATTCAAGGCTATCTTAGATAACTAGCGAAGGAATATTGATCCAGGGAGAAATTTGATCGCCAGTATCTGGGGTCAGGAAGGAATTTTGCTTTTTTTCCCCTTATGAGACAATTGGCAAAGTTTCAATGTATTTTTTTTCTGTTTGCCTTCCTCTGGATCAATTAACAATTAGTAATAAATAGTCCACATATTAAAAAGATCAATAGAGATCTAAAAAGGTTGAACTTGATGGACTAACTCTTTATTCATCCTCCAATACTATACTATTAATAATTATTTAACAACAAATTAATTAATAACTAATCCGCATATTGCAGATCAGAGGAGATCTTAACAGGTTGAACTTGATGGACTGAAAGTCTTCTTTCAACCTTAATTACTATGGGCCTCATTCTATTATCGTCCGTAAAACGTCCGCAAAGCTGCGATTCCTTGCTGCCATCTTACTGCCCCGTGTAGAGCTACCTTTACCTTGCAATTCAAATAGATGGCGCCGCAAGGATATCCCCCTTACGGCCGGCCGCATATCATGCAACCGGCCGCAAGGTCAGAAAACTTAAAATGCAAATATAAATTCAAGACGGCACTGTAAAGCTCTGTAAATGCTAGGGATCATAATGGGGATTAATAGCAACACCCTCTCAAGCTTGCACATCGCCGAAATCCGCTATTTCATTAACGGTTTATTTTCCGTCCCGCAGCCTGGGCGGGTCTGAGGTGCTCCAAGCCCTCAGGACTTTGTCCACGGATATTTGACATGAATTAAAATAAAAATTATTTTCAGATATGAGTGTAGGGTAATGTTGTGCTATGAATGCTAACACCTCCAATCACTTTATCGTCTCATCAGAGTGCAGGATGGCTTTATTATGGCTTTATTATGTGCTTAATTGTGTGCTTGCGGGACCTTTTTGGTGCAAGTAAGCTGCGGCTCGGTTTTAGCCTTGCAGAGAGGGTTCCCGGAGCAATTAAATAGCAACCGGGGCTTTCTTGCGGCCGGAACTCTTGCGACCGTTTAAGATCAAAGGCTTTCCTGCTGCGCGTGCGGCAGCAAGGGATAACAGGGCGCCGGCCGCAAGCCTGCCGGAGCCCTCGGCTGGAAGGGAATAGAATAGGCAAATAGCATGCGGCCTGTCCTTGCGGCCCCGCATCTCCTACGGCCGATAATAGAATGAGGCCCTATGTAACTATGTAACATTATCCCTTACTCATACCATACCATATAAGCCCAAACTAGAAGATTATGTTTATAATTACAATTTTGGATATAAGAGGGTAGCAGATATAAGTATTTGAATAATACCAGTTATTTTTCTCCGAAAACCAAAACCTCATACAGGTATAACACGCTTAACGCTACCCCTTTTAGCGCTAATTCGCTATAGCGCTGTTTTTCCTGCCAGGCCCCTTTTTAACACTAAACCCCGCTATAACTCTGTTTTTGCTTGTCAGACCCCTTTTTACACTCTGATTCTCTATAGCACTGCCTCACTGTAACGTGGTTTTTGCCTGCTGGACCCCTTTAAAAGCTGTGATTCTCTATAGCACTGCCTCATTATAACAGAATTCTTGCCTGCCGGACCCCTTTTAAAGCTGGGATTTTCTATAGCATTGCCTCACTATAACGCTGTTTTTCTGCCAGACCCCTTTTAACGCTCTGATTCACTATAATAGTTTTTTTTCTCCAAAGAATACAGAATTCAGGATGACCCAGAAGTTCAATAATTTAAAGTTTATATGCTCAGTTTGTGTTATGTTTGCTGTTTGTTTGAAGTTCATTTAAAACCCAAAAAGTTTACATTTCAATTAAAAATTTTTTTTTTTTTTTCATGAGTTCCCCTATCCCTATCTTCCCTATGTTAAACTGCCCTGTTTAGAGCTGTTTCACTTAGCACTCTTATCGCCTGAAACCTATCTACAGTGTTAAAGAGGTATTCCTGTAATTTCTATGGTTTAAATAGAAATTTACAGTTTAATCTGCCATATTGCAGTAAAGGCTTCTCCCTCTTCCCTAGATGTAATCGGGATTTTTTGATTATTATAAGAAACCGCAAGTTTAGCAGGAAAAGCCCATTTATATGGAATATCTTTCTCCCTTAAAATATTTGTGGTTTCCCTAAACGCTTTTCTTTTGATCAAGTTTCCCCCTGAAATTCCTGTGTATATATGTATTGAAAGATTCTTTTCTCAAATGAAACTTTCATAACTTTGTCCTTTATTGTAAAATGGGGAAGTTTTACTGTCACGACTCTACAGTGAGACAGTCCTGTCAATGTTTCTTGGAAGGGGGATTCGATATATACAGTCAGGTCCATAAATATTGGGACATCGACACAATTCTAAACTTTTTGGCTCTATACACCACCACAATGGATTTAAAATTAAACGAACAAGATGTGCTTTAACTGCAGACTTTCAGCTTTAATTTGAGGGCATTTACATCCAAATCAGGTGAACGGTGTAGGAATTACAACAGTTTGTATATGTGCCTCCCACTTTTTAAGGGACCAAAAGTAATGGGACAGATTAACAGTCATAAAACAATCTTTCACTTTTTAATACTTGGTTGCATATCCTTTGCAGTCAATTACAGCCTGAAGTCTAGAACGCAAAGACATCACCAGACACTGGGTTTCATCCCTGGTGATGCTCTGCCAGACCTCTATTGCAACTGTCTTCAGTTCCTGCTTGTTCTTGGGGCATTTTCCCTTCAGTTTTGTCTTCAGCAAGTGAAATGCATGCTCAATCGGATTCAGATCAGGTGATTGACTTGGCCATTGCATAACATTCCACTTCTTTCCCTTAAAAAACTCTTTGGTTGCTTTTGCAGTATGCTTCGGGTCATTGTCCATCTGCACTGTGAAGCGCCGTCCAATGAGTTCTGAAGCATTTGGCTGAATATGAGCAGATAATATTGCCCGAAACACTTCAGAATTCATCCTGCTGCTTTTGTCAGCAGTCACATCATCAATAAATACAAGAGAACCAGTTCCATTGGCAGCCATACATGCCCACGCCATGACACTACCACCACCATGCTTCACTGATGAGGTGGTATGCTTTGGATCATGAGCAGTTCCTTTCCGTCTCCATACTCTTCTCTTCCCATCACTCTGGTACAAGTTGATCTTAGTCTCATCTGTCCATAGGATGTTGTTCCACACCGTTAGCCTGAAGTTTGCTGAATAACTTGCTTTTGCAATGAGTTCTCTCTCAATGTTGACACCCCCTGAAATTCCCAGGGGAAATTAGCATAACTTATACATTGTTTCTTTTTTGCCTGAACATTGTGAAGACATGCTCATTTAGCACCTGTAGTCTACCCTGCGGTGGGAAGTCACATGTCAGCGACTTTCCTTTCCTTTAGATTTATGCCCCAGAGAATTGCCTCGTTACCTCCCCAACCCCAGAGAATTGCCCCCCAATCCCAGTGAATTGCCCCCCAATCCCAGAGAATTGCCCCCCAATCCCAGATAATTGCCCCACAGCCCCAGAGAATTGCCTTGTGACCTCCACCAACCACAGAGAATAACCCCAGAGAATTGCCCCCTAGCCCCAGAGAATTGCCTTGTGACCTCCCCCAACCACAGTGAATTGCCCCCAGCCCCAGATAATTGCCTCCCAACCCCATAGAATTGCCCCGTGACCTCCACCAATCCCAGTGAATTGCCCCCCAATCCCAGTGAATTGCCCCTCAATCCCAGAGAATTGCCCCCCAATCCCAGATAATTGCCCCACAGCCGCAGAGAATTGCCTTGTGACCTCCACCAACCACAGATAATAACCCCAGAGAATTGCCCCCTAGCCCCAGAGAATTGCCCCCTAGCCCCAGAGAATTGCCTTGTGACCTCCCCCAACCACAGTGAATTTTCCCCCAGCCCCAGATAATTGCCCTGTGACCTCCACCAATCCCAGTTAATTTCCCCCCAGCCCCAGTGAATTGCCCGGTGACCCCCTCCAGCCCCAGTGAATTGCCATGTGACACACACTCACAGATAGATATACATACACACTCACACAGACACACACTCACACAGACACACACTCACACAGACACACACTCACACAGACACACACTCACTCACTCACTCATACACTCACTTACTCACTCATACACTCATACACTCACTCACTCAGACACACGCGGGCTCAGACACACGCGGGCTCAGACACACGCGGGCTCAGAAACACGCAGGATCTGACACACGCGCTCAGACAGGCACACGCGCTCAGACAGGCACACGCGCTCAGACAGGCACACGCGCTTAGACAGACACACACTACACACACTCAGACGGACACACACACAGACGCACCAGGGCTGCCCAGGGTGATGCACTAGTCAGAGAAGCATCACAACACAGCCGGTGTCTGCCGGGGATGAGAAAGGGAGGTGTGAGGAAGGAGAGAGGAGTTTATTGGTGGCAGTGGCTAACAGAAGGGTCGGAACACAGATGAGAGAGGTAGGAGTTGATTTGCAGGCAGTGGGAAGAGAAGCGTAGGTACACAGCCGGCATCTGCCGAAACCTCTGAGCTATGCTCGAAGGTGTTCAGAAGCAGCGGTGATGTCACCGCTGACGTTACCACCGCTTGATGATTGGCTGAAAAGCCAATCAGTATGCGCATGTGCTGCATAAAGGATATCTCATTAAAAAGTCCCCCCAAAAAAGTAGAAAAGTCACTGCGTGGTTAAAATATTCAGGATGGTAAAGTAATTCTTCAAGAATTTACAATTTCTTTAAATTTGAAGGAAGATTTGCACTTCTGGGTACTTAGACTGTTTTTCTTTTACAATATTTGCTATAAGCTCCTGATCGCACCCCAATAAACTAGGCAAAGAACAAACAAATCACAGGCCTCCAAGGTCTTGAAAACAGTGGGCCAAAAGATTCAAATTAATATTCCCAAAAAAACTATCTGCTGCTTTCTTGAAAAAAATCCCCTGTGTTATTCAAGCAGAAAAAAAGAAGAAAGGAGTTCTTTAGATATGTTCTTCCTTCTATAAATATTTCTTATTCTGTATTAAATTGTTGGTTCCCCTCTTATAAAATTTACAGAGGCAAGGAGTAGATGTTTCAGATTTAAGCTACTCATCCTGTTTATTCCTTTAAACCAGCGGTGGACAATTAATTTGCCAAAGGGGCCACATGAGAACCTGGGACTGTTGTGGCTGTTGTGACCCTCCAGTGCCATATGTATATATATATATATATATATATATATATATATATATATATATATATATATATATAAACTACATTTTCTTGTCACACCCCCAGGCCCCATCAGCAGCATCATTCACCCCTCCATCCCACTCAGCAGCAGTATTCCCCCCACCCAGGCCCCTCCGCAGCATCATTTGCCCCCCAGAAAAGGAGGGGCCCTTGTTGCACCATTCACCCCTCCCCAAGCCCTTAAGCAGCCATATTCACCCCAACACCCCTCAGCAGCACCATTCAAAGCCCAAACCCCTAAGATGCCATATTTACCCCATAACTCCCCCCACCCCCTTCCCCCAGGGCCCCCTCAGCAGCAAAAGCACCTTTCACTCGCCCCCCCCAAAATACACCCCAGGGCCCCCTCAGCAGTATCATTCACTCCCCCTCAAAAAAACAGACCCCCCCCATCAGGAGCATTATTCAACCTCTTAAAACCCCCAGGGCCCCTTGTCATACTATTCACCCCATCAAGCCCCCTGCACTTCATTCACTCCCCCCCCACTCCCCTTACTTGTGAGTTGCAGTCCCTGTCCCATTGCTCAGAGGTTGGGTATCCTTCCCCATCATTAGGAATTTCCCTCCCCTGCTGTATAAAGTTCCGGCAAGGGAAGGATACCCAACCACTGAGCAATGGGAACCGGAACAGGGGCTGACGGAGGCCGGGCAGACCAGATCCTGGGGAGCTCCGCTCAGCCACCTCCTCCTGGGCTGTGCTTCGGGCGCCATAACATTGTCAAAGAGATACATTGTATTCATAGTCCAAAGAAATATATGATCAGTCCTGGGCATTTACGGCCCGCGGGCCCCATCTGACCCGCGGGCCTAAAATGCCCAGGCCTGCTTTAAACCATTGGTAATCCCCTCTTCTTTTTAGCTCAAATAAACCAATCAAAACAGAGGCAAGCAGCCTTCGTTATTATAAGTTTGTAGCAAAAGAGAGTAGCTTGGTCCTTGCTACATGCAATAAACAGAAAATTAAATTTGTGCTGCCAAGATCACAGCTCTTAAACATCCTTGCATTATCCTCTGTATATTCTACTGAATACAGAAACAAAGAAAAGGGTTTTTAGAAGTATTTTTTCTTTTGTAAGTACTTTATTCTGTCTTCATTTGATTAGAAGTTCCCCTCTTAAAACACTCAGAGTGCCAGGGAGTTAGCATGACCTGCTATCAATGGTAGCCAAATGAGCTTTATCAGTTCTTTTATCTTTACAGTCTTATAACTGCTCAGTACCCTGCAATATTTCTCTGGCGTCAATAATGTCCACGCCTGCTTCAGGGAATTCTATACCAATTTTGGTGGGGCTTTCACCTGGAGCTCACCAGGAATTTGAACCCGACTGTCACTAACCTCTCAAACGCCCCAGCAAATAGGCTCTCTCACTCTGGTAACAACGGTCCTTGTCTCCTGCAGGTCCTTTGCCAAACACACAGGCAGATCTTTCAGCTGTGAAGTAAGGAACTCCGGCAGTTTGACTCCGCTATTCCCGTCCAGGAACAACGGGTAATCAGTTAAGAAAGGGTTGGGGATATGAGGTTAGCCTTTATTGACCTCACCATTCACATAAAGGGACAATTAATTGTTTAGGGCTAGCTGTAGACAGTCCTGTACACAATCAGACATGGTGTCACCACCATTGTTCTGACTGATGAACCCCTGGAAGGCATGAAACAAATAAAGCATTAAGAGGCTTACTCGGCCAGGCTCTTGGCCGGTAAGGTGTGATCAGAGGGGTAACATCATTGGATGGACAGCTCCCCCCCACGTGGCCAGGGTATGGGCTATGGGGATTGGTTCATCTTATGTTGATCAAAGTTGGGTCTTGTTGTGATTGGTTGCTGTTTTTCATATATGTACTGTCCTGTTCCCATTAAAGTTATGCTCTGTTTAACTCTACATAAATATGGTGTGTGTGTCATTCTAGAGGGAAGACTCTTTGTTAATGTATTGAGCTAACCACCTGCTGGTATTCTGATTCCCTTCTGGGTACTATCTTAAAGTGGCCATCACCTGCTCCAGAGAGTGTTTCTGTTTTCTTATGACTGCTGTTCTTGAACTGGAGAAACAAGCTGGGGCTAAAATATCCAAACCCATCACAATCCAAGGGGTGGTCCTGTAAGCTAAAAGCAGGAAGGTTGTGGGGTGGTCCTGCAAGCTAAAAGCAGGAAGGTTGTGGGGTGGTCCTGTAAGCTAAAAGTAGGAAAGTTGTGGGGTATACCTGGTCCCCTCACCCCTGGGTTGTGACATTTGCCCTCTCTTTTTCTCATCCTATCTTTATCTTGTCCTTGTCCTATCTTGCCCCTCTTGTTCGCATCCTTTCTTGCCCTTTCTCATTTGTTCAATTTTGTTTTCTTTTCTTCTCTATCTTGCCCTCTCTGTCTTCTGCTCTCTTCCATTCTATTCTCCTCCTATCTTTTTCTTTCCTTCTTTCTTACCAATCTTGCCTATCTTGTTTTCTGCTTAACTTGCCATTTCTTGATCTCTGCCTTTCTTATACTTTTTACTCCTTTGCCTCTTTTACTCTCCTGCTCTCCATATCATGCCGTGTCTCGTTATCTACCTGCCACTGCCACTAAGCAGTGTTGAGCTTGATTTGGTAATACTCCTGAAAACAACACAAATTTTATAAACATTTTGTTCTATGTCCCATATCAAAATTCAGAATAATTTTCTGTAACATAGCACAACATTATACTTTATCACTGACTGATAAAATAAAATATATGCATGGTTTATCAATTTTACTTTGCCATAGTTTAGTGTACTCTATCACTATCCTATCTATAGCATATTATCACATCCCTATCATTACCAATTATATAAAGCCTTTTAAAAACACATGGTATTGCTTCTAAGGAGCTTTGATCATTGTGGAGAATATTTCACATTACTATAATTATGAGCCATTCTCTGATTTCTTTCCTGATTGCTTACTTTCAAGATGTAGAATAGAAATGTGATTCATCTTTGTGAGCCATTTTAGGCAGTAGAACAATAGAGGGTCATAAAGAATAACTATTTTATGAAATCCTCATTACGTATATTTTCAAAAATTCTAGCTTTTTTGGACTATTAAAGGGATTGGCGGCTTGTTATGCAATGCTTGGGTTATTCATTTGAAAAATGGAATTTAGATGAAAGCAATAATCTAAACATTGTTTACTGAGTTATTTTTGTAAAAAGCAATTTCTGTTTTGTCTAGGGAAGCTGTAGCTGCTAGTTTAGCTCATTGCCCTTCTCGGATTCTACTTTTGTAATGTTTTCAACATTTTTCTTTAAATATTTCTATTTGAGTGCGGGGTAATGCTTATTTTTAATTTCTGATTATTTTGGAATACATGTATCAGTGAATTGAGTTATTTGATGAGAAACTGTTTTCTACGATAGCAGACAGGTGGAGGACAGGGTGGGATACATATTTTGTGAAGTACCACTAAGTGTTTCAATTTAAATTGGATTGTTTCTAGTGAAAGCTGGTACACCATATAATCTCACCAACTTTAATCATAATCACATGAAATAGATATAATATAAAATAACCGACTGACCCAATTCACAAGCTAATAATTATGTAATAAACACTACTTACTAGAAAAAAAGACACAGTGAAACCTCCACAGGGAACCAGTGACACAATAAAGGAATGAGATCCAGATCAAAAAAATTACAAACAAAAACGTGAAAATGAAATACGTCCCAGAATGATGATCAGCAGTATATTGAAGTCAGTAGATATGATACAGAAAATCAGAACATATAATCCAAAGTGATAATGATAACATTAACAAATGGTGAAAAAATATAACAATCCACATACATAAAGATGAACCTTATAATCAATTATAAGGTGCTGTAGTACAAGAAAGTGCAAATATAATTAAAGTGCAAAATGTAAGAGGATCAATGACGCAGTGAATATGATGATATCAATAATACTAGGTTCCGTACAGTTTAGTATGGTGGCTTTTGGAACCACAGAGTGTCTTTTGGAGCCACTAGCTTTAGGAACAACTAGTGAAGTACCACAAAGTGTCTTGATTGCCAGCATGGTACGTAAAATTGCCCAACTATAATTACCATATAGAAAAAATGTCAAGCACTGAAACTGTTTTGTTTAAGAATTGTATTATATCTAGATAGCACCACCTTTGTGTTCAGCTTTAAACAAATCACAATTTAAAAGTGTTTAAATCTTTACATAAAGGTAACACCATCCATATGTAATATAATTTTAATAGACAAAGGCCTCCATTCAATTGAGCAAATTGTAGTTACAAGAGCCTGCACTTTAAAATACGGGGAAAGCGATGAAAGACATTAGAATTAATTGCACAAGAGTCTCAAGCTCACAAATCTGCAATCGAAAAAGTATTATTTTCTGTTTTATTTCCGTGTTCTATCAATCCTAAAACATATCAGGCCACCCACATGGACTAGAACAGTATCGTCATTCATTTTTATTACTTTGTACATTGCCGGATTGCAAGTCTGATCACATATGGGACCTCTAAACGCTAATTGATTTACGTGTAACCTCCATGTTTTACTGATGTCATGATGACGGACTCATTTACTATTGGATGTTTCTAAATTGGTAGTTATGGCCCTGGTTAATTGATCATGATTATGCCTTGAAATGGTACTCACTAGTTAGATTAAAGTATAGACAATAACAAGTACTTAATTCGCTGAATGTTATTTAAAATATATATTATCCTACAGTAAAGAAACACTGAAGTTTGTAATATGTAGCTGTCAATCAGCCTTTCTAACCCAAACATAAAGGAATGTTCAAAGCTTTTGTTAATGAGACATTGTTGCCTTAATTACTCGATTAGCCCTAAGGCATTGCATCAATTGTCTTGCCTGCAGTTACCTGGGTCTGGGTATGCCTAGATATTTTTCTATGCCGAAGACTGCAACAGAAGATATAGTATTATGGGCTAATCAAGTAATTACAGAAATTATGTCTCATTAACAAAAGATTCAAATCTTTGTAGTGGATTGATCAGAAAGGCTGACTGACATATAAATATTTCAAACTTCAATGTTATTTAAAACCATAGATAATGGGTAAATAAAACCATATATGGTTACCATTAAAAACAGATGAAGCCAATAATGTAACCATTGCTCTTGTAAACATTTAATATTGTTTATGTTAAGCAATTATCTCTTTTGGGGGATTATTCTATGTACCAACAAGTACTTTTTTAATTTATATGATTTTCTCTTTTAAATATTTTTATCAGTTTAGACAGAGTTACTGTAAGGCACATGTTTTAAAATGTTAAACTTTTTGCTTTGCATTGATTAACATAACTTTAAAACAAAGCAAAAGCATTAACCTTTGTGTCATACACACGCTATGTATCATCTCACTTGCAAATGCTGCTAGTTCTTTTCAGTGCCATATTAATTATTTGTGCATCCTGGCCTTATTCTTATCTTATACATGCTTTCATGTATTTCCTGTGTTTGTCCCTACCACTTCCACTGGAAGGTTGTTCCACTTACGTTTACCCCTTATATACCATGGGCTGTACAGTGAATTGATAGTCACAGTCTTGCTATAAGAGTGTCACTTTGTGTGGCCAAGGCTTCATCCTCATAATTCCTCATAAGTTGTGCAGTTGTTTGTGGGAGAGCTTGAAGGAATCTAAAATTACTAATTAAGTTCTTAACAATTTTAAATTCATGCAACTTTTCCAAATGATAACACACAATGGTTTCAGTGAGTCCCAGGATACTTTTAATATACTGGTGAGTTGTTGACAACATGATTTTTCTCTTTTTATCTCTGCTGTTTTAGACTTGACTTAAAGTATAAGCTACCTGGATGCTTTATATTATGTAATGAATAAGGATACCATCCATCATAAAACATTTCTTGGCTGAATGTATGTACATTTCTTTACCAATTAAAAAAAAAGGAAAAAACTAATCTTAAGAGCATCCCAGGATCACAGAAACCTTAGAAGTGTTACACAACTCATCAACTCATAAGATACATCAGGAAGTTCATAAATAGTCATCTAATTAATTTCCTAGTTATAGACCTTAAAGGACCACTACATAGTTAAAAAAAAATACAGTTATTTGTGAAATATGTAACTAACTGAAAACATTAGCAGCTGTGTAAGCTATGAACATAAAACAATTTTAAAGAGAAAATCTGAATGTTTGTTCACTCTTTCTATGAATAGAGGAATCCATTTTGTATTTGCTGCATCACTTCCCGAGATCTGGATCATAAGAGTGTGTGTTTTTATCTATCAGTGGAGGAAGAGGGGGAAGAGGTAATATGAAGTGGTCCAGACACTTTGTTAGATACTTGGACTTGCCACATTATGCCATCTTGTATACCAATTTCTTCATATCACTATTTACTTTTTCTCCAGGTCTTTCTTCATGTAAGCTATATTTTCCACATAAGACCAAAATGAGGGAACATTTTAGCCAATTCTTAACTATTTCCCACGTCTTAATCAAAAGTATAATCTAGTGGTCCTAATCTGGGAGTGTATGGTAATTCCACAATTTCCACAAACCACTCCAACACCTGTAATCCATCTAATATTATTTCCAAAATTCATGCACCTTTGTACTTTCTTAATATGTTCTATATTCCCTACTTTCCCTATTGGCCTACAGTTCATCCAACAATGATGCAATCTTGATGGAAACAGCTGTCTAGGTACCAACTTAATTGTTGTTGTTGTTTAGTCATCCAGTCGCGTCTGACTGTCTGTGACTATGGACCACAGAGCGCCATGTGCATCACTGTCCCTCTGAGCTCCATCAAGTTCATGTTCATTGCTTCAGTGACCTCATTATCCATCTCCGCCTCTGTCGTCCCCTTCTTCTTGTGCCTTCAATCTTTCCCAGCATCAGAGTCTTTTCTAGGTAATCCTGCCGTCTCATGATATGGACAAAATATTTGAACTCCAGCCGCATAATCATAACTTCTAGTGAACAGTTTGTATTGATTTCCTGAAGTATTGATTTATTGAATCTTCTTGTGGTCCAAGGGACTCTAAGCAGTCTTCTCCAACACCACAATTCAAATATGTCAATTCGACGGTGCTCAGACTTCTTTATGTTCCAGCTCTCACATCTGTATGTTACTACTGGGAATACCATAGTTCAAACAATGCAAACCTTTGTTGATAGTTTAATATATTTACTTTTTACTAGCTTGTCCAAGTTAATAGTGAAATAGTGTAAGAAAATAGGAATCATGCAAATGACTGGAGTGGATAAGGTTAAAGCTATAGTAAGTACCAATAGTAATCTCAAACGTATAATACACACTGGACGGAATAGAAGTACTAATGACACTCTAAATATCAATATATAAATAGAGAAAAGAGAGACATATAACCGCCCAAATATATTCCGCCTGTCTAAATGCTGTTGTTACCAGTATCCTATGAGATAGGTGATAGCTTCCCTCATATGGCAATATAAATTGCTTAATCCTTGGGGAGCTATAACTATAGCTAAAACCATAAGTTGTCTAAGACAACCAAAAAATGAGTACTTCTATTCCGTCCAGTGTGTATTATACGTTTGAGATTACTATTGGTACTTACTATAGCTTTAACCTTATCCACTCCAGTCATTTGCATGATTCCTATTTTCTTACACTATTTCACTACTAATATCAGAGTGTTAAGCACTCAGGAATCACATATATAGTTGTGAGCGTACGAGTTGTTGCTAACGCTGCGGGCTCGCGTAGCGAGCCGCGGCCCTCGCGTAGCGAGGGCCGCGGCTCGCCCAGCGAGCCGAGGCCCTCGCGAAGCGAGGGCACTGCCCGAGGGTCTCAGTTGCTGGCATGGAGCGCCGAAGGCGCTCCATGCCAGCACCTGAGGACCTCGCAAAGCGAGGGCCGCAGTTGCTGGCATGGAGCGCCGAAGGCGCTCCTTGCCAGCAACTGCGACCCTCGCAAACTTCACGTCGCAACCCAAACAGTACGACACACACATTACGACACTCGCAAACAACATACGACACACGTTCACACACATTACGGACTCGCAACACTCGGACGCAACTCGCGAACATTACAAAATGTCAAACACAATACATACACACACCACATACATAAAAAACTTACCTACACCAAGAGGGAGCACCCAGCACCTCAAAAATACAACTTACACCTCGATTTTACTTCAAATAAAACAGTTTAGAGACTAAAAAAAAAACGAAGCAAGAGAAAAAATGGCCGCCGAACAAAACGAAAACGAGGCTACAGCACTCTAAACTCGCAAAACACCACAAGAAACTCGCAAAACACCACAAAACACCTACGGATATTCCGATACAAACGTATAACACACATTACTCGCCATTTCTCGCCAATGCGGAAGTACACGACTACGCTAACGGTTTGGTCTCGCGCACGCACAGTGTTACACTGCACACATTCAGCACGCTTACACAGCAGATCCACACCACTAATGCTGCAGCAACATCAAAACACATTCACAGCTCTTCCACACAATGCTTTAAAATAGGTAAAGTATATTCATTTATTAATGTATTATATATTTCATTATTACACACTAAACAGCATTAGCTACCTTACAATTTCATTGCCGTCATTTTTTGACGGGCAATTCGCTAGTCACTATATAGTGATATATATATATATATATATATATTCTTGTCCAAGTTAACCATAGCTTTCCTCCCCAGAAGCAAATGTCTTTTAATTTCATGATTACAGTCACCATCTGCAGAGATCTTGGATCCAAGGAAAATAAAATCTGTCGCTGCCTCCACTTGTTCCCCGTCTATTTGCCAGGAAGTGAGACTGCTGTTTGCCATGATCTTCGTCTTTTTTTAACGTTGAGCAGCTTACGCATGATGTGCTCTGCATATAAGTTGAATAAATAAGGTGACAATATACAACCTTGTCGCACTCCATTCTGTTGTCCCATGTTCGGTTCTGATCGTGGCTTCTTGGTCACGGACAGATTCTTTTGGAGGAGAATGAGATGATCTGGTACTCCCATCTCTTTAGGTACATGCCACATTTTGTTGTGATCCACACAGCCTTTAGAATAGCAGTAAATGTTGTTGTTTTTTTTTAACTCTCTTGCTTTCTCTATTATCCAGCGGACATTGGCAATTTGATCTCTTGTGCCTCTTCCTCAGAACCCGGCTTGCACATGTGGTAGTTCCTGGTCCATATATTGTTGGAGTCGAGCTTGTAGAATCTTAAGCATTATCTTGATGGCATTTAAAATGAGTGCAATTGTTCGATAATTGGAGCACTCTTTGGAACTGCTTTTTTTGGGATTGGGATGTAGACTGACCTTTTCCAGTCTATTGTCCATTATTGAGCTTTCCAAATGTGTTGGCATAAGTCAAGTTACACTTTCACAGCATCATCCTCATCTTCAGTGTATTCCTGACACATCTTTATCTGACCTTCTTCCGTTAAGTCCCTACCTTTTTGTCTTTTAACACACTCACTTTGGCATAAAAAGGTGCCCTTTAGGTTCCCAATTTTCTTGAAGAGATCTCTCGATTTACCCATTTGGTTATCTTCTGCAATCTCTTTACATCGCACATTGTAGAAGGCCTCCTTGTCTCTTCTTGCTATCCTCTGGAATTCTGCATTCAGTTAGACAAATCTTTTCTTATCTCCACTACCTTTCGCTTTCCTTCTTTTCTGGGCTACTTTCAAAGCCTCATCAGACAGCCAGTTTGACTTATTCCTATTCATTCTTTTAGGGATATTCTTTGTTTCTGTTTCCTGGATTATGTTGCAAACTTCGTTTCAGAGTTCTTCAGGCATTCTATCTTCCATGTCTAGTCCCTTAAATCTATTATTTACTTCCACTGCATATTCACAAGGAATATTATGTATTTCATATCTACTTGGTCTGATGGTTTTCCCTCTTTTCTTCAGTTTATTATTCATCTTTGCAATAAGAAGCACATGATCTGAGCCGCAGTCACCTCCAGTACTTGTTTTTGATGACTGTATAGAACGCCTCCATCTTTGGCTGCAAAGTATATAGTCAATCTGATTTCTGTGTTGTCCATCTGATGATGTCCATGTGTAGAGTCATCTCGGAGGCTGCTGGAAGAGGGTGTTTGCTACGACCAGAGAATTATCTTGACAAAATTCTTCTGAGCTGCTTCGTTTTGCACTCCAAGACCAAATTTGCCAGTTATTCCAGGTGTCTTTTGGTTCCCTACTTTAGCATTTCAATAACCTATGATGATAGTAACATCTTTTCTTGGTGTTATATCTATGAGAACCGGACAACTTCAGCCTCTTCGGCATCTGTGGTTGGAGCATAGACTTGGATCACTGTGATATTAAATGGCTTGCCTTGATTTCAAATTGAAATCATTCTATCATTTATTGGGTTGTAACCGAGCACTGCTTTGGTCACTCTGTGATTGACTAGGATGGCTACTTCATTTCTTCTGCCGGATTATTGACCACAGTAGTAGGTCTGGTGGTTGTCTGATGTGAAATGTCCCATTCCAGTCCATTTAAGTTCACCAATTCCCAGGATAGCAATGTTTAACCTTGTCATTTCATTCTTGACCACATGTAGTTTACCTTGGTTCATTCTAACATTACAGGTTCCTATTCTGAATTAGTCTTTGCAGCAGAAGACTTTCCTTTCCCCTCCAGATACATCTGCAGCTTGGTGTCCTTTCGGCTTTGGCCCAACCATTTTATTAGATTTGGTGTTACTTGCCCTCTACCCGTCCTCGGTAATGTGGTTGGGACCTTCTGACCCAAGGGGCTCATCTTCCGGGGCCATATCGTTCTGTATCTTGCTGTGCTTGATACTGGAGTGGGATGCCAGTTCCTTCTGCAGTGGACCGTGATTTGTCTGACCTTTCTGCCATGACCTGCCCATCTTGGCTGACCCTACATGGTATAGCTCACAGCTTCATCGAAGTACTCAAACCTCTTCACCACTACAAGGTATAGTGATCCAGAAGGAGGCCACATTAATACACACTTAATATAAGGCTCCCAATATAACAAATTAACGTCTCTAATGGTTTGTAAATCTAACTTAATTTTCCATTTTAACCTATTTCTGAATTTTATCTGTTATCTTGGGCCCTCATTCAATTGCGATTTGGCCAATTGAATAGGGCCCTAAATAAGCACATAGCATATTTTTTTTAAATAAGTTTTTAGTTAGTGAAAACCTTGCTTTTGGATAGATTCTTACTAACTAAAAACTTCTTTAAAAAAAATATGTTATGTGCTTATTTAGAGGCCTATTCAGTTGGCCAAAATGCAATTGAATGAGGGCCTTAGTATGTACAGTGCCTTGCAAAAGTATTCACCCCCTTGGCAATTTTCGTTTTTTGTTGCTTCACAACCTGGAATTAACATGGATTGTTTGAGGATTTGCATCATTTAATTTACAGAACATGCCCACAACTTTGAAGATGTTTTTTTTTTTTTTTTTATTGTGAAGCAAAATAACAGAAAAAGTCAATACTTTGTAGAGCCACCTTTTGCTGCAATCACAGCTCCAAGACACTTTGGATAAGTCTCTATGAGCTTGCCACATCTTACCACTTGGAGTTCTGCCTATTCCTCTTGGCAAAACTGCTCCAGCTCCTTCAAGTTGGATTGTTTGCGCTTGTGAACAGCAATATTTAAGTCTCACCACAGATTTTCTATTGGATTGAGGTCTGGGCTTTGACTAGTCCATTCCAACACATTTACATGTTTCCCCTTAATCAATTCAAGTGTTGCTTTAGCAGTGTGTTTGGGGTCATTGTCCTGCTGGAAGGTGAACCCCCATCCTAGCCTCAAATCACACACAGAGTGGTACAGATTTTGCAAATTTCAACCCTGACCAGTTTCCCAGTTCCGGCTGCTGAAAAACATCCCCACAGCATGATGCTGCCACCTACATGTTTCACTGTGGGTGATGTGATGTGTTGGGTTGGTGCCAGACATAGCGTTGTGATAGCGTTTTCTTTGATGGCCGAAAAGTAAAATTTTAGTCTTATCAGACCAGAGCACCTTCCTCCATACATTTTGGGATTCTCCCACATGCCTTTTCGCAAACTCAACACTTGCCATTTTGTTTTTTTGCTGAAAGTAATGGCTTTCTTCTGGCCACTCTGCCATAAAGCCCAACTCTATGGAGCGTTTGGCTTATTGTCGTCCTATGTACAGATACTCCAGTCTGTGCTGTAGAACTCTGCAGCTCCTCCAGGGTTACCTTAGGTCTCTGTGCTGCCTCTCTGATTAATGCCCTCCTTGCCCGGTCTGTGAGTTTTGGTGGGCGGCTGTCTCTTGGCAGGTTTGCTGTTGTGTCATGTTTTTTGTCCATTTGGTTATGATGGATCTGATGGTACTCCTGGGGGTCAGCAAAGATTTGGATATTTCTTTATAACCTAACCCTGAGTTGTACTGCTCAACAACATTGTCCCTTACTTTTTTGGATAGTTCCTTGGTCTTCGTGGCAGTGTTTGGTTAGTGGTGCCTCTTGCTTAGGTGTTGCAGCCTCTGGGGTGTTTCAAAAAAGGTGTGTATAAGTAATGAAAGATCATGTGACACTTTGCACACAGGTGGACATCATTTCACTAATTATGTGACTTCTGAAGGTAATTCAGACTATTGTGTTCTGATCCATCACGTAAAATTAATATTAACAAAACATTGAATTTAAGGTTGTAATGTAACAGAACAGGTAAAAAGTCAAGGGGGTGAATACTTTTGCAAGGCACTGTTAGATCACATCACTCATTAGCATTTGGAAAGCAACTGTTTGGTATAGTTTCTCCTTTCATAATCTGTTAGTTTTCTTAGATTATTTATATCTACCCCCAGTTAGAAGAGCTTTGTATACACTCGGAACACTTCTGATTATGGAATTTGAAACTTATCTAAGGCTTGATTAAAATTATTTCTTTCCTAGAATCAATATCAATGAACAAGAGTTCCAGCGTAATAAAAAAAAAAATTATTCTGGATCGGGACCCACTTTGGATTGTCTCTTGATGTTAGAGGAGGATCTTCCTGTTCCAGAGAGATTACATTGCATTTATTTGTCTAATCTGATAACTATCATTAAGAAATATTGAAGGGAGTGATGAACTTGAAATAAACAAAACAATTCTGTTTAAAGGGAAGTTCCTAGATCATCTTTCTAATGTCCAAATGCTATGAAACCTGCACTCATTGCCCCCGTTTTTCTAAATTTGCCTTGAAGGGCTATTGTAGCCAGGGAAAAGTCACATGCTTTGAAGAAAGTATTACATTGACAGTATTAGCAGCTGTGTAAGTAATGAGCATAAATGCCTTTTGGTCATCGCGGATTTCATTTTAGACCATTAATCTATCTGTAGCACGAGGGAGATTACAAGTGGTAATCCTACTGGAGTTTAATATTCTATTTAATTATTTTGTCAAATGGCAATATGTCTTTAAAAAGAACTGAATAGAGATCTTATCTGTATCCTCTTTCCTTAGATGTTTCTAAATCTGTTACAAAAATAAATAATATTTTAGGTACTCTTTAAAAAAAACTGAATATAAGAGTTGAAATTTAAAGGTGGTATTTATGTATTTAAATCTTAAAACAGATAGCCTATTATTACATCATGCCTCCATTAGAGTGTACTATAAACATTACACTTCAGTAGTCCTTTAAAGAACGATAACAACTATATTTTTTCAGAAGGGAGACTATATTGCTATTTCTTGATCTGTCAAGAAAGAATCATCAGAAAATACCACTACATAATAAATAGCCTTACTTATCTGGTCTTTATATCTCCTTGCTTTTGTATTGGCCTGTGCCAGGAATTCTTTTCTTCATGTTCTATCTCATGTAGGACACCATGGGCCTCATTCAATTGCAATTTGCCCAATTGAATTGGACCCTAAATAAGCACATAACATATATTTTTTAACGAATTTTGTAGTTAGTGAAAACCTTTATTTTGGATAGATGCTTGCTAGCAAAAAACTTATTTAAAAAATATATGTAATGTGGTTATTTAGGGCTCTATTCAATTGTG
The DNA here is from genome assembly GCA_027410445.1 of Discoglossus pictus. NCBI lineage: Eukaryota > Metazoa > Chordata > Amphibia > Anura > Alytidae > Discoglossus > Discoglossus pictus. The sequence continues at coordinate 197,053,561 of CM050165.1, read as the reverse complement.
CAAATTGCAATTGAATGAGGGCCCATGTTTAGGCCACCTGTGAATCATATCATCTTTCATGAGAGAGAACTGGAAGAAAATGGGACGGTTCTGGATGGTGAAAATATGTTGGATTCTTAGAATTAAATGAAATATAAAATGTTTATGAGAATTACATTGAGGAGGATCAAAGTAATTAATTTACATACTTAAAACATTTATATACAGCAAAACAAAAATTGCTTTAAGAGTCCCTTTAATATAAATATTAGTAGAAAATGATAGGTATCATTTTCTTATATGAATGTTTGATTAAACTAGGGAATAGTTTCTTATTTCGTTTTACTTGAAAAAAAATAATTCATAAGTAACTAAAGTGACAGCTATATTACTGAGCATCACGTACATTCCTACATATGCTCACTAAAAATATACTGACCATTATTTTTACCATTCAAAACATCAAATGTAATTAATTATTCAGTTTCTGGATTTTGTTTAACAGTTTATGATTTGTATATGTTTAACTGTGATGTTATCTTTTTAAGACATGCACAATCTGTATCATTGGTGATATGCAAGTCAAACAAATAGAAAGCTGTGGGGTATTTTAATTAAAAGTAGCAGCAAATGGTGTACCATCTTCACAATGCTTAGCCCATGGCCATAATCTGGGTTAAGTTAGTACCCTCTGTGTTAAACAATGTGAGCAATTCACTCAAATTCAACTGAAGTCAGTGAACTGAACGCTTGCAATCTGTTTAACTCACTCATAGAACCTTGCATTTACTAAATAGCTACAATTACATTAAATATTAGATTGAATTGTTTCATATGAATATAGTTTGTCAGATTGTTTATCATTTAAAAGCTATAATAAGTTAAATTATTATTTTATTTTATCCATGTATTACCGGTTAGAGATCTTAAAACAGTTGTACCCATTAAAGTTATTCTTTATTATTCACTATAGATAATACATAAACTGTACCTTATCTTTATATTGTTGGTTGATGGGGAGATCCAGTGGGATATTCTTCATCAGTACTTTACCATGAAATCCTTCTAGCTTTAGAGTTCTCTTACAGGCAATTGATACAGGTAATGGAAATGTGTCCAAACAATTTCTTCAGGCGCCTGCTGAGTTAAATTGTGCACAACAAATCTTTCACAAAAAATTCAAGTTCATTGTGCACTCATGGATTAAAATATTTGAAGGCCACATTGATCTTTTTTGAATCCTTCGATACAATGTTGTATAGATAATTACAAAAACAGATTTATTAACTAGTGATTTTATCATTCGGATCTGTTGCACAGATCTCCGCACCCATCTATCGCACTCAAAGCTGCTGATTCAACCTCTGAAACAGTTGTAAAATCCACATTCCTAATTTTCCTGGCCACTGACTGCACATCAACAAATGCAATATGCCTCGGCATATATCCTATTTAATTTTATTTCTGCTCACTCCTCCTGTGTCAATGACCCAGTACCAATGGTTTTCCCATGTAATGTTTCTTTTCCTGTTCCCATTTCTTATGACATTTCTTGCCCATACCTTGTCTAACTAATCTCCCTGTGGTTTTAACTCACTCTTAACTCTGACTCCTTTTCAACCTTAACAGTTCTATACCCATCTCCCTTCTGTGCTTATTTATTAGTTTGGATACTTAGAAAGCATTTTTGTTACATCCAAAATGTTATTTCTTAACATTTCACACGTGTTTCTCTTTTTACAAATGAAGGATCTGGAGCAGAGAAAACTATTCTAAACGCATAATTGCCCTTGAGGCTCACCCTGTTAGTCAATGTGCAGGAATTTTGCCGCACAAGGCATTATTGTCTACCAATGAGATATAAAGAAATATGAAGCCCCTGTGCATACAAAGGGATTTCCTGTTCGTTTAAAGAAAGTTTAATTTTTTCATGAAAATGTATTTTGTTATACTTGCAGGGCCATTAAATTCAGCACAATTTGGACAACATCACAGTATCTCCTAAAAGCATGTTGAAATACTTTTAGAATTTTTTAAAATAACGTAAACTCTCTGTTGCACCCCTCAAAGTGCAGGTTGCACCCCTCAAAACCCCTTAAAATGCCTTTAGAAAGGCATTAGCACCTAAACTGGGCCAGAAAAAAATACATAGAAAAAAAGTTTTTATTTTTTTGTGCAGTCTCGAACTGCTTGATAGTGCCAGATAATGCTGGTTTAACTGGAGTTTTGTTCAAATGGGTAACTAATGCCGGTGCCGGTTGCTTGAGAGTTCCGGATGGTTGAGTACCGGATAATCGGGAGTTTACTGTATGTGCATTTTTCACTGAGAGATCAATAAAGTAAAATCTGTGTTTTTACACGTCACTGTCTGCCCTTAGCCAGACATACGCTACAGCTCTCTGTAATGAGCAAAAGAAGAAAAACCCTTAACAATTCAATCTGTGCAGAGCATGGAATGCCGGAATCACCTAAACAGGTCAGTTATGGGTTAACTGGTCAGTGCATTCCTGAATTCAGGGGAAACAGCTATTATTCACTGTCTTCACTGCTCACCTTGGCTATCTCATATTAATCATGCAACAGTCAGTAGGCAGGATACACTGTGTTTGTAAACAGATTTAAAACTTTAATTGTTTTAGCTATTATTAGTGTAATTAAAACAATAGATTATTTTAACATAAAATCTTGTGCTCTTTCACACCATGAAGAGCACTAACAGTGAGGTAAATGGCCCTTTAAAACATACTGTTTTATTTGCATAACTAGTAACTTGCCCATCATAAATTACAGTATCATATACTTTTCTGTCTTCTGTGTCTCTCTCTCCTGTCTGTCTCCCTTTCTCTCTCCCGATGTACTGTGTGTGTCTCTCTCTGTCTCACTCGTTCCCACCCTATCCCTCACTCCTTCACATCCTCTCCCTCCCTGACTCCTTCCCACCCTCCCTTCCCATCCTTTCCTTTCCCTCAATCCTTCCAACCCTCCCTTCATATCTTCTCCATTGTGTGCTGTGATCCCCTCCCCCTTTGCTCTGTGTCCCCCTCCCCCTTTGCTCTGTGTCTTTAATGCACATGTGCAACGTCTTTCACGCATGTGCATTAGTGCAACCCCTTTGGTGCATGCACATTATCTCTAAAATGCAACAATTGCGCAATTTCCAGCGATTAAGGATTAGTAGCTTGTGAGTAACGCCTGTGCAGAACGCATTTTGCAGGCGTTGCTCACAAGCCAACAACTATTATAGTGGATAGAAAAAAATTGTGTTCCTTGTTCTCAACATTTCCTCTCCCTCCAACAACTTTAAGTCTTCTTCTCTACCATTGTAGAGTTTCAGCAACCAGTTCAAACCTCTTTTAATGCTCCACCAGCAAACTGTCATTTTCTGTTCATTAGTATTACAATGTACTGCTATTATAACTTTGTAAACCACCTTGGGTAATGTAACTATGACAAAAGTCAAGAATTAAAAAATAAATCAATTGAAGAAGATGATGAATAGAGGTGGTACATGTGGTACGATCACATTGGTATTGAATTTAATTTTAAACTGTTGTTGGAAGGACACTTGGAACGTCTTGTATAGCTATATTACAAATATTTTGTTTTATCATTTCCTTTAACCTTGGCTGTGTGGATGTCTAAAATGGGATGCAAGTGTGTTATTCTCTGTATAGTTTAACCTCTTCTGTAATGGAGTGTTTGTTTTGAATACACTATGATATGGCTTGTTAGGAACTGCAGGTATTTGATGAGGGCTGAATATGGAAAATCTTGTGCATTGTAAAGATTGCAGCCCACCTTCTATAACGAGGCACACACTGCTGATTGTCGTTCTTTTGCGGCTTTCTATTTTTCCACCCACCGCATATGAAGCACTTTGTGTAATTCAGAATCATTTTGTTCAGGAGCCTGAACAGCTGCAGTGATAGTATGCGAAAATAACAAGGCGAAAACAAGTTATGATTAGTAAGACATTATTTTCACTGTGCAAATAATATAACAATCAAGTTTTATGGATGGATAAATATGCATGAGCATGGTTGTTGACACTATACAGTATTCAGAGTTATTTACAAAAGTCTAGCATTATTGTTTCATCTGCTCATTATAGGACATTCAAACTCTTCCTGTTTGTTTTTTTGGAAAATATGGTAATTAAAGCTTTTCTCTTCAACCTATGACATTGTGTTTTCAGAAGTCAAAAGGATTTTAGTGTGACATAATTCTTTGTTTAAGATGTTGTAATTTTTTAAGAACTATGAAGAATACAAAACATCATTTTGATGAATTTAATGTTTGTAGAAATTATAGGATGGGGTTATTTTAGGGGGGTAGCTCAATTTGCAATTGTTATATGCATTTTGCTTTTCTTTAGAGACTTGAAAAAGCAGATGTCTCAGCACTTGAAATATGACATTTTCTACTGCAGTGTCACATAATTTTATTAACTTTTTATATAATTTAGACAAAAATACATAGGCCCTCATTCAATTGCAATTTGGCCAATTGAATAGGGGTCTAAATAAGCACATAACATATTTTTTTAAAGAAGTTTTTAGTTACTAAACATCTATCCAAAAACAAGGTTTTCACTAACTAAAAACGTATTTAAAAAAAATATGTTATGTGCTTATTTAGAGCACTATTCAATTGCCCAAATCGCAATTGAATGAGGGCCATAGTATCTCCCATATAAGTTATGACTGTATTGGTTTATCACTGATCAAATAAAGCAGCTTCACATTTATTTTTTTACAATTGCCCCAGTTGGTGACCTCTCCATGTGCCAATGTTTTAGAAATGTATTGCTTATGTTTTTTGCGGGTGGCTGTTTTGAGCACATATATCATATTCACTGATCCCTACATAGTTATTGCCGCCTTTTGGCTTACTGACTTTATGAATTGTTCTTTACAAGTCCATTTATTTATATTAGTATATTTATATCTCAGAATGTAGCTTTGTTATTATATGTTATGATCTACTATATAGCTATTTCTTCTTGTTGCTTTGTGTTTTGAGTTGTGGTTATCTAGACGTAATAAACTTGTATTGATTTTGTAGAGATACAAACTGCAATAAAAGCATAAAATGAAACCTCCAGTGACTTAAAACCAATAATTAAATCAATCCACACAAAATTGCAGGTTTCTGTAAAAAACATTTATTTATTATACAATGCCCAAAATGGTTTAAAACAAAATAAAACGTAGAAAAAAACAACAGAAAAAGATCTTCATTATATGCCTAGTGGCTTTGTTTTATCTAAGATATATAATCTTAATGGAGAAAATCTAGGGGTATCTGATATTGAAAGGGATTTGGGAGTACTTGTGGACCACCAGCTCGGAAACAGTGTTCAATGCCAAGCCGCATCTGCAAAGGCAAGTAAAATATTAGCATGTATTAAAAAGGGTATAGAAGCAAGAAAAATATAATTCTCTCACTATACAAATCCCTAGTACAATTGTGGGCACCACTACATAAAAAGAACATTTTAGAGCTGGAAAAAGTACAGAGAAGGGAAACAAAACTAATAAGAGGAATGGAGAGGCTAAGTTATGAAGAAAGACTAACCAAATTAAACTTATTTTCTCTAGAAAAAAGGCGTCTAAGAGGGGATATGATTACCTTATATAAATATATCCTGGGTCAATATAAGGCTTTGTCAAGTCGAGTTTTTTTGTGCCAAGAGGTTTTCAACTGACAAGGGAACATCCTTTGAGATTAGAAGTAGAAACAATCTTAATAGTGAGACTAATTTTAAACTTGGGAATTCAAAACCTATAATATATGATTATAGACTGTCAAAATACTCCCTCTAGCTGAGGATCAGATATTATATAAAACTTAACCTTTAATGGTGTTTCTAAAACTTTTGAAGAGAAGATAAAGCTCTATAATACTAAAAACAATATGGGAAGGACCCAGTTAGTCCGGCACTTAGGATCACAACTGGTGTATATAGGAACCATCGACCGAGAAGGACGACCAAGTCCCCCCTTATAGTTCCTATTATAATGGCAACTTGTTTATTGTCATCTGAGGCTGCTCTAATATTGTGTCCTTATTAGAGTCCTATTTTGTGATGAATGTTTAATAGTCTGCTGATCCATAGAGTTTTATCTTCTCTTCAGAAGTTCTAGAAACACCATTAAAGGTTAAGTTTTATATATTTTCTGATCCTCAGCTAGAGAGAGTATTCTGACAGTCTGGATGAGAACAAGATAATATAATCTGAGATTAGAAGTAAAAAGATTTCACCTTAAAGAAAGAAAATGGTTCTTCGCAGTAAGGGTAGTTAATCTGTGGAATTCTCTACCAAAGGAGGTGGTGACAGCGTATTCGATAGATAACTTTAAAAAGGTATTGTATATATTTTTTAAATACAAAGGGCATTCAGGGTTTTCCTTGATAATTAAAGAGGGAATATTGAACCAGGGAGCAATCTGATTGCCAGTATCTGGGATCAAGAAGGAATTTTATATTTGTTTCCCCTTTTGAGACAATTGGCAATTTTTTTCTGTTTGCCTTCCTCTAGATCAATTAACAATTAATCTGCATATTGCAGATCAGAGGAGATCTAAAAAGGTTGAACCTAATGGACTAAAAGTCTTTTTTCAACCTCAATAACTATGTAACTATGTGGAGAGAGTTAAAAACACACCAAATGTGACTAAAGCGTGGCCTCCTGCTTTTGTAAAATGGCTCACATATTACCAGAAACTGTAGTGGACAGAACCCTATGACCCAAAAAGGTTCCTCCTTTCTAGAAGGCTGGATTTTCTTAAATTTTTCATAATTTTTTCATAAATCATTTCCCCATCCATTATAATAGTTATTAGCTTGTGAGTAACCCCTGTGTGGTGCGTTCTGCACAGGCGTTACTCACAAGCTACTACCTGTAAATTACAATGATTGCACAACCGAGCACGCAAGGCGAAATAAAGCATGCACAGAGAAGGGGGAGAAATAGAGATAAAAGGAGGGAGATAGAGGAAAGGGGGGAGAGAAATGGTGGGAGAGGGAAATGGGAAGGAGAAAGAGAGGCTTGGGGAGATGTAGGGAGTGAGTGAGAGAGAGGGAAGGGGGAGAGAGATGGGGAGGGAAAGAGAAATGGTGTAAGGGGGAGGGAGGGAGAGAGAGAAGGGAGGGCGAGAGAGAGGGGAGGGCGAGAGAGAGAGGGAGGGGCGAGAGAGAGAGGGGAGGGCGAGAGAGAGAGGGGAGGGGCGAGAGAGAGAGGGGAGGGCGAGAGAGAGAGGGGGAGGGGCGAGAGAGAGAGGGGAGGGCGAGAGAGAGAGGGGAGGGCGAGAGAGAGAGGGGAGGTCGAGTGAGAGAGGGGAGGTCGAGTGAGAGAGGGGAGGTCGAGTGAGAGAGGGGAGGTCGAGTGAGAGAGGGGAGGTCGAGTGAGAGAGAGGGGAGGGCGAGTGAGAGAGTGAGGGGAAGGCGAGAGAGAGAGTGAGGGGAGGGTGAGGGAGAGAGTGAGGGGAGGGTGAGGGAGAGAGTGAGGGGAGGGTGAGGGAGAGAGTGAGGGGAGGGTGAGGGAGAGAGTGAGGGGAGGGTGAGAGAGAGAGAGGGGAGGGTGAGAGAGAGAGCGAGGGGAAGGCGAGAGCAAGGGGAAGGCGAGAGAGAGAGCGAGGGGAAGGCGAGAGAGAGAGCGAGGGGAGGGCGAGAGAGAGCGAGGGGAGGGCGAGAGAGAGCGAGGGGAGGGCGAGAGAGCGAGGGGAGGGCGAGAGAGAGAGAGGGAAGCAAGGCAAAATAAAGCATGCACAGAGAAGGGGGAGAGAGAGAGAGAAAAGGAGGGAGATAGAGGAAAGGGGGGAGAGAAATGGTGGGAGATGGAAAGAGGGAGAGAGGGAGATGGGAAGGAGAAAGAGAGGCTTGGGGAGAGGTAGGGAGTGAGTGAGAGAGGGAAGGGGGAGAGAGATGGGGAGGGAAAGAGAAATGGTGTAAGGGGGAGGGAGAGAGAAAGGGAGGGCGAGAGAGAGGGAGGGAGAGAGAGAGTGGGGAGGGCGAGAGAGAGGGGGGATGGCGAGAGACAGGGGGATGGCGAGAGAGAGAGAGGGGATGGCGAGTGAGAGAGGGGATGGCGAGTGAGAGAGGGGATGGCGAGTGAGAGAGGGGATGGTGAAAGAGAGAGGGGATGGTGAAAGAGAGAGGGGATGGCGAGAGAGAGAGGGGATGGCGAGAGAGAGAGAGGGGGGGATGGCGAGAGAGAGAGAGGGGAGGGCGAGAGAGAGAGGGGGAGAGTGGGAAGGGGGAGAGAGATGGGGAGGGAAAGAGAAATGGTGTAAGGGGGAGGGCGAGAGAGAGAGAGAGAGGGGGAGGGCGAGAGAGAGAGAGGGGAGGGTGAGAGAGAGAGGGGAGGGCGAGAGAGAGAGAGGGGAGGGCGAGAGAGAGAGAGAGGGGAGGGCAAGAGAGAGAGAGGGGAGGGCGAGAGAGAGAGAGGGGAGGGCGAGAGACAGAGAGGGGAGGGCGAGAGACAGAGAGGGGAGGGCGAGAGTCAGAGAGGGGAGGGCGAGAGAGAGACAGGGGAGGGCGAGAGAGAGAGAGGGGAGGGCTAGAGAGAGAGAGGGGAGGGCGCGAGAGAGAGAGGGAGGGAGGGCGAGAGAAAGAGAGGGGAGGGCGAGAGAGAGAGAGAGGGGAGGGCGAGAGAGAGAGAGAGGGGAGAGAGAGAGAGAGGGGAGGGCGAGAGAGGGTGAGATTGGGGAGGGAGAGAGTGAGATTGGGGAGGGGAAGGCGAGAGAGAGGGGAGGGGAGAGTGAGAGAGAGCGGGAACAAGAAAGAGGAGGGAGAGGGCACACAGAGAGAGACAGAACATATTATATGATACCGCCATTTATGACGGGCAAGTTACTAGTAGACTAATAACCACTAATTAAACACCTCTTTCACAGACTATAATAGTACTGGGGATATTAATTTATATACTTCACTAATAAGATATATAATGACCCCAGGTTCTTTAGTGCTTTTTAGTCACCTTCGGGGTGTGTTTCTAACTCAATAATGAAGATTTTTTTTCTGAGATATGGAGGAATTTCTACTTATTTTCTTTTGTTTTTCACCATTTGTGCCATTGTTATATGGGAATTGCCCATAAATGTTTTTTATAGAAACCTCCAATTTTGCGTGGATTATTTTGTAGTGATAGGCAATATTTATTCTTGGACAAACTTTACAGTGTAGAGTCTTGTAGCCCTTAATTCTTCAGTGCTATTAGGCCAGTTATTACATTCACACTGAAGCCATTTTGTTTGATTTATTTGCATGTATACTCACAGGTTAAATAAAATCTCTTCTGAAGTTTTCCACACTATGATATACAACTCCATTGGCATGAATGGGCTGATGGATAGTATATAAGAAGATAATTTTCTTAATCAACCCAGTAAGTAAAGTCCATATTTGGAGAACAGATTTAAAGGGACACTGTAATGGTAAAACTTATCATGGCCTTTAACAAAATAAGATACATCTAGGATAATGAAAGTCACTTTAGACAAACTATTTAAAGTTATGACTTGTTATTGATTTTTTTAAATTTGCCTCTGCTTACTTCAAGTAGCTGTTGTGCTGAGCTCTCTAGCAAGGATAGTCATTTAGATATTCCTCAGGGTATGAGAACGTCTGGCCCCCTTTTTCCAGACCTCCACTGCATTATTAAATTAATGAAATATCTCAGCTGAAGGCTCTAAATGCTCAAATTAGCTATTGGTGAGATTGTATTCTTTTCTTAAGTCGCTTTCACGGCATAAACTGCGTTCCTGAGTTATTGTGAAAGCCATTATGTTAAAATATTTATATGTACAGAAAAAGCAAAGATGGATTCCTCACATTCACTTCACAATCAAAACAACATTTGTACATTGGTGAATTTGTGAAAAATAATGGAGTATCATTGCCTAATGGAGTGCATATCATTATGGGAGGAAGGTAGGCTACATGCTGTGAGTCTTCAGTGAGTTTCCATATTCTATCTTGTAAAACAAACACAACACCGTCTTCTAGGTTACCTCTTTATTTAATATGTCTCACCTGGTCATATGTCACAAATTGGTAAAAGGACAGTATTCGAAGATATAAAAGACGGAGGAAGTGCGAAATAAAATAGATGGCAACCTCTGCTCCTCTTCCATTGTTTTGCTTTATCTATGGATGAGGAACAATAGTGGTAAAGCAAACCACGTTTCAGGTGTGATAGATTTGAGGATATGCAGAATATAGGATGTGCATGCTGGTCTGCAGTTTGAATTGTTTTAGGCCCAAATTCGGAGTAGTGCCATAGCAATGATAGTATACAGTTTAGAAATTACTGAATAGGATGCACAGTAATAACAATGATATTCAGCAATCAAGTAGCACCTACCTGCAATCAATATATGGGTCCATGTTTCTGAAGTATATATCAAACTAACAATATTAGCAGCTATATGCACTAGAAGTATAAAGGTATTTTCAAAGAAAAAATGGTAGACTTTGCTTATGCCCTAGGCATTTCTATTTGGGACAGATAGTTTGCTTGCAGGCTTGGGGGATTATCACACTGGAACATATTCTTCTGTTGAGTTAATTTGCCAAATGGATATTCACAGTATAACAGCAAAATTAAATCCAACTGTTAAAATTAAAGATTGCATTTCTTTTAAACCTTCTAAAAATATTATATTTATCAAGTCAAGTTCTTCACAAGATCCTACTGTAAATATGACACTTCAGCAATCCTTTAAGTGATTCTGATAAGTGCAGTGTATTGATGTTTTTACTAATCTTCCTTTTCCTACACATTTCTCAGTTGGATTGTTTGTAACCCATTCTATATCATGAACAGTCAGTTTTTAGTAGCATCTAGTGGTCCACTAGTTAGGATTTGGTGGTTTCACCACTGCAACCTGGGTTTGATTCCAGTGAGGGAACCAAGAGGTCCCACCACCCTGAATCCAAGCAGGGTTGGGCCTGTTCAGTACTTGGATGGGAGACCACCTAAGAATACCAGGAGCTGTATGAGAAGGAACTGGCAATCCACTTCAATATCTCTTCCATGAATACCAAATGGATCAGCATGACCATGGACATAAAGATGTCATGATTTGTAATGGTCCAAAAGGTCACAGAGAGTTGGAACTGTTTGAATTGCTTTAGTAATACAAAATGCAGTGTTAGAGGGTTCCTCATCTCATCTGGAAAAAAACTGCTTTATAGGCATGAGTACTTAAAATAGCATGTTTTCAACCTTACAAACGTTCTTTATTGCATGAAAAATATTAAATAAAGTCTGTTTAAATGTCCTTGAAAATGATATGAAGTGCATAGAGTACACTTTAGTCTGTATATGTCACTGGCAGACAAGTGTAACTCATTCATCTATATTGCTGCTTAATGGCTGACAGCGGCAAGCACCCCAAAACAGTTACATATTTGAATCTGTTTATTATAAGCTAAAAGTATATTTTGGAAAAAGGAAACTCACATTGAATAATGCATTAACAGATATTCTCTTTCAGTTGCAGAAAATTAGAGACACATCAATACAATACATAATATTTTAAGAAAGCAATGCAATTGTTAACACAATGGAATTGGTAAAATAAGGTATTATTGCAACATGTTTTGTAATATGTTTTTTGCTTGACATTTAGTAAAAACATTTTTTTCTTATATAACCAGAATTGGCTACAATTTTGAAATGTATCCTAGCTGCCGTTCAGTTTCCCCTACAGTGGTGGTTGTTCTAATGCTGGTCTTGTGTGACAAATAAGTCTTTCGTGAAATGAAGTGAGGTTTCTAAATAAATTGCTTAAAGAAATCAGATTCTCTCAGTAACACACATAAACCACTTTCTCAGATTGTAATATGGGGGCCTTCAAGATAACAAATACCTTGCTATAATGCAAACTTAATTTTTTTTTATCTGCTCAGCATCTTCAACCATTAGATACTGCAGTGCTCATCAATCCTTTAAGTATCTAATCTTTTTGAAATTGTAACATCTCTACCTCAAGGCAATGTCTTGGCTTTGATTGTCTTAACTATTTGTGCTGCTTTGTTTCAGAGTTCTGTTGCATTCGCTCCTAATAATGGAAGCAGCATTCCTTCGCCTCATTGTTTTTTAGCTGTTAAATGGCACTTCCTTCCAGTGGGTTCCTATTGATAAGATTCTAGACTTCTTTTGCTAACGGCTAAGGACTCCTGTGGTGGTAGCCGGAACATATTTTGTAATAGTGCATAAAAATAAGCCATGAAATTTACTGCAGTGAGCAATATTTGTTTGCTGTATGCAGCTTTGATTTTTTTTTTTTTAAGCACAGATGTTCTTAAGAAAAAGTATTTGGTAATCACTGTCTAAAAACAGTTTGGCAGCTCAAAACCTGAATTTGATGAGGATACCAGTATAATTCTAGTTTCTTAGTGAAATAATTGCAGGTCCTAGAAAGTAAGAAGTCTGACAAGTAAACTATATTAAGACAGATGAAACACAATGGCCACTATTTATTAAGTAGTGCTGTACCAATGAAGTGTCACTGTTATGCAAAGAAGACATTCTCTATTTACTGAAAAAGTTGTATCTATTTATTTTCAGTTTAATATGAACCTTATTGTTTATTATATCTGTTGCAATGTCCCTATGAAATGCTTTTAGAAACATTACCTTTTGCAATATCTGTACATTTTCTTACATTAGTGTCTTTAAGGGATGCTTGCAGGCCTCATATTTATTCTATAAAACTGTCATTCTAGGTGACCAGACTCTGAGAATTTGGGATGTGAAGTCACCTGTATCAAAACTAGTGATTCCAGCACATCAGGCAGAAATTTTAAGCTGTGACTGGTGCAAATATGATCAGGTAAAAATGCATGTATTGTATTTTTAAAAACGAAAAAAGGTAACCTTTTGTTGCAGTCATCTAGAATTGACGAACTCCTTTACTCTATTATTATTATTATTATTATTTATTAACCTTTATTTGTAATGCACCGACATATTCCGTATTCTTCTCTTCTCTTGTAGTTTTTGTACAGTCTGTAAGAGAGATAAAGTAAGCTCAGCAAAGGAGAATGAATGGAGCAGAGCTCTGATTAGTAGACAGTGAGATATTTGGATACAAGAAAACAATAGCCAGTAGATTGTAGTCTGTTGGATAAAACAGAGACAAGATAAGGACCTACAAATTATAGTTTGATAAAAAGTATTATAGAGAAAAAGAAAAGGATGCCTGGCAAGCAGATTGAGTTGAGTGGCTAGACACAGATTTATTAGAGTATAGGAAAGAGAAGAGACAACATGGGAGGTTTAGAGTTAAGGAAATAAACATAGATTTGAGTAAGAAGACAAATCATATAACTGATATAGAGCACACAGGTTGCACAATACTCAGTCCAGTGGTTCTCAACACTTGTCCTAGGACTGGTGACAGAACCTAAGACCTTATTTTGGTCCTAAAGGGACAGTTAATTCAGCACAACTTGGAGCACACCAATGTAATATACTCATAAAAATATATTGAAATACTTTTTAAATTTTTGAAAAAGGTGCATTTTTAACATAAAAAAAGGAAGTGTATGTTTACTTGAGAGCTGGCAAGTCCCCCAGGCAGACTGGCAGCAAGAGCTCTGTGCTCAGAGCAGAAACAGAGAGTGATTTAACCCTTCTCAAATACATCTGTGCAGAGAAATGACTGCTTCAAACTGCTAAATATGTGCCTTGTGGGTTAACCAGAAACTGAATGCATTCCAGAACCCAAGGAAAAGCCAAAGATCTATGTGTGCAGCATTTTCTACTGCTCGCTATGGGCAGATGTTGTTAATCATGGGCAGTCAGGAGTCTGTTTGTAAACAGACCAAATACCTTACATTTTCAGGCTATTATTAGTGTAATAAAAAAAAAAAAACAATAGATCATTTTGACAAAGAAGATTGTGCTCTGTAACACCAGTAAGAGCACTTATGGTGAGGTAACTATCCCTTAACGAACATGGTCATAGTCATAATTATAGATTGATTATTGATGAATGTATCTACTGTATTTAAATCAAAGATGCACTTTTAGAGTGCAGCATGTATTATCACCCTCTTCAAATTTTCTGATTTTTAAAGCCCATTCCCAGGATATTTTGAAGGTAACCAGCTGGTCCCCGGATCAAAAAGGTTTAGAGCCTGTGTTCTAATGTGCTAATATTGACTATTGTTCAAGAGATTATTGCTCTGTCATTACTAGTTTTTCAATATTGCTTGCTTTATGAATAGTGGAATTAACTAATAACTGTAATAACTATAATTTAAATAATAAACACACCAAAAACTCTAGAATTAGTGTATGAATATATGAGTAGCAATCTATTTTTTAACTTTTTTTGTTTAGCCTACCTTGCATCTCAGCCTTTTTTCATTTTAGTGTTGAGCACATTTAACACATTTTATTTTTTATATTTATACATCAGTTTAAGTATTTTTCTTGTAATGTACCAGTACAAGTCATATCTTGTTTTTGTTACAATTCAAACAATACAATATAGCATTCAAAAGTAAACTAAATGTTTAAGTGTCATGCTGTATATTACTTATACACTGTCACTGTTTTTCCTCTTTCCCACCCACACATATTTTTTTTTTTTGTGATCCTGCAAAATTAAGATACCAGTTCTTTGTGGATATGCTCTGATGTGGGGAAAACAAGTATCCTAATTGCAATACAAAGTGTATTTTTTAATGACATTTTATTAAAGTGCATGGCCATAAATAGTGTAGTTTTTGTTCTGAAAATGTTAGTATTAAAAAGTATTAGCTCGATTGCATTGCTCCTGTAGGAAGTCCCATAAGGTTTTTTCGTCCCTACAGTGGTCCTAACAAGAGAATTCCCTGCAGGATAAGTAACATAGGAACTTGTGTATTCTGGTTTGTCACATAAGGGAAAATAACTTGAGACCAGTCCTTACATGTTATGTAAACAGCTCTACGAGTATGAAGCAGCATGTCGATAAACACAGTAATTCCCTTAGCAATCCCAATCAAGATAAAGAATGTCAGGAAATATGGCTTTGTTGTTGTCTGACTCTCCGTGACCCTATAGACCAGAGCATGCCAGGCACATCTTATGTATGAATTGTGCTTATCTACAAGGTTTTCTTGGCAAAGATACTGAAGTGGGTTGCAAGTTCCTTCTCTAGTGACAGTGATTTGTCTGACCTCTCTGCTATGACCTTCCCATCTTGGGTGACTCTACATGATATAGCTCACAGCTTTTCATAGAGGTACACAAGCCCCTTCACCACGACAAGGTAGCGATCCAAATTTTGCTACATTTAGCTTCCCACACAAACGCTGACTGTTTCATGCTGCATGACCTAAGACAGAATTATTATTGAATGGATTATATACGTATTTGTAGGGAAGCTTTTTAGGCTTTAACACCTGGGACTCCAGTGCGGCTTCTCCAGTTCCCACTAGGCACCAGCCTCAGAAAAGATGCTTTATGTTTTATCAAATACGTCATATAGGTAACCGATATAACACTTCCTGTGCAACCAATAATTATTATCATCTGCTTTGCTCTATTGTTTTCCTATCTTATTTACAGGGTCATTTACCTCACTGTAGGTGCTCTTCAAGGTGTGAAAAAGCACAATGTTAATATAATTACATTAATAACAGGTAAAAAAACTAAGTTTTAGATCTATTTACAAACACACTGATTATTCCATGATTAATAACATATGCCGACACTGTGCGGTAAAGGCTCTGTAAACACAAAGATTTACAGTTTTTCGCATGAACTCAGGAATGCAACAGGAGATGTTAACCCCCAACTGACATTTGTAAGTGTTACCATCATTCCTTTCTCTGCACAGATGTATTATTTAATGGTTAACTCTTTGTTTTCTTATGCTCACTGCGCGGATGCTGTTGCTGTGGGTCTGTCTGGGGGGCCTGCCAGTGGACAGTTTGCCAAAGACAACTTCCAGACCAACAACTGTTTTCAAAATGAAATATCTCATTATTGCTAAAAGACTGTATAAATATTGTATTTTGAAGCTTTTGGATGATATTGTCTCATGGTATATTCTAGGTACTGTATGATTCCAAAAACTGATTGAATCCCATAGAATGTATATCTTTGCAGATCAGTGTACTTGTCAGAACAGATACTAATAGGTAAAATGGAGAAGTATATTTAGCAAATGCAGTAACCAAAAATGACTTCAAGACTTTTACTGTGACATTTACATTGGTGTCTAGGGGGACTTTTTAAAATTAAAAATGGATTTGAATTAAGTTTTGATAAAATGTTAAATTTAACCTAAGTAATATTTGTTCAATAGTTGAGAATTCTTAGCTCACTTTAATAAGGCTTTGGTATTTAATAAAAATGATATTGCAGACCTAGTAATATTGTAAAATATTGTCTCTTCTGACTTGAAATACCTTAGGGCTTCTTATATTAATAATAAATGTCTAGATGCCTACATGAATGAAAACCTAAACTAGAGTTCATGGCCATATTAATACTTGTGTAAAAATTCTATATCTATCTATCTATACATAATGCCTAGATGGGCTTTAAGAGATTCCATACACTTGGTCATTTGATATTTAAATTACCTGATGGTATCTTTACTTTGGCTAGATGTAAATTAAATGTAATTTATTTTTTGTAATTTTTTGTAATTATTTAGGTTTTGTTATTTTTTGTGATTTTATTATGGTTTCCTTTTTTTTGTAATTCTTTTTATTTTTTATTATATTAGGATTTTTTTAGTACATTTGGGGGGGGGGGGTAATTTCTTAGTTTAGTGTTTGTATCTTAATATGTTAATTTACCATGGGGGTCTGTTAGTAACAGGAAGTATGTCTAGGCCACTTTCTTACTTACCACCTACTCTGTGTGAGTAATACTCTTCTATTAGTTCTACTTTCCTTTCCACAGTTCAGCCATAGGTCATCATTTATTGAATTTTGCAACAATGGTGATTTCGGTGTTTTTATGAATAAAATTACTCCAGTTCATCCTTTACTAGAATCTTTTTTCTGTCCAACAGTAGTTTTTTCTCTGTGTAGAAAACTCTATTCCAAATCTTCCATCACCGATTCTGACGACACCCAATTACTATTGACCCATTTTACAGTATCTAAGGTCAGAAAATGCCTTAGGGAATCATTTTGTATTGATTGCATGCTTACGGTCAAGAGGCTTCATTTTCAATATATTAAATGAAAGGATATGCATCAGTACATTCTTTTCATGGAACTTAACAGTCAGCAATAACATATAACACAGAAATCTGTGATTGAAATTAATTAAAAAAGACATTCATACTGCATTAAAATGTAAAATTAACAATTAGTATTTGATAGGAATTTGCGGATTATGCATTAAATTATCTTAAAAAACTGTCTGTTAATGAAATTAAGCCTTTTCATGCTTTATCATTGTCATGATTATTTTTGTTTCTTTGCACACAGAGTTTCTTCATGCAATATTCTTTTTTTTATTTTTTAATGTCAAGAAATAGGCCTTAACATTGAATTCATTTTTGACAGTAATTGTAAAAGCCACAAATATTAAAAGCAAATTAGGAAAGGAGAAACAAAGCAGTTCTGATCTTAGTGCCTTTGTGGGCCAAATACCCAGAGGTTCAGGTTCATGGCCTATACAAACTAAACACAGTGATACCTATTCTTCTATTAAAAAATGTAAACCACTTTTGTACATGCTTTTCCACAAGTTACCTGATAATTAAGATCACAAATGGTGCCTTTAACATATGGAAGTTTCCACATTTTTAACTTTTTCTGATCTAACACATGATCCTTTTATCAGAAACACATTATATTGAGTCATTCTATGCACATACAGAATTTTTTTATTTAAAAGAATGGTTTCCACAACCCATAGGCTCTTACAAAGGCACCTGGTAGCTACCAATAGAAACACTGCATTCAGGTACATATTTTTTAACCCTGTGCTAACCTGAGCTAACAGCAGCACAATGCCGAAATCCACATCAGCAATGTTTGAGCTGCTCCTTGCTTCCTTGTGGAGGTGGAAAAAACACTTTACATCCCATGATGCTTTGTGCTACAGCATGACTTCCTAGTCATTGAAACAATGTCATAGTTGCCTGTGATTGGTCAAAACAAGTTAGGAATGTTATGCTCATTTAGCTAAGGGTTTCAAGGGGCATTCCTTCTCAGAATCGATAGGCAGAAAACTGAAAAAATATCAGGGTTTGTTAGCATTTATTTGGGGATTTTGTTTTTCATGCTAAAAATAGTTTTTATACTGGGTCTCCTCCATTAGTTTAATTCATAATCCATTACATTTAAATATGCCTTTAAATATGGCACAGATGAGGGTACATTTATTTTTTTTTTTTTTTTTTTTTTTTTTTCATGCTAAAAATATTTTTCCTACTGATTCTCCTCCATTAGTTTCATTCATAATCCATTAAACTTAAATATGCTTTTAATTGTGGCACAGATTGGGGACTGCATCAATTAGTTCAGACAAGAGTAACATGCTCTTGTAATAATACAATTCACTGCTGTACCAATAATTTTAGTATGCAATCGTCATATTCTTGTAACATTTCTCTACATTTTTATTTGACACAATAACTTACCAGTGTCTATTTTGTTATATGAAGCCCCCGCTGTTAAAAGGACATTACAAACATGTTATCTTCTAATTTTGTAATTGTTTGCAGATTATGAAATTGAAATTGATATTTGTTTGTTTCAGAGGAATTGCCTTGAAGAATGATAATCAAATCAGTTTTATTGATGATACATTTTTAATAGCAAAAATGCTTGTAAAGGAAATATTTAAGTACAATATATTACATGATGTTTTTCCTTCTTACTTTGGTTTAGTGCAACTAATTGTAATGTAAATTATTTCTAATACTAGATACCGTATATACTCGAGTATAAGCCGACCCGAGTATAAGACGAGGCACCTATTTTACCACAAAATACTGGGAAAAATGAGTGACTCGAGTATAAGCCGAGGGTGGGAAATGTGCTGCCATCTGTGTCCCCCTCTTGTGTGCCCTTTTCTTGTGTCCCCCCTCTCTCTCCCCTGTGTCTTTTCTTCCCTTTCCCTCCCCTGTGTCTCTTCACCCCTCTCCCTTCCCTGTGTCTCTTCCCCCCTATCCCTTCCCTGTGTCTCTTCCCCCCTATCCCTTCCCTGTGTCTCTTCCCCCCTCTCCCTTCCCTGTGTCTCTTCCCCCCTCTCCCTTCCCTGTGTCTCTTCCCCCCTCTCCCTTCCCTGTGTCTTTTCCCCCTCTCCCTTCCCTGTGTCTCTTCCCCCCTCCCTTCCCTGTGTCTCTTCCCCCTCTCCCTTCCCTGTGTCTCTTCCCCCCTCTCCCTTCCCTGTGTCTCTTCCCCTCTCTCCCTTCCCTGTGTCTCTTCCCCCCTCCCTTATCACCATCCTCAACCCCCCTCCTCATTCTCAACCTCCCTCCTCAACCCCCCTCCTCATCCTCAACCACCTCCTTAACCCCCTCCTCATCCTCAACCCCCTCCTTAACCCCCTCCTCATCCTCAAACCCCCTCATCATCCTCAACCTCCCTCCTCATCCTCCCTCCTCATCCTCATCCTCCCTCCTCATCCTCATCCTCCCTCCTCATCCTCATCCTCCCTCCTCATCCTCATCCTCCCTCCTCATCCTCATCCTCCCTCCTCATCCTCCCTCCTCATCCTCAACCTCCCTCCTCATCCTCAACCTCCCTCCTCATCCTCAACCCCCCTCCTCATTCTAAACCCCCTCCTCATTCTAAACCCCCTCCTCAACCTCAACACCCCCCATCCTCAACCCCCCATCCTCATCCTCAACCCCCCCATCCTCAACCTCCCTCCTCAACCTCAACCCCCCATCCTCAACCTCCTCCTCAACCTCCCTTCTCAATCTCAAACCCCCTCCTCATCCTCAACCTCCATCCTCAACCTCCCTCCTCAACCTCCTCATCCTTAACCCCCTCCTCATTCTAAACTCCCTCCTCAACCTCTCTCCTCAGCCTCAACCCCCCATCCTCAACCCCCCATCCTCATCCTCAATCCCTCATCCTCATCCCCTCATCCTCATCCCCCCATCCTCATCCTCAACCCCCCATCCTCAACCCCCCATCCTCATCCTCAACTCCTCATCCTCAACCCCCCATCCTTATCCTCAACCCCCCATCCTTATCCTCAACCCCCCCATCCTAAACTCCCCCTCCTCAACCTCAAACCCCGTCCTCATCCTCAACCTCCCTCCTTATCTTCAACCTCCCTCCTCATCCTAAAGGGGTAAAGTGAGGAGGAGGGTTTAGACTGAGGAGGGGGGTTTAGACTGAGGAGGGGGGGTTGAGGATGAGAAGTGGGAGGGAAAGAGACACGGGGGGTAGAGAAATACGGAAGGGGGTTAGAGAGACACGGGGGGGTTAGAGAGCCATGGGGGGGGGGGGGTCGGGAAGTGACTCGAGTATAAGCTGAGGGGGCCCTTTTTAGCCTTAAAAAAGGGCTGAAAAACTCTGCTTATACTCGAGTATATACAGTAGTTATTATTGTTTGATAACACTCTGTGTATACTTATGTTCTAGAATTTGCTTGTGACTGGTGCGGTTGACTGCAGTTTGAAAGGTTGGGACCTGAGATCTGTACGTCAACCTATCTTCGACCTCAATGGCCACTCATATGCAATCAGGAGAGTAAAAGTAAGTATTAGCCAACATATAATTATGCACACCTTTATAAGACTAGCATAAAATAATCAATCGTAAAATTCAGTGTTTTTTTCTTTTTTGTAATTATTTTAAAAAAAATAATACTTGATATGCTTAATTTTTATGTATGTATTGCTTTTTTATCAGTTCTACCATCAGTAGAAATAAAAATGAAGGAACTGAACAGATATTTGTCACTGACCCCTTTTTCTCAGTCTGGGTGTTGGGCCATTGAGTATCTATCCCCTATAAATACTGCTGTCATTTTCAAAAATAAATCTGTTCACTTGGAGATATATAGAAATCGTGTTTCTCTGATTATGTTCCTGGTGGCTGCGATACTGAACCTGTCTCCACCTTACAAGTAACCTGTCCTGGTCACTACCACAGGAAGGTTACTGGAACTCCTGGAAGCGCATATTCCTGATGGAGAGACTCTGACTGATACAGAAGCCAGATATCAGGGTGCTGGTGCAGATATTTCAAAGAACCCAACGTTCCTTGTGGATAGATAACCTGTAGTCTATAGCAGGTGGCTCTGGGCTTGTATAGCCCCTACTATTGGATCAGCAAAATATGTTTTGGAACCAGCCCCACTTTGTATAAGAATTTGAAGGAGTGAGCATGTTCATAGTTCATAGGAGGTCCCAGGGTTTCAGACAACCCAACTGAAGAGTTGCATATCTAAGAACAGGTTCCCAAGGCTTTTTGTATGTGTTTGTTTTTATGTTCTGTTTGTTTGAACTAAAATAAATGGTTCTGTAACTTATTATTACAGTACAGAGGTATTAATTTTATTGTTACAGTATTGCATTATATTATTACCACCACATGAGCTATTATAGTATTATTATTAGACCCATCACAACAAAAACATGTTTCAACCTTTTCTCAAATAAGTTTTTCCACATAACATTTTTGCCAGTAAAAACATTATTTCACATTAAGAGGACGAGGTAACACATGTTTTTTCTACTTAGAAAAAAATCTTCTGTTGATTAAGGCACTTGCCGGGTGTATGTTTAACTGTTTTACCGTATGTTATATTCTAAGGGTTTTCGACATTTTCTTAGCAATATATTTTAAAATTAGTATACAAAACAGAGTTAACTCTATTATGACATAACCATAAGTAAATTGAACAAGAACTCTCGCATTGAAATGTTTACGGAGTCGCAATTTGTGTTTCCTTAATGGTATAACATTAGGCATCTTTTACTAACCAAGTATATGTACTAAGAACTGTAAAGACTTAATACATCTAGTTGTTACAGTGTGATAAAAAGTGCATTTTACCCTAGCACTTAGTATATGTAACTCTGAGTATGCCTCATAAGTAGTTAATTTAATTATACTTATTTTCTGTATGTGGTTTTATGACAGGAGAACTATAAATCAATAATACTCTCAAGGTAGTTATCAATAAAAGCCTACCTTTTAACCCAGAAATCCTACTTAAAGTGAAATAAAACACTACCATATTATAGGTAATTTGCCCATTTTAGCACAGGCAGTCAGAATAGGACCATAAAAAGACCATGTTTGCAATTTCTACAGAATCATATAATTGTATTCTAGGTAAACAAGTGTTAGTGTATAGAAAAATAGTATCACATAAATCAAAGTAGCAACATTTTGGCACCCAATACTTTCATCAAATCTAGCGACTAGAATGTGTGTGTGTGTGTGTGTGTGTATATATATATATATATATATATATATATAAGTTTGAGATTTTATATTTGTTATGGCACAATAAACCTATTTAGACATTTTTTTCTTGCTTTTTATAGGTAAATTTTGCTAGAAGATATAGGGCTCACATACCATAGCCTAAGGTTACAAGTGAACCAGTAGGTACCCAAACATTGTAAAATTGTAAGTTTTTAATTCTTGCCATGGATCTATATGTGAATTACAATTATAATTTTACTGTTTTTTGCTAAACAGCTAAAAAGGTGCTAAAAATTAAGCCCTTGTCTACTGGAGCATAAAGTGTCAGCACTTTCCACTTAAAACTCTCATATGGTATGATGTATTAATGTGATTGTTGTTTAATATCAGTCATTTTACATTATCAGGACAATGCAATATGATAATGCTAGCAATACAAATTTAATAATATCATTTGCGGAGGTGGAGGCTCTACGGCGCCTCACACGCGGTTACAAACACCCACACAAGCGGCACTTTACCAAAATAGATCTAACACGCAATCACTATATACGGACTTACACAAAAAAATACGAACCGCAGGGGTTAGAACGGGAAGAACATTTTTAAATATACACAAAAAATACATAAAAAGCTTACCCACAGCAAGGGGGGCACCCAGGACCTCTGCAAGTGAAGGTACACCTCAATTTAAGTCCAAATTCTCGAGTTTACACACACGAAAATCCCCTAAGCGCGAGAAAAAATGGCCGCAGAAAAAAACAAAAACGAGGCTACAGGATCCTAAAGACGCAAAACACCACCAAGCACATACAGCTTTTCAAAAAAGCTGTACGAGGTACAAGATACACTCTTACCAAGGCCGCTACATCATCCACAGCCACGTACCACATACACATTCGCCACCGTTTTACAACACTAACTTACACAATGCGGAAGTACACAGCTACCCTAATGCGCTCGCAGCTTATTTACACTACACACTGCACACATTGCTGACACTTACACCTCAGCTCCACAACAGTGCAAACCTACATTGTATGCTGCAGGAACATCAAAACAGATTGTCAGCTCTTCAGCACAATGCTTCCTGCATATATTACTTCCTAATAGGTAAAGTATATTCATTTATTAATTTATTAATTATTTATTTAGCATACAAAAAAAATATACACAAAAAAAATACACTCTCACAATAAACACAAAAGCCATTCACCCCGTAACTCACACCGAGCGCCAACACTGCTCATAGCACACAAAGCCTTGCAATAAGCGCAAAAAGCAGATCACCGCCAACCAAACAATAACACCAAAGCGCCTATCAGGAAAAAAAAAAATACAACAACCAACTGTCTCGCAATGAGCGCCAAAGGATCTCGGACCACCAACAAAATTAATGTCTGGCCCAAACAGCATTACCTGCCTTACAATTTTATTGCCGTCATTTTTTGACAGGCAAGTTGCTAGTAATAAGAATAATTATCATAATTATAATATATCATCTAATAATACTATGTGATGCTATTTTCTCTACAGGACATTGAGTGTTTCACATCATAAAAGAGAAACATCAGCACGTAGGAAAAAGATTGCAACAAATACTGTTACGATTTCTGTAATTTAATTGTTGGCAGATTAATATCATCATGAAAATATTTGGGATGGACTAGGATGGAATATGTCAAGCAGTGAAAAAACACTCCATCAGCTTATTGGAAGTTCTTAGAGGTTCTTAGAAAGACGCTTTGTCAATACCCAGTGCCTGCTTGGAATCAATGTGTGCGATACGTGCTTTCACATTTTCTGTTTCTAGCAGTGGAAGCATTTAGTAGCTATTATCCAAAATCTGAAAATTTTAGAAAGCTTTTAGCAGTATTGAATTCTACCTAACAAATCACTGGCTGACATAAACTCAATTTGTACATATCTTCACCTAGAAGCTTATAAAATAGAATCTTTAAGAGATAGGTGTTGGCATTTAATTAAACTTGTCTGATGCTTTTATGGATGAATACAGATAATTAACTAGCTGTAAAATCCACTGTAAAACATTCCTGGACATCTCCACAAAGCACAGGGGTATTATCAGAAAACCACAAGATACAAACCATATATTCATTCTTCACAATACAGAACAAATATAAACATGAAGCCTCTTCAGTGTGCATAATAACACATCTTTAGCAAGAACTCAATAACCATAATGTTTTTTTAATTAGATTCTTAATATACTTTTACCTTTTAAGAAATTCAAGTAAATGTGACAGGTAAGTCTTTTCAGAAAGGAAATTAGTGTCACCATTTACTGGTTAAACAGACATGCGGAGAAAAAAAACACTGTGCTAAATTAGTAAACCACATTAGACTGACAAATTGTATTCATTTTATCTGAGGAATAGAAATGCTGTTTGTGTGGCATTGAAAGACTCCTCAATTGTTGCTCATTTAATAGCTGCCCATTTACTTATGTGACTCAGAAGTGTTTCACATCTTTTGTATAACAAGGAAAGAATCTCTTTTCAGTAGATAATTGAGTAATTGGCATTGAGCTGATAGCCTTAATGTTTAGACCTTTATGCAAGAGGAAAGCCTGGAAAGTTTTAATGACTAGTATATGCATTTTGCAACTGCAGCATAATAAACATTATAAATAGTTACTGTATTTAAGCTATAGAAGTAGTTCTCAAATTGTGGTCTATGAAATACCTTCACTCCATGAGCTTCATTCCTGTGCTCCATATAAACAAATAAATAATATATAAAGAATTTTCTAGTTTCACATGCTATACTCCAGTATTTCAACACACATTTTTTGTTAAGAACAAGCTGGACAATCATTAAGTGGCACCAAAGACTGTCAACAGTTTTCAAGTGATCCAGGAAAAATACATTTAGGGAACCACTGATGTACTGTATGTAGAATTTTTTTTAGTTTATACAGTTAGGACCCTTATTTCTTGGCCATATAATCACTATGTATAGTCTTTGTCCTCTTGACTAATGGTTTGGAAAGAACTGGCGTTTCTTGTTTAAGGGACACCAATACCAAATTTATGTAGCAGTTAAATGGAAAGAAGATTAATTAAAATTTATACTGCTTTCTGATTCTAATAAAATACACTGCACAAAGATCCTTCTCAGCTCTGCTAGAGTTGGAAAATTCAAGTTTTTGCATAGGTGCTGGATGAGGGGGGGGAGAGCATTGCATTGTGTGGCAAACAGCATTGCCAGCCTTCAAATTGTATTGCTCTCTTTTTTATTTATTTATTTATTTATTTTTTTAATCGTACAAAATACAAAAAAAACCCAAAACAAGACACAAACCGAAGAGAAAAAAATACAGTGCCAACATCATTAAGGTACTGAGAAAGTGCACCCTGCAGCAGTTTACCGCGCCTCGGCATCAGTATATTTGTCCCATGGAGACAATTTAAGAGAAATTATATTTCTAGGGTAACCGTGTGCTAGTGCATAATCCACTTCTAACTGCTTTTTGTGGGCTACGGTGGTTCTTATTTCACTAGCAACTTGCACGTCAAAAATGACGGGAATAAAATGTTAAGGCTGGGAATGCTGTAACTTCCGCGCTCATCCAGAACCCCGGAACGCCTGTGGCGCTGATCGCAAGCCCTGCAATGAGTGCTTTTGGCGCTCCATTGCAACATTAGTTCTGCGTGCCTCGCAGCGGCGTGCCTCCACTGCTCTCCTCGCCTTTGCAAAGCTTGCGAGGCTCTCAAAGCGTGGCTAACGGCCCTTATATCCACAACTATTATAGGTGACTAGCGATATATATACACTAGCAACTTGCCTGCTAAAAATTATAGGGCAATAAAATTTCAAGTCATGGGAAATGCTGTTTGAAACATAATTGTAAACAGTTTTGTACTGTGAGGACCTTCGGCGCTCATTGCGAAGCTTGCGCTGAGCGCCTTTGAAAATACTTAAATAAGAGTATTTTATTAGGTAAGTCAAGAACTAGTGATACCAGTGCTGTGATGGCGTAGAAAATCAGTTCGTATGAAGACTATGACGTTGTTGTCCCAGTTTGGTGAATGGGGAAAGGTGGTAGAGGATGGTAGAGAAAAGATTTGGCTCACATAACCTAGGCCACAGGCAGTGAGGTAGCCCATGGACTGCTGAAGTTTTGCCGAGACGGACAGTAGAGCCATTTTAGTCTCCTTTGCCTTTAACCACCATTCACTTCTCTGCTACCTCCTTACTTTTCTCACGGTTTTATCTATCTGATATATCCAGAGTTTTTGTCATAATAAATTGAATAAACTAGGAAATCCATAAAATGAGCATAACAAAATCCTATACTATACTGTA
This sequence comes from Discoglossus pictus, assembly GCA_027410445.1. Classification (NCBI taxonomy): domain Eukaryota; kingdom Metazoa; phylum Chordata; class Amphibia; order Anura; family Alytidae; genus Discoglossus; species Discoglossus pictus. The sequence goes on along the minus strand of CM050165.1, from coordinate 197,026,879 downwards.
TGTGGTTATTACATTTGCTTGCCAGAAAAAAAAAATGATGAATGTTACTATTATAGTTAATTAACAACATATTCTATAAGTATGCCAAAGATAATTATAATACTACATTGATGGATGTGGAGACCTTGCACTGAATTTATCCAGCCTGTAGCTTTTTACAATTTCCCCTTTAGGAGTTATACATATAACTGGTTAGCATGTTTATAATATTTATTTTGAATAAAGTGGTCATTTCTTGAATATTTTCTTTGTCTATTTTTTATTTCCATTATTTAAATTCTTACATCTTAGTGAAAAGATGTACGCTACCATAATATTTGTCATGGTCACTGTGCATCACATTCCTCTAATGATACAATCCTGGGGGTAGCATCCTTGTACTATTTTCATTTGATGCTTACAGCAGAGCAGCTGTCAAAAAATTACTTTCAACAAACTTTTTTTTTCTATTGTGTGTTAGTTTGGAGTTCATGCAAGCACACTGTTGTTGTTATTATGTATTTCTTGTTTCAGACAGCTTTTTGTTTCTGTTTGCAATATTTAACATATTTTTTATTTTTTGAGCAAATCAACAAAATATAACTGAGTTTGCTCAAAATATCTCACAAAAAAGAAATTAAAACTAAATTTTGCTGTTAATGCACTCATAGTTAAAAGTGTATAAATGCAAAAAATTGGAAAACCAAGGGTGAATTTCTCACAGTAGTACTGAAATGCCAGATATGTTGTAATAATAGAGAGTTGCTAATAAATATACTGTGCATTACATTTCAACCTTCTCAAATAAACCAACACTTTCCACTAATGTATATAAAATGAACAAAAAGCAAAACTTTTTTTCCGTTCTACAGTAGAGTGATCAAGTCTAAACCCCTATTCTTGTTATGGAGAAATATGTTTTTCTGTTAGGTATACCATTTTTACAGTTATATGAATTAGCAGTGTTGTTTTAGTGGTTACAAAGAGCCTACAAAACAGTCTGTTATTAATACATTAAAAAAAATAAACCTTTATATATTATTACGTATGTATTTTATCAATGTTATTTCCACCTTCACTTTTCTAATCCGTTTCTATGTTGCTTTTCTTCTAGTTTTCCCCGTTTCATGCCAGTGTTATGGCGTCATGCTCCTACGATTTCACTGTGAGGTATGGTTTATGTGTTATAGAGGAAGAGAATATAATCTCTTTTCACGCTTAAATGATTCTGTTCTTTTTATTGCTGAAAATATTATCTAAATATTTGTTGCTTAAATGCTAGAGAGAAGAAAGGCTTATTTTTGTAATCCTTGTATATATTTTTTCCTGCCTCTCTCCAGACCTTGTGTATTTTTAATTAGTTGCTGATGTATAACCAAACAGCTCACTTGAAGAAAATCTGATCTGACAGGTGCTGCTGTACACATTTTCCCACAGTCTCAATGAATGATTGTGGGAGAGTTATTATAAAGTAACAGATTTGTAATAACTTATTCACCTTTATAGTCTTTATACACTAATTTTATTTTGTATGTTATCTATATATTATGGATATTTGGATGCAAAATTAAAAAAAATATTAAAGTTTGCAAATAGTTGTTTAATTCATCATGTGATATGAAAAGTACGAGTTTTGAAGCTTTATGAGCTGCACTAACCCTGTCATATTCATATTAATATAATATTATCTCTGTTTAAATGTGTAAAGATATATGCAATGCATTACTCACCGATCAGGATTAAATACTTGCTTGATAATAGATGTTTGGTCCCCTAACCGTGAGCCTTGTTCAATTCCTTATATTGCAAAGTTACCCAGACAAGAAGAGCTCAGTACCCCCTTGGCAACTAAAAGTGAACCCCCCACCACAGTAAAATAAATTAAAATTAATTATTCTTACCTACCTCAAATGATCATCCAGCAATGCCCTGGTCCTGGACCAGGCAGGCTATCCATGTTGATTAAATAGGTTCTGGCCCTCTTCTTTTTAGCTTAAAGATTACAATCCTCTCTTCTATTTTATTTGAATGGGCCAGCCCAAAAAAATAAATCCTGGCGCTGTAAAAAAAAAAAGTTGACTGACCTATTGGAGCTCTGAATGGCCTTTGCTGTGGTTTTTGTGGCTTAAATAGTAATTTTGAGCTTTCTAATTGGCAGGAATATGATTGCCATCTATGTCAGCCAATCAGAATGTATTTAAAGTTATCACCCAGCTCAGTATACTTTTTGAATTATTTTGACCAATCAGATTGCTCAGATTAGGTCCATCAATCTGATTCGTCAAAATAATTCAAAATTGATAGATAGACCCACATGGTAAGTAGGGGGTTAATTTAGGTACTATGGGGGTCTGTATAGACCCACATGGTATCCAAGGGGTTAATATGACAATAATGGATTCAATGCCGCAGAGTTCCTTGATGGATTCCTGTGGCAAGGGTGAAAATTTAGATGCTGCGGAGGTCCTTGATGGACCCCCATGCCATAGGTGTTAGTTTTAGTTGCCACTGGGGTCCGATAGGGACCCCCGTGGTGGGGGTTAACTTTTAGGTGCCATGGGGGTTTCAATCGACCCCTGTGGTTATGTAGATGGGGTGATCAGGGAAGGGGAAAGGAGTTTGATCAGGGAAGGGAGTGATCAAGAGGGAATGGAGGGAATCCCCAGGGATTTTCATTAGTGTGGGTGTGTTTGTGCTTAGTAATATTACTTAGCACAGCCTTACTTGTAATCTTGAGCCTTGTAACTTTATTTCAAGGCGCTTGGGTTTACGAGTTGTGGGTGTGCTCAGCAATATTACGGTTGGGGAGCAAAAATTATGGCTGTTAGTATTATTTTATTCTTGCCTAGAATATAATAGGTCTCCATAATACTAAGGGAAAAACACTGCAGATTTGGATTATCTGAAATGTGAAATGTAAGCATTTTAGTGAACTATGCAGAAATGATAAACATAATAAAAACATCGGTAGCTGGTGTGACTGTTATTGGGCTAATACTCTTAGTCCTAAAATAAAACAACAATTTGTATGTTGTATGCTGGTAATTTTAGAGACTGGATCTTTCAAATTTACTCCTTTGTCTGCTACTGCTATGTTTGTACATGCATCTAAAATTATACAATAAAAGATACAATTTCCATTTTTTTTTTTTTTTTTTATAGTTTTTTGTTACTCAGAACATTTTTGAATAGATAATCCCTTCATAGTATTATTTAATTTTTTAAATCCAGTTGAAACTACAAAGGAAAAATCATAATATTCTTGATATATAACAATTCTCATTTAATGATTCCCTTTTTAGAATAGGAGGAAAACTTCATTAGCACCTTCTAAATACCTGTTAACTGCCATCTTTATTGACTTGGATTAAAGCTAGGGCATGGGAAATCTTCTGTTGGATCCAATGAAACAGTGTAACTAATGCATGCCTTTATATACAATTTGGATTGTATACATATTTTTTCATTTGACCAATAGAGCCATTGATTTAAAGCTGTATTTTTCAGATGCCTGTTCCTACTGTTTTCTGTACTGTACACCACTGATACTGATATATTGCTGTGGTGTGTGTGTGTATATTGTCCAGGTTAATACCTGGGTTTGTGGGAGGGGCCTTCTTCAGCCCTTATAAACACTTCCTGTCCACATCCCCTTGCTCGGTTCATTCCTGAGCCCGTGCCTGCAGATTGTTTCTCTGCACTGTCTTGATTTTCAGCTTCCCAAGCCTCATATCGCAAGCTCCAGTTGTTTTTTTTACCCTTTTCCTACTATTATCCAAGGTAAGCTGCCAACTCCTTCTAAGCTATACTTGGTGGACTCAGTACTACCAAACTGCTTCGTTGTCCAAGTCCAAGGTTCAGCTTTCACTTTTTTAAGCTTAGTTTTGGCCAAGTCCACCAAGTTTCTCGACTTTCCTATAACTTCTTGGGTGGGTTTGGACCTGAATTTGCCAAGTTGCGTCCCTTGTCCATGTCTAAGGCTACGCCTTTTTTGCTTGATTAAGTGTGCTTTTTGAACTTTGGCCCAAATCTGCTATGTTTCCCAACGTTCCTGTATCTTTTTCGGTGGGTTTGTACCTGAATCTGCTAAGTTACGTCCCTTATCCATGTCCAAGGTTAGGCTTTTAGGCTTTCGTAAGCCTCTTTTTGCAGATTTTGGCCCAAACTTTTTGGCTTTCCATAAGTCCTAAACCAGCCTTTACAAGCTTACCTCGTTTTCGCTTTCCATACAAACCAAACCTGCCTTCGCTGGCTTACCTCGTTTACTCTTTCTATGCGACCCAGTTAGGGCATAGCAATAGGCCATTCCTCAGCTACACGAGGAGAGGGGCCTGACCACAAAGCTTATGTCCAGGTTGTTTCCCTGGGGTGGTGGGAGGGACCCTCTCCCAAATACCAGCAAGGGCATTCCCATTGTTGGTGAACAGTTCGATGTACTCAATCATTGGGAGAGGAACCCAGCCACAAATATATATGTGTGTGTGTGTGTGTGTATATATATATATATATATATATATATATATATATATATATATATATATATATATAACTTTCAACTGAGAAAACCGAGAAAACAACAGGAAATTGAAACAATTTCATGGATATGATGTAGAAAAACTAAATCTTACAGATAGGGTGCAGCACAAAATGTAATAGTTTAATAGTGTAATATATTAGAATACTGTATAATAGTATTCAGTGTCAGTTTATGTTTATGTATTCCAACTCCTGAGCTGTCACATTTTTTTATTATATAGGGGAAAAGGTAAAAAGAAAACAAAAAAAATAAAACAATAGAAGAAGGAAAGTCATCATATAGGCAGCCCTATATTAATTTCTAACAAGACTACTATGCAACAAAGCATAGTGATGATAAAATAATAAAAGGGTTACTCTGTCACAAATGTGTGAGCATTTATTCTGTAAAGGCATATGTATAAGGGACATATCAGAGTGGCTATCAAAGCAGATTACTCTTTATGTTAGCCAATCATAATAAAGGTAAATATTGAGCATATAATAGTTTATAGCTAGCAGCACCACCTCTATATATTCTAAACTTTAAGAATTTGAATTCGCTATTTCAGGTGCCCAAAATTCTCAGGTTGTAAACCATCTTGGACCAAAAGACAGCTCACACTGCAGGAAGATTAGGGGTTAACAGAAGCATGGAGGTAGTTACATAAGCACCAAGGCAGCATTGCTAGAAGTCAGTCAGTTAAAAGGTAAAGGGTCTAATAGAATCCTAGACCATCTATACACAAGTTTGTTATACATAACTTTCATCCTGTACGGCAAAAAAAACATTTTCCATCCTTTCCTCTCCTAGTTGGAGATGACCCTGATAAATACAGGAAAGATGAAAGAAGTAAAGAAGCCTTAAAGTAGTGATATCTATTTTAAATGCAAAACTCGGTAGTACAAAACATATAGTTCAGAGAGAGAGAGAGAGAGAGTTAACAATGCTCACACTAAAACATTACATCAAGAAGAAGCAATGACCCTTAGTTGAAAGTGAAATGTTACAGAAAACAGGAACACTGGTCTCTTGTACAATGATAATAACAATATCGAGAGCAGATTGAATGGTGAAACCACAATAGGTTTCAAATAAGTGTTTGATACATATAGCAATGCCTCTGACCTGTGGTCATGTCCAAAACACGGTCCATTAGATTCAAAGGCTAAAGAGGGCAAGCAACATGTTATAGAAACCAGGGCCACAAGACTTTAGTATAATGATAATAAGAGCAGGCTTAAAGATAAACAGTGAAATTCAGATAGATGTATAATGTGGGCGTAATGTCACCAATATGTGATCCAGGGCAAAGCAGAAGTCCTTTAGATCCAATACCCTGGACATACTGCCCATTCAGCCAACATCTGCACTGACTACCCAATGCCCTGCTTGCAGGTTCCCAAGTGAGTGAAAGTACCAGCAGGAATATTATCTGTTTTGCATATTTTTTTATTTTGTTATTCTGTTGTGGTACAATTAATTTGTTGTTGAAAAAGACATAGGCTTAGAATGGCTGCCTATCAAATCAAATAGTAAGCTGAAGTTTCTGGGAAAAACTGAATTTTTGAAAATTCTGTTTACAAGTACAATAATCCATTTTGTGTTTGTTACATCACATCCTGAGAGCAGGATCATGGGGTGTGTTTCTTATCAGTGACAGTGTGTTTATTATCAGTGGTAGGAGTGGTGAGGATGTTAGATAATTGGATACTATTGAAACTCGCACCTACCGCCCACTTTTGAAGGTAACATTTCCTTACTGCCCACCGGTGCAGCAGTAACTCAGTTTACCTCATATCTGGTTACATAAATCATATGACCCTAGCTATGTATCGCCCTGTACTTACTAGATAGTGATCAAGTCCTGACTGCTGTCCCTAGGTATGTATCGCCCTGTACTTACTAGATAGTGATCCGGTCCTGACTGCTGTCCCTAGCTATGTATCATCCTGTACTTACTAGATAGTGATCCAGTCCTGACTGCTGTACCTAGGTATGTATCGCCCTGTACTTACTAGATAGTGATCCGGTCCTGACTGCTGTCCCTAGCTATGTATCATCCTGTACTTACTAGATAGTGATCCAGTCCTGACTGCTGTACCTAGCTATGTATCACCCTGTACTTACTAGATAGTGATCCGGTCCTGACTGCTGTACCTAGCTATGTATCACCCTGTACTTACTAGATAGTGATCCGGTCCTGACTGCTGTCCCTAGCTATGTATCGCCCTGTACTTACTAGATAGTGATCCGGTCCTGACTGCTGTCCCTAGCTATGTATCGCCCTGTACTTACTAGATAGTGATCCGGTCCTGACTGCTGTACCTAGCTATGTATCGCCCTGTACTTACTAGATAGTGATCCGGTCCTGACTGCTATCCCTAGCTATGTATCGCCCTGTACTTACTAGATAGTGATCCGGTCCTGACTGCTGTCCCTAGCTATGTATCGCCCTGTACTTACTAGATAGTGATCCTATCCTGACTGCTGTTCCTAGCTATGTATCGCCCTGTACTTACTAGATAGTGATCCGATCCTGACTGCTGTTCCTAGCTATGTATCGCCCTGTACTTACTAGATAGTGATCCAGTCCTGACTGCTGTCCCTAGCTATGTATCGCCCTGTACTTACTAGATAGTGGTCCGGTCCTGACTGCTGTCCCTAGCTATGTATCGCCCTGTACTTACTAGATAGTGGTCCGGTCCTGACTGCTGTCCCTAGCTATGTATCGCCCTGTACTTACTAGATAGTGATCCAGTCCTGACTGCTGTCCCTAGCTATGTATCGCCCTGTACTTACTAGATAGTGATCCGGTCCTGACTGCTGTCCCTAGCTATGTATCACCCTGTACTTACTAGATAGTGATCCGGTCCTGACTGCTGTCCCTAGCTATGTATCACCCTGCACTTACTAGATAGTGATCCGGTCCTGACTGCTGTCCCTAGCTATGTATCACCCTGTACTTACTAGATAGTGATCCGATCCTGACTGCCGTCTCTAGGCTCTCTCACCAGCTCTCCATCCAGGCAAACAGAGTGCTGTGGGTCTCCGGCATGTGACGTCACTCGTCAGCAACACCAGCTAGTGATTACCCCGCCGCCCACCATGAAAGCTTGAATCGCCAACTAGTCGGTGGTAGGGAACAGGACTACCACTGGGTTACATTAATAAATTGGCAGTTAAAAACTAGCCTAATGACTTTTTTCCCACCTGATTATCCTCATAGTCAGACTCAAAGTTTGTAAACATATATATTTTACTTCATTATACAATGGTCATATCAGAATTTGGAAGCATGAGTTAAGATATATGATACAATTAAGAATTCAGTGAAGGTCCGTAAGATGTGGGATAGAGGTCCTGGTTTGGTTTCAGGTCCACCTGTTGACTACTACTGATGAACAATTGTTTACTGAGCAGGGCTGCCACCACAATAATGTCTGCAGCTCCAGACTTGCTTTCTTCCAGCCAGTATATAGGCAGTCTTCCAGTCTGAATAGTCTTCCAGTTTGAATAGGCAATCTCACTGCGTAGTGTAGAAAAAACGATATTCTCACACATGAGAATTGCATTGACATGTAGTGATTAAAGGAAGAAAGTATCTATCAGAAATGTGCAAGGATTATAAATGCATATTCGGTTTAATATTATTTTCACTCATGCTGTGCATTTTTCAGGTTAGCGTATATTCATATTGAATCATTACAATGATGTGTTCTTGTCACGTTTTTGCTTTTTGATTTTTGTCACCATCACATGGCATAATTTGTAAACATTTTATACACCAACATGAAATTAATTACTTGTTTTACTCGGTAGAACCATGAACAGAATGTGATAAATTACTTTTCGGCAATGTTTTGAAGCCATATGAGTGGCTCACTCAGTATATTTGCATTCCAGAGAAAGCCTGCCTAATGTGTTGTAGCACATGGCAGTCAGAACCTGTCCTTATAAATCACAAAGACATGCTTAGTCGGCCATAGCTGATGTGAGTTGATCCCTGACTCTCAAAACCAGTGCCCTGTGTATCACAATTAATTACTAGTTACAGTTTTAAAATTAAGTGTATTTATATACCATCAAATAATTTTTGCTCTGGTATGTGTGTACATGGTCATAATTACTTAATAGAGCTATGAGTGTACACGTTGTCCATGATCTGAAAATACCAAAAATACAAATTATGCATATGGGTGTTTGTGCAGTTCTCGTGAATATATGTTCAGTTTTTTGGGCATGCTCCATTTCATTTGTGCACTAGTTACACATATGAAACTGTACCTGCACATACTAAATGAAGCATGTCTATATGTGTAATGCTTCAATACTTGATTGTATTACTCCACTTGCTCAAATTTACATTGTTACTGGCTTATAGCTAGATATATGGTTAACATTTAGGTTTATACTGAGTGCAGGTATAAATGATAATAAAAATGTAGGAGAAAATGGGGTAGTATAATACTTATAATCTTTGTAAGTTTTATAATAATCCTGCTGTACTGTTATTTTATTGAAAGTTTTAACTATTATATTTGGTTTATATTTGGAAGGATACCTACATTTTTGTTATTCTTACAAATAAAAAATGATGTATGATAATTGTTTTCTATCCTCTAGTCACAGATTTGTATCTAGATTCACTAGTGTAACCAACACTTCTAGATCAGGGCAGAAGTGAATGAGCAATTCTAATGGACAGATGGAAAAACTGAATTTAATTAAGTAATTGTTAATTGATCCAGAGGAAGGCAAACAGAAAAAAAAAAAAAACAGTGGCAATTGTCTCAAAAGGGGAAAAAATATAAAATTCCTTCCTGACCCCAGATACTGGCGATCCGACTCCTCTCTGTATCAATGCTTCCTCGCTAATAATCCAGGATAGCCCTGAATGCCCTTTTTATTTAGAAATATATCCAATCCCTTTTTAAAGTTATCTTTCGAATCTGCTGTCACCACCTCCTTTGGTAGAGAATTTCACAGATTAAACACCCTTACTGTAAAGAACGTTTTCTTTCTTTAAGGTTAAATCTTTTTACTTCTAATCTCAAAGTATGTCCTCTTGTCAGTTGAAAACCTCTTGACGCAAAAAGATCACTTGACAAAGCCTTGTATTAGCCCTGGATGTATTTATATAAGGTAATCATATCCCCTCATAGACTCCTTTTTTCTAGTGAAAATAAGTTTAACTTGGTTAGTCTTTCCCCATAACTTAGCCCTTCCATTCCCCTTATTCATTTTGTTATCATTCTCTGTACTTTTTCAAGCTCTAAAATGTCCCTTTTAGGTAGTGGTGCCCAAAATTGTACTCTATATTCCAAATGAGGACATACTAGGGATTTGTATAGTGGCAGAATTATATTTGCTTCCCTTGCTTCTATAACCTTCTTAATACATGCTAATATTTTACTTGCCTTTACAGATGCTGCTTGGCATTGATCACTGTCACCTAGGTGGTTGTCCACATGTACTCCCAAATCCCTTTCAATATCTGATACCCCTAGATTTGCTCCATTAAGAATATAAATTGCATGGCTATTTTTCCATCCCAGATGCATAACTTTACATTTATTTGTATGAAATCTCATCTGTCATTTAGTCTCTAATTTATGCAAATCCCTTTGGAGGGAAAGTACATCATTATCTGATTTAATTACCTTGCACAACTTAGTGTCATCAGCAAAAATTGAGACAATAGTTTCCAATCCTACTTCTTAGTCATTCATAAATATGTTAAAAAGGAGAGGACCTAATACTGAACCCTGAGGAACCCCACTTACCACATTAGTCCAGTGGTAGTATGTTCCATTTACCACAACCCTTTGCTTCCTGTATTATAGCCAGCTCTCGCATCTCGATCCATGAGCAGATATTTACTGCAATTCCTGTATCCATTAGTTTGCTCAATAGTCTCCCATGTGGCACTGTATCAAAAGCCTTTGCAAAATCAAAAAAGACTACATCCACTGAGGTGCCTTGATCCAAGTTCCTTCTAACCTCTTCATAGAAACTAATTTGTTTGACATGACCTATCCCTCATAAATCCATCTTGATTCCTACTTTATAATCTTCTTTAAATAGGTATATTCTTGTATACTATCCCTTATTAACTCTTCTAAAAGTTTTCCCACTACAGAAGTAAGACTTACAGGTCTATAATTTCCTGGATTTTTTATTGCTCCCTTCTTAAATATAGGTATAACCTCTGCTTTTCTCCAGTTATCTGGTAGAGACCCTGTGTTGAGGGAATCTTGAAAAATTATATATAACTAGCGACTTGCCTGTCAAAAATGACTGCAATAAAATTTGAAGCCTAGCAAAGCGGTTTGCCACACAATGCAAGGTTCTCCCCCCTCTAACTTGTGGCCCTCACTTTGCAGCTCATTGCAGGCCTCGGCCAACCCACATCTTTCATGCCCCGCAATGATCGCCTTTGGTGCTCATTGCCAGCCTCTCCCCACTCTCTCCTTCCTGTGTCTCTTTGTCCCCTCTCCCTCCCCTGTGTCTGTTTCCCCCCACTACCTCCCCTGTGTCTCTTTCGACTCCACTCCCTCCCCTGTGTCTCTTTCCACGCTCTCCTCCCTCTCCCTCCCCTGTGTCTTTCTCCCACCTCTCCCTCCGCTGTGCTCTTGTTTGCATTTACGGGTGTGAAACCATTTGCGTCTTGGGAAATTGTTAATTTTCCCCAAGCCGTTTTCGAACCTCCCAAAAACGCCAATTAAATATCAAATTAGCTTGCAACCTCACTTACTCCCTGCTTCTCCCCCTGTGTTGTGTGTGAGGTTGTAAGTTAATTTAATTAATTGGCATCTTTCGACGGCTTCTGAGTTACGGGCCTAAAAAAAATGGCGGCCATTAAAGCCATAATTTTTTTTAAACCTGTAACTCGTAAGCCGTTTGGAGTAACCCCCCCCCCGCCCCCGAGCCAGTCACGTACGGGCCTTGTGATGAGCGCCTTTGGTGCTCTTTGCAGCCCCCGTAGCTTGCGCATGCCTGTAATTTTTAATATAGCGTTACCAACAAAATCCGTTACGCAATTATGACAACTATATATGTGACTCGTAAAAAATTATGGGAGTAAAATTGTAAGCCTGGCAATGTTGTTTGCCACACAATGCGAACATATGGGCCCTCTGAGCCCCTTCGGCGCTCACTGCGAGCCTCTTCCCTCATGTACTACCTTGGGTTAAGAGTTAGTGCCTTGGGTTAAGTGTTACTGCCTTGCATTAAGTGTTATTGTTTTGCGTTAGGTCTTAGTGCTTATAGCTCGTATTTACATCCTTGGGTCTCTTTTTACGTCCTTTGGCCTCATTTTCGTCTTTTCTACGTTTTTTTGGCAGCCATTTTATTCCTTGCTTCTGCGATTTTTGATCATTAAAATTGGCAAAATATGCCTCAAATTAACTTGCAACCTCAGTAACAGGCTCCCTGGCTCTCCCCCTGTGCTGTCTGTGACTGTGTAAGTTAATTTGAGGCATATTTGTTTGTTTTCGCAGGTATTTTCATTTCTGTGGTTCGGTCGTTAAAGTCTTATTTTTGCAAGCGCCGCAGTCCATCTACTTGCTTCGGGTCCTAAGTCATACGGGCCGTAATTTTGCTGCCGTCGGTAAGTCATTGCAGCTAAGTCCTGCGTGTTTCAAATGTTCGTGTGTGAAGTCCTACTGGCCTCGCGATGAGCGCCTGCTCATTGCAGCCTAAGTCCTGCGTGCCTCAACTGCGAGTCTCGCAGTGCAAACGGCTCACAAAGCGTGACCAACGGCTCACAAAGCGTGACCAACGGCCCGTCTATCCACAACTATTATATGTGAAGGTTTGGCTATTACAGAGCCCAGTACCCATTAGTACCCTTCGATGTATTCCTATTTTTTCCAACATCTTTGGGATTTCTTCCTGCATTAACCAATTATTCGGTGAAGGTAGTGTAGCCCCATTTTGTTGCAGTGTCCCAACCACTGGTACCTCCCTTTTTGTATACCGAAGAAAAGAACCTATTTAGCTCATCTGCTTTTTCCTGGTCGTTAATTGTCAGACAGCCTGGTTCACATTGTAATGTTCCTATAGCTTCCTTCCTGACCTTCCTCCCATTAATATATTTAAAAAATATTTTAGGGTTAGCCTTACTCTCCTTCGCAACTAACTTTTCATTTTCTATTTTAGCCAGTCTAATAGTTCTTTTGCAAGCCTTGTTGATTTCCTTGTACTCACATAAAGCAGTCTCTGTCCCCTCTTTTTTCTATAATTTAAATGTCTGTTTTTTACTCCTCATGGGTTGTGATTTACTTCTACTTTTATTTCCACATGATATATGGTGATAAGTAGGTATATTTAGTAAGGATTTGAACGTTGTCCATTTATGTTCAGTATTTTTACCCATCAGTTCTTTGTCCCAGTATATACTTTGTTGGCCGTTTACAGTTTTGTTTTTTTAATTCAATTTAAAATTAGACTGTGTTGTGATCACTTTTTCCCAAAGGTTGCCCTATTTCAACATTTGATACAATATCAATATTATTTGTGATGACTAAATCCAAGATAGCCTCATTTCTAGTAGGTTCTTGTATAACCTGGGCCAGATAATAATCCCTGAGTGTGCTCCCTTTTAGCTGAACTGCTGGTCTCGTTCATCCAGTTTATTTTAGGGTAGTTAAAATCTCCCATTATTAAAACTTGCCCATGCTTAGTTGTATTTCCAATCTGTTACAATAATTGCAGTTCCTCACTTTCAATTATATTTGGGGGTTTATACCATACTCCAACCAATATTCTTTTAGAATTTGCTCCTCCACTATTTAACTCTACCCACAAACATTCAACATTATCGCTAGGCTTAAATTCAGGCTTAACATACAGACATAACCCTCCTCCTCCTTTACCATTGCCCCTATCTTTCCTAAATAGTTTATAACCATCCAGATTAACAGTCCAGTCATGAGATTCATCCCACCGCGTTTCAGTGATGCCTATTAAATCCCATTTCTCATTTACTGCTAATAATTCTAACTCTCCTATTTTTCCTGGCAAGCTTCTGGCATTAGCAAGCATACACTTTAAGTTATGAGTCTGTAGTTCTGAAGTGCCTGCCACTGTACTTGAGTTACTTAACAATACCTCCCTATTGACTATAATGACCCTCCACTCATATCCTCCCCCTTGACTAGTTAATTTCTTTCTTACCCCCTCTATATTTTCTACCCCATTACTTCTATCTAGTCCCTCCCCCCACCTACTAGTTTAAAAACTCCCTCAGTCATTCTACCATCCTTTCCCCTAGCACATCAGCTCCCTCTTCATTAAGGTGCAATCCATTGCTGCTATAGAGATTGTACCCAAGTGAGAAGTCAGCCCAGTGCTCTAAAAACCCAAACCCCTCCTTAATGCACTACTTTTTTATCCACGCATTAACCTCCCTAAGCTCCTTCTGTCTCCCCGGAATAGCATGTGGCACAGGTAGTATCTCATAAAATACTATCTTGGAGGTCCTTGCCTTCAGCTTATTGCCTAGTTCTATAAAATTATTCTTTAGGACTCTCCATCTTCCACTAACTTTGTCATTTGTACCAATATGTACCAGGACCGCCAGTTCATTTCCAGCCCCTCCCAATAATTTATCTACCCCATCCACAACATGCCGAACCCGAGCACCCGGGAGTTTCTGGGATCTGTGTGAAAAATCACCCTGTCTACATTCCTAATAATAGAGTCCCCTACCACCAAACTCTTTCTCTTGCTCTGCCTATGCTGCCCTCCCTCTTCTCCAGTAGAACTGTCCTCCCAGCTGTTAGAGGGAACAGCTCTATCTGGCATTGCAATTCCTGAATGGACATCCTCAATAGTTTTACTCAATCTGGCACATCTGTGTGTGCCAACTCCGAACTGTCCCGCCTCCTCCTACTGTTCCCCCTGCTTCCCCTTGTAACTGTAACCCAGCTACCTCCCTGGACAGCCTCACTAGCCCCATCTCTGCCATCCATGCTAGGCCCAGCTAAACTGTGCTCAGTGAGCACTAGCTTCCTTTCCAGTGAAGCAATATCACTAAATGCTGCAATTCTCCTCTCCAGTTCTCCAATTTGAGCTTCAAGAACATGCTCGCACCTCTCACAGAGGTATGGACTCTGGATCATCTGTTCCAGTAGTGCATACATATGACAGGATGTACACTGAGTGAGGTTGTCACTGGACTGACTCATAATTACTAATTACAGAAAAATTGTATAAAGCACTACAATGTGCTCCCCTTTTCTTTGAACTCCCTCCTTTTATTTAAACACTCCTACACGCAACTTCACTCCTACCCCTATTTATATTAGGTTCTTACTACTCACCTGCCCACTAATCAATGCACAAGTACACAAACTCACTTTACTGTTCAGTAAAAATCACAGAACAGAGGCAAACAGACCACAAAAAGCCACACACTGATATAGCTTTACACAGGCAAAACCACACCCTCTCTCGGCTGCCACTAATCAATGCACAAGTACACAAACACCCTTACTGTTCAGGAGAAATCACAGAACAGAGGCAAACAGACCACAAAAAGCCACACACTGATATAGCTTTACACAGGCAAAACCACACCCTCTCTCGGCTACCACTAATCAATGCACAAGTACACAAACACCCTTACTGTTCAGGAGAAATCACAGCACAGAGGCAAACAGACCACAAAAGCCACACACTGATATCGCTTTACACAGGCAAGACCACACCTCCTCTCAGCTGCCACTAATCAATGCACAAGTACACAACACACTGTTCAGGAGAAAAAACATGTTATTTTGTATTAATATCTAAAAACCCCTCTAATGATTATGTTGACACCTCCAGGGGGTGTCTACACAGACATCTGACCCCCCTTAATCAGCATGCAGCATCAAGGGAGCAATATTAACCCACTATTTACCTGCTGTTGCTTGCTCAGCCAATGTCCTTGCAGCTTCCTGTCTGTATGTCAGCAGCAGTACATAGCCCATATCAGTGATACACTACATATCCCAGGCTGCTTTACAGCACAAACAGGAACCCAGAGTTTAAATCAAATGTTTCAGCTAACCTGATTGGCCAAAAACTTAACATTATTTTAAATTTGATGCTAATTTAGCCTGGGTTTGGAGGGTGTTAACCTTAATTTGCAACTGTCAGAAATTACAAGTTTTTTTGCTGACTTCAATGTAAGTGTTTAAATGTTTATTTTGGGATTTTTTTCACGCAACAAAATGTTTGCATACACTACAAATCCTCCTCTATCAGATGCATTCCTAATCCAGCAAACTTAGATATTATTATTATTATTATTGTTATTATTATCGTTTATTTGTAAAGCGCCAACATATTCCGTAGCACTATACATAAGTTAAGTTACAGGCAATGACAAGATTCACACATTGCAATGAATGGAGGGCCCTATATTTGAGCTTGGAATCCGGTGTCCATAGCGCTTTCCCTAAAACACCTTGCAGGATTGAAACTTGCAGACTTACAATCTAAAGGTTGAAGTGTGTATGTGGTACAGTAGGGAGAGAGTAGTGCTGAGCATGTTAGGGAGGAAGGTTATAGGCTTATTTAAAGAGGTGCGTTTTTATTGATGTTTTGAAGGATTTAAGGCAGGAGGATAGTCTGGTAAAGCGAGGCAAGGAGTTCCAGAGAATAGGGGCAGCACGAGAAAAGTCCTGGAGGCGGGAGTGAGAGGAGGTGACAAGAGTGGTAGAAAGAAGAAGGTCGTTAGCAGAGCGAAGATGGCGTGTGGGGGAGTATTTGGAGATGAGAGCAGAGATGTATGGGGGTGCGCTGTTGTTGAAGGCTTTATAAGTTAGGGTCAAGATTTTAAACTTTATTCTGGAGGCTAAGGGAAGCCAGTGAAGTGATTGACAAAGAGGAGCTGCCAGCACTGAATGATGTGTACTGAAGATGAGTCTGGCGGAGGCATTTATTATGGATTGAAGTGGGGAGAGGCGAGTGATGGGCAGGCCAACAAGGAACGAGTTGCAATAGTCAAGACAAGAAATGATGAGGGAGTGTATTAGAATCTTAGTAGTGTCTTGTGCTAGAAGAGAGGGGGATAGATCTGGTGCTGAGAGGTAGATTTGGGTGTCATCTGCATAGAGTTTATTAGAATGCCGAGTGAGGATGTGTAGATAGAGAAGAGGAGGGGGTCTAGGACTGATCATTGGGGTACGCCAATAGACAGGGGGTGAGAAGAAGATGATGTGCCGGAGAAGGAGACGCTAAATGATCGTTCTTGGAGCTATGATGAGAACCACAAGAGATTGCCGAGGGAGGAGAGAATGTGGAGTAGAAGCGGATGGTCAACTGTGTCAAAGGTGGCAGAGAGATCCAGAAGAAGTAAAAATAGAAAAGTGGCCTTTAGACTTGGCGGTGAGTAGGTCATTGGTGACTTTTATGAGGGCTGTCTCAGTGGAGTGTTGGGGCTGAAAGCCAGATTGGAAAGTGTCCAGAAGAGAGTTAGAGGAGATGAAACTGGTAAGGCGGTTATAGACGAGCTGTTTCAGCAGTTTGGAAGCCAGGGGAAGTAGAGAGATAGGGCGATAGTCAGATGCAATGTCAGAATCGGATGAGGGTTTCTTGAGAGTGGGTGTAATTATGGCACGTTTTAGAGATGATGGAAACGTGCCAGTGTTTAGGGAAAGGTTGAAGATGTGTGTGAGAGATGGGATTAGTGTAGTAGAGAGGGGCGGGATGAGCTGAGATGGGATAGGATTCGAAGGACAGGTGGTGAGGTGAGAGGATGATATTAGGATGGAGACTTCATCCTCTGTTGCAGGGGTAAAGTAGTTCAAAGTGGCTGTGGGAATGGGGAGGGGAGTAGATTGGGAGTTGTTGGTTAGTTGAGAGGGTGGAGTGTGTGAGCCACGGTGAGAGGAGAGTTCATTGTGGATAGATTGAATTTTATGTGTAAAATAGTTGGCAAAGTCTTCAGCCGTGAGACAGGAAGGGATGGGGGCAGGTGGTGGGCGGAGGAGAGTATTGAAAGTGGCAAAAAGACGTTTTGGGTTAGAGGACAGAGTTGATATTAGTGATGTGAAGTAATGCTGTTTGGCCAGGTTGAGGGCAGAGGAGCAGAAACGTAGCATAAACTTGTAGTGAAGGAAATCTGCTGCGGAGCGTGATTTCCTCCATAGTCGTTCAGCAGTGCAGGAGCACTTCTGAATGTAACCTGTGTGTGTAGTGTGACATGGTTGTGGATATGCCTTTAAGGACACATAAATTCTCCAACGTGATTGAACAACCTTTCTTAACTATTAGCAGTAAAAACAGAATATAGTAAAAAGACTATGGTTAGATATAGACGGTCAATTAATTAGTCAGTTTAGAAACTAAATACTTTGCTCATACAAAGTCTAGAAGCCTAAACAGAAGTTGGCTGTGGATGGTTTGGCAAATTTCACTCTAAGAATTTACTCTTATGGAAGTGTTTTTTATTTGTTCTTTGGTGCATATTTCACTCAGTTCCACATCTAATAATGCTTGAGCCTTTCAGTACTTTTTATATTTGTGTTCCCTTGGAGTTATTTCCATTAACCTTGCCATGTGTAGATTTCCATCTCCCATAGTGCAGCAGAAATTAGCTGTAGAAAATATGTATGGCTTCCAAATCAATCTGCTGTGGAATTTTACAACAGAGTGATGATATGCCCATAGTAACGCACATGTATTCCATGTTATATCACATTGCTTTAATTAAAGGGCCACTGTACCTCAAGAAAGTATCTAACACTAACAATATTAGCAGCTGTGTGAGCCATGGACATACTTTGTTTATGTACAGATTAACCTATCCATTCTTTGATTCATCACTTAATGAGAGCTGGGAGTTTTTGTCTTGTATCTATCAGTAGATAGAGTGATATGAGGGGAGGGAAGTGTTAGATACCAGATCCAAACCTCATTTAATTTTACACCACATACCATCACCCTCACAGGCCCAGAAACAGGAAGCAGGCATTATTCTCCAGAAGTGTAAGCACCCTTCTCACAGACCACCAACTACCTCTAATACCTCTATTATCATGGTTGACTCCATGGTCCAGCAGAGGTTTCAAATTATTGGTTTTTAAGAATTAAAAAAATAGCTTTATGGTTTTGTCCCTACTTTGAGCCAGATTCAAAGTTTTCTGTTATATATATATATATATATATATATATATATATATATATATATATATTTTTTTTTTTTTTTCATTGTACAATGGTCATTTAATAAATGTTGATAAATGTTTAATAAAACTCAAGTAACTGGGTAATATCAAAACCAATGGCTGCAGATAAAAATTACATTCACTGATGGATATATTACCAGACACAGTGGCTTTGTTTGGAGGGTCCCTCATTGAAATATGAGTCTCAGGTAAGTAATTAAATACTGTGCTGGTGGTATTGTTCACCAATAAATAAATATTCACTGGGGTATAATAAACATGAGGATATTTGGTGTGAATATAGCTGTGTAGTTCTTTGTTATGCCCAGTAAGACAAAAATCTGTAAGATGCTTTTTCCCTTCAATCTTACTACATGCTCAGTCTGAGTATAGCTGTATATGTCCATTCAATGTGTTTTTTTGTTTGTTTCTTTTTATACAAAAAAGAAGAGGATTTGTTTTTAATACACAAGTGTTCATGGAATTGCATTTGCTTCTGAGTGCATCCATTCATTAATATGGATTGCTTCATTCTGGGTCGTGGGATGAGAGCCATTTGTTGGTTTGTATCAGTAGCATCAACATCACTGATGCATTTCAGGGAAACTAATCTGGGTGTGACATGATTGCTTCACCAGCAAGGTCCTACATTGACTTTAATAATTCAGCTTTTCAGTACGATCCTATTATTTGTATCCCACTACTTCTAATGTTATCATCTCCCAGCCATCTCATCATTAACATGCTATCTATCCTTGCAAGAGAGTTCAATCCTGATTCCTGAGACTTTAAACCTCTCCTTTCTTCTTCAAACTTTTTAGCAATGCATTATCCTCTATGTTTTTTCGCTCCCTTCCTGAAGAAAAGCTTAGCACTGATAGTGTTTTAGAAAAAGGCTTTCATGAATCATTCCTTAACTTACATACCTGAATTAATCTAAAGTCCTTCACTCTCCTGCTACTTTAATCACTGGTGAGAATGTGTACCAAATCATTTTAGCTATTTCTGGGTGCCACTAAATTTGCCCAACCCAGATGACACTGTTCTGTTGAGACAGTCGAAATAGTAGCCATGGGTCAAGCCTTCTTTTCCCCTTCTAATGGTAATAAACTACCTACATCTGCATCACCCTTTGACAACCAACCAACAGCACTTATATAGCATTATATAATTTTGATGAGCATCCTGCTTTGCCTTAAATATCTGCTACTAAGGTTGTAGTAGTTTTTCTAAATGTGCATACAGTACATATATCAAAATGTGTTTTAGTGTTGTCAGAAAGATTTATGCATCATTTTAATGTTTAATGTAATTTACCATGTTGCATTAATTAACTGTTCATTAGATTTTATAATGAGAATGCATATATTAAGTTTTATAATATTCTGTATTACTTGGAGTCTATATCTTTGTCATTACTTAATGCCAGAAATTATGGTAAAATTAGCATATTTTTGTTGTAATTGACAAGCTTGTGTTCCAGGTGGCATATTTCCATTTGTAAGCTCACAGGGATTTTTTATTTAAATATTTTGATAACCACATACTTTAAGGACCAACATTTAACTAGCAGTTCTTATGAAAAATGAGTATCACTGATTATACTATAATAAAAGCTTGTTAAAAGATATTGTTCGAATGTCAATGCAGCCTGCTTGACTACAGGTCCATCAAGGGTTAGCTAAATAATTTAGATTTACTTACAGGGATGTTCTGAAAATGTAGCCTGGACTAGCGCCTGTATTCTGATGTTGTATATTCTACTTGTATCACCTTCTACATCCATTGTATGCAAATTGTAGTGTAAAATTGTAGCCATTAGTTTGCAAGCATGATTTGAAATGCTAATGTATGTAACAAAACTTGACTATGACTTGTTTAAAAGCCAAAGTATCTTTGAGACACAGTATTCTTTTCAGACTGCCTTACAGGATTCAATCACAGGGCCCTATTAAATTCCAAGCCTGCAGTGGCCGTCGTACATCCAGTAAGTCTGGTTCTAAATTTTCAGTCGTTACAGAGTGATTAAATTACAAAAGGCTGCAACGACATGGCCGGAATCTAAATCTGTAAACTATGATTCGGCACGTAGCATTTCTAGGCGTGAACATGATAAATTATTCAAATCCGTAGTTATGGGTTTAGACGGAGCCAATAGTAAAAGAGGCCGTCATCATTACATCACTAAAACATGGAGGTTACATTTCAATCACTTATGGTTTTGAAGTCCAAGTTGCGATTGGGCTCACATTCCAGAAATAATGCAATATGAAAAAATCAATAAAAGTAATATTCTACTCCATGCAAGTTCTATTATATCCATTAACACATTGATTGCCAGGATCGATATAAAACGGAAATTACACATAAAAAAAAAAAAAATGTATTGCAGATTTGCGAGCTTGAGAATGTTGTTGTTGTTATTATCGTTTATTTGTAATGCACCAGCATATTCTGTAACGTTATACATAAGTTAAGTTCCAGGCAATGACAAATTCATAATTAACACATTAAAAAAGTTGGAGGGCCCTGTCTTTGAGCTTGGAATCCGGTGTCCATAGTGTTTTCCCCAAAGCACCTTGCAGGATTGAAACTCGCAGACTTACAATCTAAAGCTTTCATCTCTTTTCCTGTAATTTAAAATACAGTAGTGTGTTTATATTTGCTTTTACAGTGCTACAGACAGGAGTTCAACCCCCAATGCTCAGTGTGTGATTTTCCAAGCCTGTAAATGTTAAAATCACAAATATTAAATTGCTATAAGTTCGCAAGCCTGCAATTGTTTTCACACCCGTAAATGGCAAATGTAGCCAAAAATCCAATGGGTACCAGAGAGATTTGGACAGCCCGTAGGGATTTTCTATTTCTAACCCACAGTTCGTTTGCAGGTAGCTAAAAAAGGGTCAATTTAATAGCTGTAACCTTTGCAGCCTCCTTTACGGGCTTCATGAACTACAAATCGTTGAATTTAATAGGGCCCTTAGTCTTTAGATATTGATGACAACTGATCTCAAATAAATAAGGTATTTCAACCACATACTTTATGTACAATGGGCGTATTGGTCCCCATTTTAGCTTTAAAAAGCTTGCACATGTAGATAATTACCAACAACACATAAAATATAATATCAAACCGTAATAGAGACATTTGCTGTCTGAGTGTAATTTTTGAGTGACTGCTCGTCTCATATCTCAATCTTTCATACTGAGCATTGTTGACATTCTCTGCTAAACAAAATAATTACTCTAAGTGACTTTAATCATTCAACTCAGGAATGTCAGCGTTTCTTACTAATTGCTAAAGTGCACAAATAACATTTGTCATTCAGTGATTTCTTTATAGAACTGCAGGATAACTCCATTAGATCAATTAGTTTAAGCTGTGAAAGCTGTGCAATGCACTGCACTCCTAAGACACTGACTTTGTTCAGAGTTTCCTCAGTCTCAAGTTGAGGTATTAAAAAGTAAAAGCTAGGCAGTTGATAGTAAATTGAATTGCCTTCTGGTTAAAGATACAAAATATATTTTTAATTATTTTATGTATTCATTCTTGTGCATGATTGAAGCAAAAGCCTAGGTTAGTAAAAATCACCACAATTGTTTGACATTCTTCCGCCCACACCACATGTTTGTTTATGGCATGAGAACATATGGCACAATTCTAAATGTGGTTCATTGCAGGTCATCATGGGGTTCTTTTATCATCCTCAGGTCAGTGGATGTGACTATCATAATTTTCCAGTAACCCCAACAACCACCAACAATCTAGCAGAATACACTTTGTAATACACTGTACATCAAATCAGTGTGAACTTGCATATTTTTTTCTGCATCCTCTACAACCTGTTTCACAGATATCCTGAAAATATAAATGTAAAATTAGTAATTTCATAAGTCAACATATGATCTAAACATCTCTTAGGGTGCATTTTCATATGCAAACAACTTTTAATATACCACATTCCCTGGGTGGTCCAGTGGGTATAATTCATTGCTTTCTTTGCTGCGACCATGGTTTGATTCCAGTCTGGGAACCAAGAGGTCACACCACCCTGACGCCAAGCAAGGTTGGACCTGGTCAGTACTTGGTTGGGAGACCACTTAGAAATACCAGGAGCTGTGTGCTGTCCACTCCAATATCTCTGCCATGACAACTAAGTGGATCAGCATGACCATGGACATAAAGATTTGCCTGGTGTGTTACAGTCCATGAGGTCATGGAAAGTCAGACACGACTGAGCGACAAAACAACAACTTACCCTTTCAACATTTAAAAGTAATTTTTTCATTGATGCAAGTTGCCTTTTTATGTACTAGCTCATTCATGATCTCTTGCTGTGACGTTTGATATAGTTTGGCTCTATAAATAACAAGGTTGGTGGGCCCTGGTTAATAGAGACTTATATCACTTCTTACATTTTGCTAATCCAAGTCCTCTTTAGGAGGGTTGTGATATAGTTTCAAATACAAAGCTAGGTCAAGTTGAAAATAAAGCCAAGTTGTTTTGAGGCATCAGCCTCTCTCCAGTTTTACTGCATAGGACATTTTTGATATATGGAATTTTTATCTGATTTGGGTTAGAATCCTCCACTAGTTTTGTACTAGCGACTTGCCTGTTTAAAAATGACAGAAATAAAAAATTCGAGGTTCTCCCCCCTCTAACTTGCGGACCTCTCCCCCCTCTACTCCAAAGGCGTTCATCACGGGCCTCTCCCTTCCTCTACTTTACGAGCCTCGCGATGATCGCCTTTGTCGCTTCTCGCAAGCCCAGCAATGAGCGACTTTGCTGCTCATTGCAGGCCTCAGTTAACCTGCAACTTTCCTGCCTCTCCCCCCCTCTACTTTACAGGCATTTGGCTCTCATTGTGAGCCACGCAATGAGTGGCTTTGCCGCTCATTGCCGGCATCGGCCAACCCGCAACTTTCGCGCCTAACAATAAGCGCCTTTGGTGCATTTTCATCGCTCATTGCAAGCCTCTCCCCACTCTCTCACCCCTGTGTCTGTTTCCCCCTCTCTCCCTCCCGTGTCTCTTTGCCCCTTCTCGCTGTTTTTTCCCCCCCCTTATCTCCCTCCCCTGTGATCCACCCACTCCCTACCCTGTGCCTCTTTCCACCATTTTCCCCCTCTCCCTCCCTCTGTGCTCCTGTTTCCATTTACAGGTGTGAAACCATTTGCAGGCTTGGGAAATTGGGAAATGTTTTTCCGATTTACGTGCTTGAAAAATAATTACGGCCAACATTTTTTGTCTCGCCTCGCTTTTCTGAGCCCGGCATCCTGTGGATGCCTGTGTCTGTTTGGTTTATATTTCTTACAACATTGATGATGTGTTTATGCTTATTTAGAATAGAAAGTATGTATGGATATGCATAAACATGCATATGATGGAACATGTTAGATAACTGTTCTTATCGTTTAAATTGTTATTTATTCCAATTGATTAATAATTAATGAAAGAAAATTAGCATGTTAAAAGCCAGTTGGGTATAAGTAATTTCTAGGAAGTTATGTCAGTTGAGCTTCCATTAAAGCAGAGCTGGTTTGCCCCAGGAAGAAGTTGCTTTTACATTGTTTTCATAGGCAAACCTCTAAAAGTAGCATTTCTTGTGAAAAAATTGGCAAAATCTGGGTAATGTATATTTTCTGCATCATTTATAGAATATAGCTTTTTGTATTGTTGTTCAACTATATGGCAAATTTTAGGTCATTGTGTACAACGTTTTTAAGTTTTTTTACCCATGTTATACTCCTTTTCACATATTTTAGTGCACAATTGTACTTTTTTTTTGTCTCATAAGTCAAAATATGTGAACCTTGTTGTTTTTTTGTGTGTGCTGAATACAAATATCTTTTTAGAATTTCTCTATCACGTAAGGATTTTGAGAGACAGCAATTTTAAGTTTACAGTATTACATATATTTACAGTACGTACATATTAAAGGACTAACTCCCCTAAAAGTTAGTAGTATAGGATTTTCTCCAGTATTTTTCCTCAGGAACATCCCTCTTAAGGGTTCAACCGTAATCAGCAAGCATTGCTGGACTCTACTTGAGTCAATTTCTTGGCATTGTTCAACTTTGATTTATGAACATAAAATGTACATAGAACTACACAAATAACAGATACTCACAGCATTAGATGTTTCAAGAACGAACTCTTTTCACCAACTGGCCAGGAGCGCTAACCCATACAGTAAGCGAGTAAACACGTGACTCATCATGCCTCAAGAGCATCACGTGACTCAACTGTTTATTACTCTGGGCTCTTTTTAAGTTGACTAAGAATTTGCAACAACTAAAAATAATACTAGGATTTTATTGATGAAAAATTAACATTTCTTGATGCTGTATGAATGAGTTATATAGCACAATCACATATATAGTTGTGAGCGTACGAGTCGTTGCTCACGCTTGCGAAGCGAGGGCCGCGGCTCGCGCAGCGAGGTCACTGGGCAAGGGCCTCAGTTGCTGGCATGGAGCGCCGAAGGCGCTCCATGCCAGCAACTGAGGCCCCTCGCGAAGCGAGGGCCTCAGTTGCTGGCGAGGTCACTGGGCACGGGCCTCAGTTGCTGGCATGGAGCGCCGAAGGCGCTCCATGTCAGCAACTGAGGCCCCTCGCGAAGCGAGGGCCTCAGTTGCTGGCGAGGTCACTGGGCAAGGGCCTCAGTTGCTGGCATGGAGCGCCAAAGGCGCTCCATGCCAGCAACTGAGGCCCCTCACGAAGCGAGGGACTCAGTTGCTGGCGAGGTCACTGGGCAAGGGCCTCAAACCCTCGCAAAATTCACGTCGCTACTCAAAAAACACGACACACAAATTACGACACTCGCTAAATTTTACGAGGAACGCAAACAACGTACGAAACACGTTACCACACATTACGACCTCGCAAACATCGGACGCAACACGCCGACATACAAACATTTAAAACACAATACATACACACAGCACATACATAAAAAACTTACCTACACCAAGAGGGAGCACCCAGGACCTCAGAAATGCAACTTACACCTCGATTTTACTCGAAATAAAACAGTTTAGAGACTAAAAAAAAATCTAAGCGAGAGAAAAAATGGCCGCCGAACAAAACGAAAACGAGGCTACAGCACTCTAAACTCGCAAAACACCACAAAACACCTACGGATATTCCGATACAGACCTATACCACACATTACTCGCCATTTTACACCAATGCGGAAGTACACGACTACGCTAACGGTTTGGTCTCGCGCACGCACAGTGTTACACTGCACACATTCAGCATGCTTATACAGCAGCTCCACACCACTAATGCTGCAGCAACATCAACACAGATTGCCAGCTCTTCATCACAATGCTTCAAAATAGGTACACTATATTCATTTACTAATTTAGCTACCTTACAATTTCATTGCCGTCATTTTTTGACGGGCAATTCGCTAGTGTATTATAATAAAGAGGACGTAACTTTAATACTATGGGTGATAGTACAATTCTAAGACTATTTTAAAAATCAGTGGGATAAATTATATATACCACAACCCTTATTTGCTCTGAGACAAAATCTTTATTGACCATTGTAATCTTTTCTGTAAGCTTTTATCTAGAACGGAATCATTGTTACCTGAATCACTGTTTAATGTGGCCTTTACAATTCTGTAGAAGTGCCTAGCAGTGTTCTTATATAATGCATTCCATTGGGGCTACATTGTACTGGTCATACCTCTAACTCCCTCACAAGTCCCAATGTATCACTCATACAGCAGGGTTTCATTTATATATTTAACTAGCGAATTGCCCGTCAAAAAATGACGGCAATCAAATCGTAAGGTAGCTAATGCTTGCGAGGTCGTAATGTCTGGTAACGTGTCTCCTATGGTGTTTGTGTGTGTAGCCTCGTTTTCGTTTTGTTCGGCGGCCATTTTTTCTCTCGCATATCAATTTTTTTTTTGTCCAAACTCTTTTATTTTTATTGAAACGAAGGTGTAAGTTGCCTTTTTGAAGTCCTGGATGCTCCCTGTTGCTGTAGGTAAGTTTTTTATGTATGTGCTGTGTGTATGTATTGTGTTTTTAATTTTGTAATGTTCGCGAGTTGCGTCCGAGTGTTGCGAGTCCGTAATGTGTGTGAACGTGTGTGGTATGTTGTTTGCGAGTGTCGTAATGTGTGTGCCGTGTTATTTGCGTTGGAACGGGCCGCACGCTGCGGGCAAGGGCAGGGAGGTCTGCTCTCTCTCTCCAGCGTCAGGGTATTGTGGGGAGGAGGTGGCTGCAGGGTCTCAGCGTGGAGCAACGGGCTCCATCCCAGCAACTGAGGCCCTTGCCGCAGCCCTCGCTACGCGAGGTCCAAGGCTCGCTGCGCGAGCCGCGGCCTTCGCTTCGATGAATGTAAGTAGTCTGATGGGTGTAATGGGGCATGGAGTTCTGCTCCCTCTCTCCAGCGGTGGGGTATTGTGGGGAGGAGGTGGCTGCAGGGTCTCAGCGTGGAGCAACGGGCCGTACGCTGTGAGCAAGGGCCTCAGTTGCTGGGATGGAGCGCCGAAGGCCCTCCATCACAGCAACTGAGGCCCTTGCCCGCAGCCCTCGCTATGCGAGGGCCGCGGTAGCGAGCCCGCAAGCATGAGCAACGTCCCGTACGCTCACAACTATATATGTGATAACCTAATCAATAAAATCATTATGTGAAGAGAAACATTTCTATGCAGCTTTTAAAACCTACATTTAAACTTTAGTGTTTAAGACATCAGCACATCTGCTTCTCACCACCCCCTCAAGCACATCTGCTTCTCTCCACCCCGTCTTTAGTGCCCAAGAAGTGGCAGAGTGTTACTACAGGAGGCTTTTATAATCACAGACTTTATCTGGCTCATTGGAGATAGAAAAGAAAACCTTGTTGGAACCTTTCTTTAGGACAGATTTTTCTTTACTCCCTAGTCATCTAACAAGGTGGAAAGAATCGACTGGTCCCTGAACACCTGCCTGGACACTAAGGTTCAAATTCAAGTTGTTTTAAGTGTCACTGAATGTATTTACTGATTTCATTGCAAACAAGTGATAAAACAACTAAAACCTATTATATACCCACTACACTGGCCCATAAACTTCACTTTTACTACCAAACACTAAAGAAACATCCTCTTGTTGAAGTTTTTCTTACTGAGACAAGAAAACCAATCTTGATTTCAGTTAGAAACTTTGTCAGAATTCCAGTGCAGACACTAATAATACTAATATTGCACATAAGAAAACAAAAAAACCTTTTGTTATATTATTGTACAATCTTGCATTTGTAATCATATAATAATTTTATTCTTCTTAGCACAATGTTTTGCATCTAATATCTAAAAAAAGACATTTACTTTATGTACATGATTGTTTAATGTATATTTTCACTTTTTAGTCAATATTCGCTTACAGAAATGATTTGTATTTTTAAATTCTAACAAAGAGAATTGAATGTGCTACACTAATTGGTATGGAAAGAAGTATTTTATATTGTGACTAAAGAAGATTAGTACTTCAGTCTATTTCTTTGTATCGATTCAGTAAATCAAGCACCGAGCAGCATGAGATTCCCCATTTCCTTTACCCTCCTACTCTAGCTCTGCTTCCTACGTTTTTTAAATCTCATTGTTATTCCTAGTGCTAGTGAACTGGAAAGATCTATCACTTGGCTAATTGCTCCTTTCAGGTAGCGAAAGCCAGAAATCCAATTGTGCTCTGTTTAAGTGCTGCACGATCCACAGCTTAACCTCTGCCAATGCTGAGTCAGCTTACTGTCTGCTATAAATTGTTTAATTTTTATTTATATCTAAAACATGTTTCTAATAGGATACAGCAGAGTTCAGAAGTACATATTATTTATGTGATCCTGCTTAATTTCCTTTCCTGGTTTGATGCCAACTACCAGGCAAGATAAAGAGCACAGATGCTTTTCCAAGCAAGGCCTGAAAGGGGGGGAAAAGGATATTTCTTGAAACGATCTCAGTAGGACATTTAGAAAATATCAGTTGTAATAAATCAGCAGAGTGTGTGAGATTTTTGTTTTATATCACTATAGGGGCTGTTTTATCATGTCAGCACACCATGAGTCTGGGAATCAGCACTGTAGAAAAATAGAATCTGTTGCTTGCATTGACATTAATCCTTTTTGTATCTGCAAGATAATAGTTTGAAAAAAAAATTAATTCTGAAATTATTTGGTTAGAGCTATATATTACTGAACAACTTGCATATATTTAGTTGTGGATGTAGAAACATTGAATTTGATTCCAAATTGTTGTACATCCACAAACCGTATTTGACACCTAACATACTAATTTGAAGGTATTCCTACTCATGCCCAAGCATATCTGAATCCACTTGGCATATTAAAAGATCACCAAAATCAATATGCACTGTTGAAGCACTAGTCTTAATAATGGGCACATAAACACATTATTTCCATTCAATTTATCAACTATCTTTTGAGTAAAGCAGAGCTTTCTTACATTACTTCTATCACTGATTTAGGTGGCAATGTAATAATATCAAATGGAAAAAACAATGATAACTTATGACAATCCATACATTAAATCAGCAAATTAATTAGTAAACTTGTTGCCTCACAACCTGGAATTACCATGGATTGTTTGAGGATTTGCATCATTTAATTTATAGAACATGCTCACAACTTTGAAGATGTTTTTTTTTCCTTTTTTGATTGTGAAGCAAACAACTAACAAAATAAGGACAAAATAACAGAAAAAATCAATGTGCATAACTATTCACCCCCCTAAAGTCAATACTCTGTAGAGCCACCTTTTGCTGCAATCACAGCTCCAAGTCGCTTTGGATAAGTCTCTATGAGCTTGCCATATCTAACCACTGGGACTTTTGCCCATTTCTCCTTGCAAAACTGTTCCAGCTCCTTCAAGTTGGATAGTTTCGCTTGTGAACAGCAATCTTTAAGTCTGACCACAGATTGATTGAGTATTGGATTGAGGTCTGGGCTTTGCCTAGGCCATTCCAATAAATGTACATGTTTCCCCTTAAACCACTCAAGTGTTGCTTTAGCAGTGTTTTTGGGGTCATTGTCCTGCTGGAAGGTGAACGTCCATCCTAGCCTTAAATCACACACAGAGTGGTACAGGTTTGGTCAAGAATATCTCTGTATTTAGCCGCATTTATCTTTCCTTCAAAACTGATCAGTTTCCCAGTCTCGGCTGCGGAAAAATTGTGATGGTGTTCTTTGGGTGATGTTATATGTTGGGCTTGTGCCAGACATGGTGTTTTCTTTGACCGAAAAGCTAAATTTTAGTCTCATCAGACCAAAGCACCTTCCTCCATACATTTTGGGAGTCTCCCACATGCCTTTTCGCAAACTCAAAATGTAACATTTTGTTTTTTTGCTGAAAGTAATGGCTTTCTTCTGGAGCGTTTGGCTTATTGTCGTCCTATGTACAGATACACCAGTCTCTACTGTGGAACTCTGCAGCTCCTCCAGGGTTACCTTAGGTCTCTGTGCTGCCTCTCTGATTAATGCCCACCTTGCCCGGTCTGTGAGTTTTGGTGGGCGGCCATCTCTTGGCAGGTTTGCTGCTGTGCGATGTTCTTTCCATTTGGTTATGATAGATTTGATGGTGCTCCTGGGGATCATCAAAGATTTGGATATTATTTTATAACCTAACTCTGACTTGTACTACTCAACAACATTGTCCCTTACTTGTTTGGAGAGTTCATTGGTCTTTGTGGCAGTGTTTGGTTAGTGGTGCCTCTTGCTCACGTTTTGCAGCCTCTGGGGCCTTTCAAAAAAGGTGTATGTATGTATGTAATGACAGATCATGTGACACTTAGATTGCACACAGGTGGACATAATTTCACTAATTATGCAACTTCTGAAGGTAGTTTGTTGCACCAGAGCTTTTTATTGGCTTCATAACAAAGTGGGTGAATACATACGCACATGCCAATTTTCTGTTTTCTATTTCTAAAAAATAGTTTTATGTATATATTTTTTTCATTTCACTTCACCAACTGTGAGTGTCATGGTATGGGCCTGAATGAGTGCTGCCGGCACTGGGGAGCTACAGTTCATTGAGGAAACATCATTGTGACATACTGAAGCAGAGTATGATCCCCTCCTTGATGGTTTCCTCAATGAACTGTAGCTCCCCAATGCCGGCAGCACTCATTCAGGCCCATACCATGACACTCCCACCACCAAAAGTATACATCTATACTGAGGAGAGGTAGTTGAAATAATACCTAAATGACAGATAAACAGATAAGGCACAAAGAATACAAAAACACTGATATGAGATAAAACCCTCAGTTTGAATGTAAACAGAGATGCAGAGAGAGTGTAGGCAACATGTGACATCAGCAGGTAAATGCATATAGGGGGAATCAACACAACATATTATAGAAAACATATATACACATATAGACATATGTGTATATATGTTTGGTCTCGGCCTGCATAAGTTCTGCTTGCACTGGGGAGCTACAGTTCATTGAGGGAACCGTGCATGCCAACATGTATTTTGACATACTAAAGCAGAGCATGATCCCCTCCCTTCGGAGACTGGGCCGCAGGGCAGTATTCCAACATGATAACGACCCCAAACACACCTTCAAGACGACCACAGCCGTGCTAAATAAGCTGAAGGTAAAGGTGATGGACTGGCCAAACATGTCATCAGACCTAAACCCTATTGAGCATCTGTGGAGCATCCTCAAACGGAAGTTGGGGGAGTCAAGGTCTCTAACATCCACCAGCTCCGTGATGTCATCATGGAGGAGTGGAAGAGAATTCCAGTGGCAAACTCCATGCCCATGAGGGTTAAGGCAGTGCTGGAAAATAATGGTGGCCACACAAAATATTGACACTTTGGGACCAATTTGGACATTTCTACTTAGGAGTGCGTTGAGTTATTTTGAAGGGACAGCAAATTGACACTGTTATACAGGCTGTACACACACTACTTTACATTGTATCAGAGTGTCATTTCTCTAGTGTGGTTACATGAAGAGATATAATAAAATATTTAGAAAAATTTGATATATACAGTAAAACCCCTGTTATCCGGCACGTATGGGGACTCCCTATTGCCGGATAACTGTAGCTTCCGGTTAATCGAGAGTCCCCAAATGTAAGGGTCCAAACGACCCTTGAACCCCCCAAAGCCCATCAAAATGCCTTTAGAAGGCATTCGCACCTAAACTGTGCCATCTAGGACCCAAAAAAACAAGTACGAAAAAAGTTAGCTTTTTTTTTTTGCAGTCTTGAACTCTGGTTAGTGCCGGTTTAGCAGAAGTAAATTTAAAATGGGGAATTGATGCAGGTGCCGGTTGCTTGAGAGTCCCGGTTAGCCGAGTGCTGGTTAACCGGGATTCTACTGTACATACATAGATACATATATATACACATACATACAAACATATACACATACATACATACAGTTCCTTGCAAAAATATTCAACCCCCTTGACTTTTTACCTATTTTGTTACATTACAGCCCTAAGTTCAATGTTTTGTTAATCTGAATTTTATATGATGGATCACAGCACAATAGTCTAAATTGGTGAAGTGAAATGAGAAAAACATATACATCAATCTATTTTTTAGAAATAGAAAAGAGAAAATTGGCATGTGCGTATGTATTCCTCCCCTTTGTTATGAAGCCCATAAAAAGCTCTGATGCAACCAATTACCTACAGAAGTCACATAGTTAGTGAAATGATGTCCACCTGTGTGCAATCTAAGTGTCACATGATCCATCATTACATATGCACACCTTTTTTTAAATGCCCCAGAGGCTGCAACATCTAAGCAAGAGGCACCACGAACCAAACACTGTCATGAAGACCAAGGAACTCTCCAAACATATAAGGGACATTGTTATTGAGAAGCACAAGTCAGGGATAGGTTATAAAAAATATCCAAACCTTTGATGATCCCCAGGAGCACCATCAAATCTATCATAACCAAATGGAAAGAACATGGCACAACAGCAAACCTGCCAAGAGACGGCAGCCCACCAAAACTCACGGACCGGGCAAGGAGGGCATTAACCAGAGACCCAGCACAGAGACCTAAGGTAACCCTGGATGAGCTGCAGAGTTCCACAGCAGAGACTGGAGTATCTGTACATTGGACGACAATAAGCCGTATGCTCCATTGAGTTAGGCTTTATGGCAGAGTGGCCAGAAGAAAGCCATTACTTTCAGCAAAAAACAAAATGGCACGTTTTGAATTTGCAAAAAGGCATGTGGGAGAATCCCAAAATGTATGGAGGAAGGTGCTCTGGTCTCATGAGACTAAAATTTAACTTTTCGGCCATTAAAGAAAACGCTATGTCTGGTGCAAACCCAACACATCACGTCACTTAAAGAACACCATCCCCACAGTGAAACATGGTGGTGGCAGCATCATGCTGTGGGGCTGTTTGGTCAGAGTTGAGGGAAAGATGGATGGTACTAAATACAGGGATATTCTTGAGCAAAACCTGTACCACTCTGTGCATGATTTGAGGCTAGGACGGAGGTTCAGCTTCCAGCAGGACAATGACCCCAAACACACTGCTAAAGCAACACTTGAGTGGTTTAAGGGGAAACATGTAAATGTGTTGGAATGGCCTAGTCAAAGCCCAGACCTAAATCCAATAGAAAATCTGTGGTCAGACTTAAAGATTGCTGTTCACAGGCGCAAACCATCCAACTTGAAGGAGCTGGAGCAGTTTTGCAAGGAGGAATGGGCAAAAATCCCAGTGGTAAGATGTGGCAAGCTCATAGAGACTTATCCAAAGCGACTTGGAGCTGTGATTGCTGTAAAAGGTGGCTCTACAAAGTATTGACTTTAGGGGGGGTGAATAGTTATGCACATTTACTTTTTCTGTTATTTTGTCCTATTTGTTATTTGCTTCACAATAAAATAAAAAATCTTTAAAGTTGTGGCCATGTTCTGTAAGTTAAATGATGCAAATCCTCAAACAATCCATGTTAATTCCAGGTTGTGAGGCACTGTATCACTGTATATATACACATACATACATATATACACAGACACATTCATACAGACATACATATACACACACAGGTCATATTCAATATTATATTGCACATTCTTCAATAGTTATTGAGATAATTCTACAACTTCCCATCTGCTGATTCCTGTCCTGTGTGAGTTGTCAGCCTCTCTGTCTCTCCTGACATCCTCACTTTTATGACACGCAGGAAGGATCTCCATTGCTCTGCTGTCATTGGTAGCTGCTTAGCACCAGAATCAGAGCCCCCGGTGACTTCCTTTGTGCGCTCCTCCTCCTTCCTCCACAGTCTCCCCATGGGGAGGCAGAGCTGGACCTGATGTGAGTTGTCACAGCTCCATCCCAGTCTTGCACTGCATGATTCCACTGAAAACACATTTATTGGGCCTCATTCTATTATCGGCCGTAAATCGTCCGTAAGGCTGCGATTCCTTGCGGGGGTCCCGTTACCTCGCAATTCAATTAAACGGCCCTGCAAGGATCTCCCCTTAAGGCCGGCCGTAAATCTTGCAACCGGCCATAAGCTGTGAAATCTAAAAAGTTAAAAATAAATTCTTGACAGCTCTGTAAAGCCCTGTAAAAGCTAGGGATCATATTGGGGGACATGAGGATTAAAAGTAACCCACTCTCAAGCTTGCACATCAGCCCAAACCCGAGTTCAAATTAACTGTTTATTTTCCGGCTGCAGCGTGGGCGGGTCTGAGGTGCTCCAAGCACTCTGGACTATTTACATGGATATTTGACGTATATTAAAAAATATATATTTTACGGATTTGAGTATAGGGGAATTTTGTGCTATTTTTGCTAACACCGAAAATCACTTTATAGTCTTCTCAAAGTGCAGGATGGCTTTATTTGAGCTATTTTATGTGCTTAATTGGTGCTAGCGGGACCTCTTTCCTGCAAGTAAGCTGCGGCTCGCTTTTAGCCTTGCAGAGAGGGTTCCTGGAGCAATTGAATTGCAAATAGGATTTTCTTACGGCCGATTTCCTTGCGGCCGTTTTAGATCAAAGGATTTCCTCCGGCGCTAGCGGCCGCAAGAGATAGCAAGGCACCGGCCGCAAGCCTGCCGGAATCCCCGGCCGGAGGGGAATAGAATAGCAGAATAGCTTGCGGCCGGTCCTTGCGGCCCCGCAACGGCTGCGGCCGCTAATAGAATGAGGCCCATTGAGTGTAATATTGAGGCGCCCTTCTGAGAGGTGCGCCCATAGGCTAATGCTTACATCACCTAATGGGTAATCTGGCTATGCCCCCACCATGAGAGTCCCTAACTGACTCTCGTGGTCCAAATGGATGGGAAAAGAAGCTGCATTGGCATTTTTATGCCTTTGCGGGTGTTCTATAGTACTCAAAATTATTTTGAAATATTTGGAGATGCAAGTAGTTTAGAGTAGTTTGGAATAGAATAGTCTTTTTAGGCAAAAACAACTTGTAAGATTTCTGATGTGTGAAAATCAGTGTGGAAGTAGGTGTAATATTATGAGTAGGTGTTATTCATGCTGAGAGGGGGGAATGGAATAGACAGGGAAAGTTACTGAGCACTTTTTACTTGTGTAACTTTACTGAATTGAATTAGGCTATTGGTCCGGAAAAGTTTCCCATTGAACTCTGTCCAGGTAGCAATTAAAATATATTATATTTACTCAACCTGTTTGTATATGATTTGAATCTCACATTGGCTTAGCCTTGAGAGTTACCACACACAGGCAAACCATGACAGCTCTGCAGACTATGCGGATAGTATGATTATGATGTTTATTAAAAATGCATCACAAATATTTGTTTTTCTATTTCAGTATTTATCAACCAAGGATGGAATAAATAAACTATATATAACATCTTGGAACAAGGAGTAATAAAATATATGTTTGTTTTCAGTGTTCAACAAAATGTTTAAGAAGTTTATTAGTTAGCAGAGGAAAAAATAATTATCCAGTGTTCTTTTTTTCCCACTTTTGAGTTTAATTCCGGTAATGTACTTTCCCGCATATAGCAGGATGTTCCAATTTTTTTGGCTCGGTCTTGTTGCATATAAAACAAGATTCATATACTGGCCATGTACCAGCTTAATAGCTTATTTTAATTTATCATTGTCTGTGTGTTTGGCTGCCATTAGATTTCTCTAAATGAATGTATGTATGCTAAATGAAGGATGGGAATACAGAACCAGTATTGTGTAAAGCCCTGCAGCACAGTGATAAAGTACCATAAAGGAGCTTATACAGAAACTGTTGCACACTGTTTACTACATTGTTTGGGTACGCTCGGGGGAGTTTGTTCTACATATTTATCTACACTGTGGAGGATTGTTATCAGTATTCTACCACTGTAACATCTTACAAATATAGTTACAAGTTGCTGAGCATAAAATAATCAGTGGCTGTGCAAGCTCAGTTGTGCCTATCTACTAGTTATTCTGTACATTCAGCAAAAGTGTTCTTCATAATCTTCACTTGAAATGTATCTAAAATGCTAATTATTTCAGCTATACTGAGTTGTCATGCTTTCAGAAATCTTCCCATAATGTGCTTCCCTGATTTTAATAAAGGATCAACTAATGCAAGCTACATAATAATACACATTTTTATCTTTATTGGTGAGATTCCATTATGCCTTTCTTCAGATGCTAACATTGATGCAAAACATGTGCAAATATACATATAAAGGACTACTTGGTCATTGTTTTACATATGTAACACGACATGGGTAAAATCGTTTAGAAAAAAGCAAAATAATTTCATCTTTTATATTTTGCAACTGGTATATTGTCACAAGGTAGCTCTTCAGAGTCCTCGCTATTCTCTTATAATATCTCTCAGAGAGACAGTACAAAGGTTCAGGTAAAGTTTCAACAATGCTTTTAATATGCTTTTAAAACAAGAAACATAGTAACTCTGACAGGTCTGGATTGGGCAACTGTTTTTATTTAGCCTCAGACTTACATACATGCTTTTACGATTCTCCCATATCTCTTTCCAGCTTTGTTACAATATACAATTATTCTTTACTGCATAGCTCCATTTTGCTTTCTTCCCTGTTGCTGCCTGTTAATTTCTCAAGTGGGTCTGTCCTAACAAACTTCTGTTTAGTCCTCCTGATAGCACTGGCATTTGTATGATATATTTTTTGTTAAGATTTTTTTTTTAACTGTATATAAAAGAAATAGTAAATCATATATACAAATATATGTATATATTAAATGTTCCAACTTAGTTTCAAAAACTGTAAGTAAAATTGCTAGGGGTTTCATGCACTCTGAATAACCATGTCATGGAAATTAATTCTTGTAATGTAATTAGATTTTTTTTCGCTGTTTTGTGAAAGAAAAGAAAAATTAATGAAGTGGTAAAAAACACAATTGATTAGAATCTGGA
The DNA here is from genome assembly GCA_027410445.1 of Discoglossus pictus. Lineage (NCBI taxonomy): Eukaryota > Metazoa > Chordata > Amphibia > Anura > Alytidae > Discoglossus > Discoglossus pictus. The sequence goes on along the minus strand of CM050165.1, from coordinate 196,989,848 downwards.
ATGAGACTTTTTTTTAATAAAATTTTCCTTAAAACCAATTGCTTCATTTTAAACTCTTTTTCTGACAAATTGGTAGTCATCTTGGCGTGTCCCTGGTGACTCATACCCATTCATCTGCGCTCATCTACAATGCTGGTTATGAATGATGGTCTATTTCAGGGAAGCATGTTTTCTACCATAACAATTTTGTCCACTGTCTTGTATAATTTACTGAGGTCTATTTATTACAAGCTATATTATTATATTCCTTTATATATTTTGTGCAGCTTAACTGCCATATAATTCTTCTAATATTTCATTAAAGTAGAAATTTTACATTTTAAATATAGAAACTCGGCACTTTGTTGATTACCATTTTTTTTTCTTTCACCTTGCTTTGGCTTAATTACATAATTCCTGTAGGAAATCTTACAAAAAAATTAATCCACGCAAGCCCTAGCATAAATATTACATGTTGCCAGTAACAAATACTTACTTATAAACCCCTACTGAGAACTGTTACACGATAAGAAACAGCCCTCATTACAATTATTGCCATGTTTTTCCTTTCTGCATTTGTGGCAGTGAAGGGGTTAAAAATGATTAAAAACAAGTGTGTGTGTTGCGGGGGGGGGGGGGGGGGGGGATATGACCCCTCTATGTATGCCCCACTACCTCCTCTATTATAACATTTGCATTGGTGATCCCAGGGTTCCCTCAACATCCAGGAGGTCCATTGGGTCCTTCCTTGCTCCCATCATTTTGTGCTTTAGGGTGGGAAGGGGGGGCATAAATCCCTAAATTTCACCCACCTACCCTAAATGTATGCTATGTGCTCCATAGGGTCTAGACCCCAATAGTCCCTAATGTTAGGTGCCATGGTATCCGTAGGGAGCCCCATGAAGATAGGTTGGTATACCATGCAGGTATATAGAGACCCCCATGGTAAGTGGGTTAATGTTAGGTGTCATGGGATGCATAAGGACCCCCATGGCGATTTAGTTTTGATAGGGACACTCATGGAATCAAGAGTAAATGCCACAGGACTTTTTCCTGCTGTGGCACAGTGTGCAGCAGACTTCTCTGCAGTTGCCTCATTACTACACAGCTTTAGTGGCAGATATTCTGAACATAACCTAAAGATGAGAGAAAAAAACAGCAGTTTCTGTGCAAGTTTTCTCACAAAAGAGTAATTTTTTAAACATCACAATACATTAAAAACATTTTTTTTATCTTTACAACATAATTATTGTAAAAGCTGAACCAATACAGTCGTTCTTTTTTTTTTTTATTTGTATTTTCTGTACCCTGATGAAGAAAACAGCAGTATGACGTCTTAAAGTGATATGATCCATGGGTCACATAAATCATTACAGTGCCAGACTAAAATAATAAAATGTAAATGCTTGAGAGCTTTTTACTGATTGTTTAATTATTGATGCTTCCTAATAGTTTTAAATAAAAATGAATGCCATATACCTTTGCAAGGATTAGTTATGTTAAAGGCATTTTTATCTTCTTAACTGAGAGATGAACAATTCATGTGTGAAATTTGAATTTCATCCTTACTAATTTATGATCTATGTTTAAAGACACATTGTATGTATGTATGTACGATCTACTGGGTGTCACAGAAACCTGTCTCTCTCCTTCAGACTCTACCTCCCCTGTTGCATTCTCCATGGTGGTTTTCACTTGAGTCAGACACACAGCAACCTGGGAACTGACATGGTGATGGTGTTGGCATATTACTTTCCTCTCTGTGCACATTCCACTCCATACCCAATATTCCTTCCCTCCAATTCTCATAGTTTGAGGTTCACACCATCCACCTTTTATCACCTATCTCTTTACTTGTTGCTGTGATCTATCACCCTCCTGGACCAGCTTCTCAATTTCTTGATCACTTCGCCACCTGGCTCCCACACTTTCTCTCCTCCAATGTTCCTTCACTCGTTCTTGGCAACTTCAACATTGCCATTTACACTCCCATCTCCCCTACTGCTGCTAAACTACTTTCACTCACCTTTTCCCTTGGCCTCTCACAATTGAAAGATTCCCCAACTCACCATGATGGACATCCCATCTCTGCACAACCTCTAATCTCACCATCTGCCCACTCCCTCTATCTGACCACCACCTTCTATCCTTCAGCCTCACTACATCTTTCTCTCACAGCCCTTCTTCTATCCTGGTCACCAATACCCACAGAAACCTTCAAGCACTTGACCCACAACACCTTTCCACTGTGTTACAACCCCTTCTCAGTCCCCTTACTGATCTCACTTGTCCTGACACTGCCACCTCACAGTACAACACAACTCTTACTTCCACCCTTGACACTCTGGCCCCCATAACAAGATGCTCTCATCCACAAACATGGCACACTACACAAACACAATTTATCCAGAGGTGCTCCTGCACTGCTGAACGAGTATGGAGGAAATCACTCACTTCAGCAGATTTCCTCCACTACAGGTTTATGTTGCGCTCCTAATGCTCTGCCCTTGACCTTGCCAAACAGCACTATTTTACATCTTTAATATCTACACTGTCCTCTAACCCCAAATGTTTGTTTGCTATGTTCAACACTCTCCTCCGCCCACCACCACTTCCTGTCTCACAGCTGAAGACTTTGACAACCATTTTAAGCATAACATTGAAAACATTCGTAATGAACTCTCCTCTCACCATGGTCCACACACTCCCATTATGCACTCCTTTGACCTTGTGACAGAGGATGAAGTATCCACTATCAACCTCTCGCCTTACTACCTGTCCTCTAGATCTTATTCCATCGCAGCTTATACCTGACTTCTCTAACCCTGCTCTCACTTATCTCTTCAACCTTTCCATAAACACTGGCACATTTCCATCATCTCTAAAACATGCCATAATTACACCCATTCTTAAAAAAAAACCTCATCTGACACTAATTCCGCAACTAACTACCACCCTATCTCTCTACTTCCCCTGGCTTCCAAACTGCTTTAGCGGCTTGTCTAGAATCGCCTTACCCAATTTATCTCCTCCAATGCTTTTCTTGGCACCTTCCAATCTGGCTTCCGACCCCAACACTCCACTGAGATATCTCTCACAAAAGTCACTAATGACTTGCTCACTGCCAAGTCAAAGGGACACTTTTCTATTCTATTTCTCTTAGATCTCTCTGCTGCCTTTGATACAGTTGATCACCCTCTACTAATCCAAATTCTCAACTCCCTTGGAATCAGATTTACTGCTCTCTCACGGTTCACATCATACCTACAGGATTGAACATTTAGTGTCTCCTTCTCTGGCACCTCTTCGTCTCTTCACCCTTTGTCTTTTGGCGTACCCCAAGGTTCAGTCCTAGGCCTCCTATTCTCCATCTATACATCCTCACTTGGCACCCTAATAAAATCTTTTGGATTTCGGTATCATCTCCATGCAGATGACACTCAAATCTACCTCTCAGCAACTGATTTATCCCCTTCTCTTCTAGCACGTGTTTCCAACTGCCTCTCAGGCATATCCTACTGGATGTTCACCCACCATCTCAAACTCAACTTGTCTAACTTTTAATCTTTCCACCAACGACTACAGCGTCAATTCCTCACATCTCTCTCACTGTCAACAATTCCATCATCACTCCTACATCCCAGGCCCGTTGTGTCGGGTGTTATATTGGACCCTGCCCTCTCTTTCATCCCCCACATACAGTCACTAACAAAATCTTTTCTTTTCAATTTAAAAACATATTTCCAAAATACGTCACTACCTTACACAAGACACAACTACAATTCTAATACATTCCCTCATCATCTACTGTATTAAACGCTCCTTGTCTGCAGCATCTCTCTCTCAATCTCTCCACTGGCTTCCTGTAGCCTCCAGAATAAAATTTAAAATGATGACCCTAACTTACAATTCCCTAACAGGAATTACATGTTTTAAGAGATGATTGATTGTGAATAAAACTCCTATGCATGTAATGAAATATTCAGTATTAACTTCTGGTGTAGAAGTGAATGCTGTTTATTGGTTGGTTCTTGGCTGCAAGCAGCTTATCTGCTCTTGCTGGAGATTGTAAAAAATGGTCAGACATAACTTGTGTCTTGATTTTGGAACTGTGTTATGTAATAACCTATTTAGGGTAATAGTTGTCTTTCAACAGTAAAAATCAATAAAGGGGAAAGGAGTACTAAAATAAACCTTTATTAAACAAATCTAAGCCACCTATAAAATAGAGTGAACCAATTAGGATACCAGGAAGAGATTCTCAACAAAATGGGAAAGCAAGGACAGCAGGTCTATGACCTCATTCGGTCCTCCTTATATAGGGGCTCTCAAAGAGATGCTCCTAATAAACTAGATCTCTATAATAGATAGGTAAGAAAAAGAGAAACTCAATACCTAATGGGTATAAAAAAATACCCACAAAATCAAAATAGGTCCTTCTAATAAAAAAACATCATCATAAAGATATATCAAACAGGCTCATCATCCAAACCTATGATTACTATCACGGACACACTTATAGGCTGTAACAAAGAAGGGAGACCAAATAGGGATAAACCCCCAATTAGGGAACCTAACAAGTGGTTATTAGCTTATACAAAAAAGAATGTGGACAATATAAGCCAAAACATGCTGACAGCCGTTTCGTCACAGGTGGCGATTTTTCAAAGGCTTTAGCTATACTACGGTTGTTACAGTTGTTTTTAAAAGTGTGCATGTTTTTTTTAAAACATTTTGAGATTTACCTCTTCAAAAAGAGCACTTTGATAATAGTTATTAATTTCTTTTTTTGAGAAACGGACAGTTCCTTAGGTCCTTTTTGATATATATATGAGATCTGTTTAGTAAGCTTGTGAGGCTATATGCCTTCCAGATAAGAGGTTCCCTTTGAGGGATATATGTATCTTCTCATCCTTTCTACTTTTATGTACCAGCAATGGTACTAATTGTTACTTGTGAATAAATTTAAAGGGTAACCAAGAGCTTATATTACATAGTTACATAGTAAGGTTGAAAAAAGGCTTTCAGTCCATCAAGTTCAACCTTTTAAGATCTCCTCTGATCTGCAATATGCAGATTAAATATTAATTAATTAGTTGTTAATTAATTATTAATCAATTATTTTTTTTTGTTATTATTATTAATCCAGAGGAAGGCAAACAGAAAAAAACAAACAAGTGAGACTTAGCCAATCATCTCAAAGGGAAAACAAATTAATTCCTTCCTGACCCCAGATACTGGCGATCGTATTTCTCCCTGGATCAATACTGTCTCTCTAATTATCCATGATAACCCTGAATTCCCTTTTTAATTAGAAATAAATCCAGTCCCCTTTTAAATGTATCTATCTCTGGTAGAGAATTCCACAGATTAACCATCCTTCCTGTGAAGAACCATTTTCTTTCTTTAAGGTGAAATCTTTTTACTTCTAACCTCAAGGGATGTCCTCTTGTCAGTTGAAAACCTCTTGGCACAAAAAGCTCCCCCGACAAATCTTTATACTGACCCTGGATGTATTATATGTTTGATTTTTTTCAATTTTGTATTTATCTTAATAAAAGTTACATTTTTTAATTGTTTATATGTTAGCTGTAAGTGAAGTGTAAATTTTGATATGATAATTACATTAAAGAGAAAAATGTATTAAATAGTCTTGTTAAAACATTGATATATAACAAATTTTCAAACATTTTAACTTCTGTTTGGGCATTACTATGATTATTTAATAAATGCAAAGAAGACCTGTCAGAGGAAACACGAGCGTGCTGACATTTTGGAACTTTCTTGGAAGTTTCACAGGGAAGGTTAAAATCTTATCTTGCTTTTCAAGTCTATAAATAAAATATAGAGGTTTAGACAGCTGCTGCATTACAGTATCTAAGGCACAGTGATTTATTTTTGCCGTTATTATGTGATCTTTCACCCGGAGTATTGAAATAGGTGGTTGCTAAAGCATAATGTTTAGAGAGACTGAAACCCTCTGTTCATTTCGCAAGGCAATAATGTGTTGTATTCTGGTTAAGTAAACTGCTTCTGGTGATTCCTGTGTTTGTTTAACCTGTCCCACGTTCTGTATGCTGCTGCAGTGACTCAGTGAGGTTTTGTGCACACATGTAATTATCATTTGCATTTGCAGAATACAATTGAAATCCTGGCTCTGCTCTGCAAATTGTGAAGAGGAACAAGTAATAATAGGATACTTTACTTAAGCCTACTGATTTTAAACATTAACTAATAGGAAATAATGAGCCAAAGTAAGAAAAAGGTAAACAGATAAGCATTTATCCACAAAACACCTGCCAAATCCAGTAGCTAATTTTCATTTCGTGCTCACATGCTTTATTGCAAGTTTTATTTGATTTCAAAGTCAGTGAACCTGTTCTCATTGTTATGGAACCAATGATAAGTAGCACCATGTATTTCTACATTCTACATCTCCTCAAAGATTAACCCTTTAAGTGGCAAATCATATTTCAAAAACTAGGAGCCCGATTCAATTGGAAGCCCGCATCTCGCGGGATACAGGCTGTATGTCTGCGGGCTTGCTGCGGGCTCCCATTCCTCTCCGATTCAGGTGCTATTCAATTGAACAAGCCCTCAAGTTACGGGCCGAAGCCTTAAACCATGCATTTGTGCGTAGCATTTCAGGGCGGGAACATGATCAATTAAACAAGGCTGTAACCACCCATTTAGAAACAGCCAATAGAAAATGAGACCGGCATCATTACGCCAGTAAAACATGGAGGTTATATGTCAATCAATTAGGTTTGGGGGTCTGATATGCGATGGGACTCGCAAACCCTCAAAATACAAGATAATAAAAATGAATGCAAATACTGTTCTAGTCCATGTGGGTGGCCTGATATGTATTAACTCATTTATTCCCAAGATCGATATCATCACGAAATGACACATTGAAAAATATGTATTTTTTTTATTGCCGATTTGTGAGCTTGAGATTGTAGTGCAATTAATTTTGTTGTCTCATCGCTTTCCCTGTTATTTACAGTGCAGTATTGATTTTTTTTTCTTTGCTTTTACAGTACAGTGCTGTGGAGCACTTAAATAATTTTCTCCTACATTTGTTGTTTACGGGTGTGATAATATTTGCGTGCTTGGGGAATTGTAGCAATTGTATCGATTTGAGATTTTAGCAATCGTAACTCTTGCGGACATAAAAGATCAAAGGCTTCCATGGGCTGTAAATTCCGGGTTTAACAACCGCAAGATTTTCAAGCCCGTAACCCATAAACCGTTTGGAGTACGCAAAAAGATGCCAATTGAATAGAAAAATAACTTACGGCCTAACTTATGGGCTCTAGTAACTTACGATTGCTCAATTTAATCGGGCTCTAGCTTTGCAGTGGCAAATTGAATTTCAACATTTTTTTATCTACTCAAAAACTATTAAAACAATGATTCATAAATAATTTTATTGATAGACCTGTTTTAACGTTTTGTGCTTTAAAACATTCAGCTTATTAAAAAGAGCTCAACTAGGGCCTCATTCTATTATCGGCCGTAAATCGGCCGTAAGGCTGCGATTCCTTGCGAGGGTTCAGTTAACTCGCGATTCTATTATACGGCCCCGCAAGGATCTCCTCTTACGGCCGGCCGCATATCTTGGAACCGGCCGTAAGCTCTGAAATATAAAAACTCAAAAATAAATTCAAGCCTGCACTGTACAGCTCTGTAAATGCTAGGGATCATATTGGGGGACATGAGGATTAAAAGGAACCCACTCTCAAGCTTGCACATCTGCCCAAACCCGAGTTCAAATTAACTGTTTATTTTCCGGCTGCGGCGTGGGTGTGTCTGAGGTGCTCCAAGCACTCTGGACTTTTTACATGGATATTTTACGGATATTAAAAATAAAATATTTTACGGATTTGAGTACAGGATAATTATGTGCTATTTTTTCTAACACCTAAAATCCCTTTATAGTCTTCTAAAAGTGCAGGATGGCTTTATTTGAGCTATTTTATGTGCTTAATTGGTGCTAGCGAGACCTCTTTACTGCAAGTAAGCTGCGGCTCGCTTTTAGCCTTGCAGAGAGGTTTCCCAGAGGAATTGAATTGCAAATCTCTTGCGGCCGTTTTAGATCAAAGGCTTTCCTCTGGCGCGAGCGGCCGCAAGAGATAGCAAGGCACCGGCCGCAAGCCTGCCGGAGCCTCCGGCCGCAAGGGAATAGAATAGCAGAATAGCTTGCGGCCGGTCCTTGCGGCCCCGCAACGGCTGCGGCCGCTAATAGAATGAGGCCCCTAGTCATTAATGTTAAGTGTTGAAACAGACATAATAGTACTATGAAACTGTGCTATGAACGTTGGCCAAAAGGAATAAAAAAGAAAAAAAAGAAACAGATGCAAAAATGTGGCAGAGCAAACAGGCTTTTATTAAAGCACAAATGAAGCTGAAAAATAAAACTACTTTTAATGGTATATAGAAGTTTCCTAGACTGTGAATGCATCTGATATAGGAGAATCCGTAGGGTATGCAAACATTTTTTGCATGGTAAAAAGAGATTCCTAGAGTTTGCAAATTTCTTCAGTTTTTGATTTTGAGAAAGAATGCCACTGAAAACCCTAGCTAAATTAGCATAAAATTCATAATACGTTTGGGCCAATCAGAGGAAGCTACAACTTTATTGCAATATCTGGAGATCAGTCTGCAGCAAAGCATCATGGGAGGTGTAGTCTTTTGTTCCTATCGCAAGGAAGCAGCTTCAAGTAGTGCTGCTCTGGATCTCTGCACTGTGCTTCTGTTGGTTTGAAGGTTAGTATAGGTTTAAAAAAACATAGTTGAATGCAATGTTTCTATTGGTTAGTACCAGGCATCTCTGGGAGTGTGGAAACTAACTTTTTTATTAAATAGAATAAATATGTATAGAACGGATCAATGTAATTCATGTTTCTGATATACAGTGCCTTGCAAAAGTATTCACCCCCTTGGCATTTTTCGTGTTTTGTTGCCTCACAACCTGGAATTAACATGGATTGTTTGAGGATTTGCATCATTTAATTTACAGAATATGCCCACAATGTATTTATTTTAAAGCAAACAACAAATAAGACAAAATAACAGAAAAAGTCAATGTGCATAACTATTCACCCGCCTAAAGTCAATACTTTGTAGAGCCACCTTTTGCGGCAATCACAGCTCCAAGTCGCTTTGGATAAGTCTCTATGATCTTGCCACATCTTACCACTGGGATTTTTGCCCATACCTCCTTGCAAAACTGTTCCAGCTCCTTCAAGTTGGATGGTTTGTGCCTGTGAACAGCAATCTTTAAGTCTGACCACAGATTTTCTATTGGATTGAGGTCTGGGCTTTGACTAGGCCATTCCAGCACATTTACATGTTTCCCCTTAAACCACTCAAGTGTTGCTTTAGCAGTGTGTTTGGGGTCATTGTCCTGCTGGAAGCTGAACCTCCGTCCTAGCCTCAAATCACACACAGAGTGGTACAGGTTTTGCTCAAGAATATCCCTGTATTTAGCACCATCCATCTTTCCCTCAGCTCTGACCAGTTTCCAAGTCCCGGCTGCTGAAAAACATGGTGTTCTTTGGGTGATGTGATGTGTTGGGTTTGCGCGTTTTCTTTGATAGCCGAAAAGTTCAATTTTAGTCTCATCAGACCAGAGCACCTACCTCAATACATTTTGTGAATCTCCCACATGCCTTTTCGCAAACTCAAAACGTGCCATTTTGGTTTTCGCTGAAAGTAATGGCTTTCTTCTGGCCACTCAACTCTAAAGCCCAACTCATAAAGCCCAACTCTATGGAGCGTACGGCTTATTGTCGTCCTATGTACAGATACTCCAGTCTCTGCTGTGGAACTCTGCAGCTCCTCCAGGGTTACCTTAGGTCTCTGTGCTGCCTCTATTATTAATGCCCTCCTTGCCCGGTCCGTGAGTTTTGGTGGACGGCCGTCTCTTGGCAGGTTTGCTGTTGTGCCATGTTCTTTCCATTTGGTTATGATGGATTTGATGGTGCTCCTGGGGATCATCAAATATTTGGATATTTTTTTATAACCTAACCCTGACTTCTCAACAACATTGACCCTTACTTGTTTGGAGAGTTCCTTGGTCTTCATGGCAGTTTTTGGTTAGTGGTGCCTCTTGCTTAGGTGTTGCAGCCTCTGGGGCCTTTCAACAAAGGTATGTATATGTAATGACAGATCATGTGATACTTAGATTGCACACAGGTGGACATCATTTCACTAATTATGTGACTTCTGAAGGTAATTGGTTGCACCAGAGCTTTTTATGGGCTTCATAACATAGGGGATGAATACATACGCACATGCCAATTTTCTGTTTTCTATTACTGAAAAATAGTTTTATGTATATATTTTTCTCATTTCACTTCACCAACTTAGACTATTGTGTTCTGATCCATCACATAAAAATCAGATAAAAAAAAACACGAAAAATGCCAAGGGGGGTGAATACTTTTGCAAGGCACTGTACTTAGGGACGGTCAGTGTACTCCTGTGCAGAGATCATAAGGATTGCTGACTGGGGACAACAATGCTATTTGAACACATCAGTTCTCCCTCTAAAGGGATTCAGCAAATGTCTCAATCCCAGAAATCATAGTCTCAATAAGCAAATTTGCAATTTATTTATGTTAGAACCCCCCATATCTATTACTTTGAAAACTGTATCTTTTTAGTTGTCATTAAGCTCAAGATGCCTTCCTGCTCATTCAGCCTTTTATCAGGAAGTGCCACTTTGGAACTACACTGTGTCTCTGGTATAGCAGTTGTTGCTGAATCACTCCATAGCTTAAACAAGCTATACAAGCAGCAATATTTGCTTTATTTGGGGCACCCAACATAACTCTTATTAAGAGGCATTTGTTGATAGAAATATGTCGTGAGTGTTGTTATAGACAACAAAAAATCATTTCATTCTTAAAGTTGTAATTTGATTTTTCCACATTTTCTAAAGATTGGAGTAGCTGTGAATGTGCAGTAATAGAACTAAAATTATTGTTTTATCATAGTATACAGTGATACATTTTTATTGGACAGACATTTTATTAAGATTGACAACCTTTCAAGAGAAATTTACCTCTCTTTTTTAAGTTAAAAACCAACCTCGAAAGCTTGTAAATGTAATGTTTGTCCAATAAAAAAGGCATCACCATATATCGCTATACTTTTATTTTAAAACTACATTTTCCATAAACACTAGATTATAGTTATTTTAGCTGAAAACGTGTATAAATACCATCTATCACTATAAATTTGCTCAACCACTATCTGTTGGCATACATCTTCCATTCAATCCTTACTGTCAAACTAGAATTGTATTTTCTGAATGATAATTATGTAGCACTATCCACTATAATAGTTACACGCATAGAGAGAGAGAGAGAGAGAGAGAGAGAGAGACAGGTAAGAGAGCAAGAGAGAGACAGGTCAGAGAGAAAGAGTAAGAGAGTAAGAGAGAGACAGGTAAGAGAGAAACAGAGCAAGAGTGAGACAGGTCAGAGAGTAAAGAGAGCAAGAGAGACACACAGGACAGAGAGAGACTAGAAAGAGAGCGAAAGAGACACACAGGACAGAGCAAGAGTGACAGGACAGAGAGAGCACACACAGAGAGTGAGAGAGAGAGAGACAGCGCCGGGAGCAAAAGAGAAAGGACAGAGAGAGAGACACACACACAGGACAGAGAGAGAGACACACACACAGGACAGAGAGAGAGACACACACACAGGACAGAGAGAGAGACACACACACAGGACAGAGAGAGAGAGACACACACACACACACACACAGGACAGAGAGAGAGAGACACACACAGGACAGAGAGAGAGACACACACACACAGGACAGAGAGAGAGACACACACACAGGACAGAGAGAGAGAGACACACACACAGGACAGAGAGAGAGACACACACACAGGACAGAGAGAGAGACACACACACAGGACAGAGAGAGAGAGAGAGACACACACACAGGACAGAGAGGGACACACACACAGGACAGAGAGGGACACACACACAGGACAGAGAGAGACACACACACAGGACAGAGAGACACACACACACACATAGGGCAGAGAGAAAGACAGGACAGAGAGACACACACAGGACAGAGAGAGAGAGACGCACACAGGACAGAGAGCGAGAGAGACGCACACAGGACAGAGAGAGAGACGCACACAGGACAGAGAGAGAGACGCACACAGGACAGAGAGAGAGACGCACACAGGACAGAGAGAGAGACGCACACAGGACAGAGAGAGTGAGACACACACAGGACAGAGAGAGAGAGAGACGCACACAGGACAGAGAGAGAGAGAGACGCACACAGGACAGAGAGAGAGAGACGCACACAGGACAGAGAGAGAGAGACGCACACAGGACAGAGAGAGAGAGACACACACAGGACAGAGAGAGTGAGACACACACAGGACAGAGAGAGAGAGAGACGCACACAGGACAGAGAGAGAGAGAGACGCACACAGGACAGAGAGAGAGAGACGCACACAGGACAGAGAGAGAGAGACGCACACAGGACAGAGAGCGAGAGAGACGCACACAGGACAGAGAGAGAGACGCACACAGGACAGAGAGAGAGACGCACACAGGACAGAGAGAGAGACGCACACAGGACAGAGAGAGAGACGCACACAGGACAGAGAGAGTGAGACACACACAGGACAGAGAGAGAGAGAGACGCACACAGGACAGAGAGAGAGAGAGACGCACACAGGACAGAGAGAGAGAGACGCACACAGGACAGAGAGAGAGAGACGCACACAGGACAGAGAGAGAGAGACACACACAGGACAGAGAGAGTGAGACACACACAGGACAGAGAGAGAGAGAGACGCACACAGGACAGAGAGAGAGAGAGACGCACACAGGACAGAGAGAGAGAGACGCACACAGGACAGAGAGAGAGAGACGCACACAGGACAGAGAGAGAGACGCACACAGGACAGAGAGAGACGCACACAGGACAGAGAGAGACGCACACAGGACAGAGAGAGTGAGACACACACAGGACAGAGAGAGTGAGACACACACAGGACCGAGAGAGTGAGACACACACAGGACCGAGAGAGTGAGACACACACAGGACCGAGAGAGTGAGACACACACAGGACAGAGAGAGAGAGACTCACACAGGACAGAGAGAGAGACTCACACAGGACAGAGAGAGAGAGACTCACACAGGACAGAGAGAGAGAGACGCACACAGGACAGAGAGAGAGACGCACACAGGACAGAGACACACACAGGACCGAGAGAGTGAGACGCACACAGGACAGAGAGAGAGAGAGACGCACACAGGACAGAGAGAGAGACGCACACAGGACAGAGAGAGAGACGCACACAGGACAGAGAGAGAGACGCACACAGGACAGAGAGAGAGACGCACACAGGACAGAGAGAGAGAGAGAGACGCACACAGGACAGAGAGAGAGAGACGCACACAGGACAGAGAGAGAGAGACGCACACAGGACAGAGAGAGAGAGACGCACACAGGACAGAGAGAGAGACGCACACAGGACAGAGAGAGTGAGACACACACAGGACAGAGAGAGTGAGACACACACAGGACCGAGAGAGTGAGACACACACAGGACCGAGAGAGTGAGACACACACAGGACCGAGAGAGAGACACACACAGGACAGAGAGAGAGAGACTCACACAGGACAGAGAGAGAGAGACTCACACAGGACAGAGAGAGAGAGACGCACACAGGACAGAGAGAGAGACGCGCACAGGACAGAGACACACACAGGACCGAGAGAGTGAGACACACACAGGACAGAGAGAGAGAGAGACGCACACGGAACAGAGAGAGAGACGCACACAGGACAGAGAGAGAGACGCACACAGGACAGAGAGAGAGACGCACACAGGACAGAGAGAGAGACGCACACAGGACAGAGAGAGAGAGACGCACAAAGGAGAGAGAGAGAGAGAGACGCACACAGGACAGAGAGAGAGAGACGCACACAGGACAGAGAGAGAGAGACGCACACAGGACAGAGAGAGGGAGACGCACACAGGACAGAGAGAGGGAGACGCACACAGGACAGAGAGAGGGAGACGCACACAGGACAGAGAGAGGGAGACGCACACAGGACAGAGAGAGGGAGACGCACACAGGACAGAGAGAGGGAGACGCACACAGGACAGAGAGAGAGAGAGACGCACACAGGACAGAGAGAGAGAGACACGCACACAGGACAGAGAGAGAGACACGCACACAGGACACAGAGAGAGAGACACACAGGACACAGAGAGCGAGAGACACACACACAGGACAGAGAGCGAGAGACACACACACAGGACAGAGAGAGAGAGACACACACAGGACACAGAGAGAGACACACACAGGACACAGAGAGAGACACACACAGGACACAGAGAGAGAGACACACAGGACACAGAGAGAGTGAGACACACAGGACACAGAGAGAGACACACACACACGGGACAGAGAGAGAGACACACACACGGGACAGAGAGAGAGAGACACACACGGGACAGAGAGAGAGAGACACACACGGGACAGAGAGAGAGACACACACGGGACAGAGAGAGAGACACACACGGGACAGAGAGAGAGACACACACGGGACAGAGAGAGAGACACACACGGGACAGAGAGAGAGACACACACAGGCCAGAGAGAGAGACAGGACAGAGAGAGAGACAGGACAGAGCGAGAGAGCACATACAATTCAAGATAACATTATATGATACCTTCATTTATCATGGGCAAGTTACTAGTAAAAAAAATAATCAGATATTGATAAAAATAATTTCATTTAAACATAGCAACAGTACAAAATAACTGGTTAATATAATAATAATTAGCGACTTGCCTGTCAAAAAATGACGGCAGTAAGATTGTAAGGCAGGTAATGGTGTTTGGTTCAGAGATTAATTTTGTTCGTGTTCCGAGATGCTTTGGCGCTCATTGCGAGACTCGCGCTGAGCGCCCTCGGCGCTCATCGCGTGGCTCGCAATGAGTGCCTTCATCGCTCATTGCGAGGCTGTTGGTTGTTTGTGTGCTTTGAGCCTTGTTTTTTTGTTGTTGTATACTAATGAAATAATGAATAAACTAATAAATGAATATAGTTTACCTATTTTGAAGTAATATATGCAGAGCCTACATTTGCTCATTGCCATTTAAATATGATTAATATGTTTTGAACTATAAGCACTACAAGTACCTTCCGGACTACTGAGCTCTGTGTTATTTTCTTATAATTGGGGATTTCTCTGAGACTTTTCTTTTTGAGATATGGTGTCTCTATTGTGATCTATTATTATTTCAGTCCTCTACCACCCAAAGCTTGAGATACTGTTAGTGGACATTGATCCCCTTCTGATGCATACAAATATCTTTATTGGATGGTTTTCAGTACTAAGTCTGGGACTTTGGGTGGTTTATTGGCCTCTAGTGGGATATATATTACTAAGCTCAGGTCCATTATATACTAGGAACTAGGAGCAAGGGAAATAGGTATTTGAAATTATCCCTTCCTGGAATATAACCCGTGTAAGGGATACATCCCTGACCTTACAGCTAGAGGATAGTATGTACCAGGTATCCCATTTCTAAACAGAGTGTTCTTTTGGGGGTATTGCTCCTATCTTTGGATATCCAATTGTCTCTCAATACTCGAGTTTGGGACTTCCTTTCTGGCATCGGGGTATAGGCACCCCTTCCCAGACATTTTTGTATTATCCTGGGGTCTCATCCAAAGCTTGTGAGTTTTTGAGTGGACATTGTTCCCATACTTGGACATTAATACCATTGTTAAAGTTTTGGACCTTTTGTGGATATTGTTCGCATACTTGGACACTTAATACTATCTAACATCATGGTATATATGTATTATATGCCGAGATAAGAGTGTAGTGGTAGTACCTCAGGATGGTATAAGTGTGCATAGTTATAAAACCCATTGTACATAGATTGAGTGGGGGATATTGGGGTCACTAAGGGGTTCATTTAATATAAGCCCTGGTTTAACGCCTGGTCAAGTACCCTGGGTATTAAGATTCAGTAGTCGGTTTTGGAATATATTCCCATAGTGCTATCGGCTCTTCTCAAAACCCAAATAGATAGCTAATCTGTTTAATACATGGTAAGGATAGATGTACATGTTGGAACAAACTTAGAAAGTAGCGCTATTAGAGGTCTTAGTTGTTTTCATACTTGGACAGTTAGTACCAATTGGCATCATATCGTAGGCGTATCATATGCAGAGGTAAGGGGGTAGTGGCAAGATCCCTTCGGGTGGCGTAAGTATGCTTATTCATGGTTACTTATTCTATATAGTCAGAAGGGAGGTATTAGAGTGTATCAATGGATATATTAAATACAAGCCCTGGTCTAACCCCCGGTTTAGGTGCCATTTAGAGAAGTATGTCACCATTGCTATTCTACTCTTTGTCCGGCTGTTCAAGGTCAGGAGATGATTATATATAAAGAGGCATAGAAGAGTTTATTACTCTATTCTGTGAAGTCTCTTTCAATCAGATATTGATTTAACGGTTTAATAAGAGCTGCATCATAGTGGGCTATTTTTTTTTTTTTTTTTTTACGTGATAGTACAATCTAGAAATGTCAGTGTTAGAATTATAGTCCCCTTCTATAGGTGTGCTGTTGGGATGAGTCATAATTCATCTAAAGGGAAGAGTATGGAAAAAACATTTAGGAGAACGACTAGGAATACAGGCAATTTGTTATTGCCTGTCCACAAAGGTAAAGATAAAAAAAATTCTAAAATGATGCCCTATTCTGAGCTATCTTTAACAGGGGAGCTATCCACCTTTAACACTTCTAGTTCTGACAGTTCAGCTGTTAACGAAGAGATGAAATCCCCGATATTAGAGGGAGAGGAAGTATTGACATTTTCACTTCTAAAGAACTTGTTGAGTGAATTTCAGATCTCATTACATAACCAGATTGTTATTGAAATGGCAAATAACGCCAAAGCGATGGTGGCAATAGGTATAAGGTGCACAGAGGTTGAAAAGAGGAATGAAGAAATATGGGACAAGAATCAGAAATGTAAAACCCGGGTTCAAAATTTAAAGGAAGAGGTGACGTTTATGCAACCTAAACTAGTCAAAGTGAATGATAGTTTTAGAGGGAACAACAAAAGTGTAGGGGCCAGGGACCTGCGTGATCATGTATCAAAACTTTTCACCTCCACTGGTTACCGTATGGGGGATGAAAATAGTAAAATTGAGGAGATGTACAGAATTCCATTAACGCAAAATTTACATCGAGATGTCCCTCTAGACATGATCGTAAAACTGCTGAATTATTCATTTAAGCAAAACATTTTGCCGGCTAGTAGAGAACTAAACAAATGACCTTCGCCATTTGAACAAGTGTCCGTTTTTGTGTATCTTTCTTCAGAAGTGCTACAGAAGAGGAGAAGTTTTAGAGAGTTTACAAAAGTACTTAGGGATGAAAAGCTGTCCTACAAATGGGGCGTTCCGGCCAAAGTCATAATATTTAAAGATGGTCATAAAACAGTTATTAATACTATGAGAGAGGCCAAACCGTTTTTAGTAAAATAAAAGATTAAATTGTACCTGGGAGGAACGAGAACTCCCCAAAGAGATCACTCGGGCCGAATGGGTTAAGTATAGGACCTAGGCTGGGGTCTTCAGGTGTTATTGCATTTGGTCTTTGAAGAGCATGGTGGTATTCAAGTAAATAGGATAAAATATGCTTTGGACTTAGTAAAAAGTGGATATTATGTAGTCCAGGATCACTCCGAGGCTCTGGTCAGTGGCCCTCTTACTGTCCAGAGCTACATCTAACAATGACGTTTTTTAGTATTGTTCTACCGTCTAGAGGATTAAAATGTCATTGTGCATATACGGAAGAGTTATATAAGATATTTATTTCTTGGTTTGTCGAGGAAGAGAATTTGTGAGACATTCAACTGCTGTCATAAGAGAGTTTTTACCCAAATTAAATGGAGCAGCCTATTAAAATAATTACACTAAATGTCAGAGGGTTAAATTCCCCCCATAAGAGAGGTGTTTTTTCTAAGTTTTTCCAGTTAGAGAACACGGATATTGTATGTGTACAAGAAACACATTGGTCAGTTAAAAGTGAACCCAAATTTATGAGCAATCTTTATGATCTTTGTGCAGTGTCTAAGTTTAGGAAAAAGTTGAGAGATACAGCTATTTTGATAAAAAAAAACAATTCTGTTCAAGAGGATTTTACACAAATAGATGAGGAGGGAAGGTTTGCATTTTGGATTGGTACAATTAGCAGCGTAATGTATACTATTGCAAATCTTTATGCTCCTAATCAAAATCAGAACAGTTTCCTAAATAGGATGATGAAAATCATTCATAGGATAAAAAAAGGGTAAACTTTTAGGCCTTCATTCAATAGCGATTTGGTCAATTGAATAGGGCCCTAAATAAGCACATAGCATATTTTTTTTAAAGAAGTTTTTAGTGAAAACCTTGCTTTTGGATAGATTCTTACTAACTAAAAACTTCTTTAAAACAATTATGTTATGTGCTTATTTAGAGGCCTATTCAATTGGCCAAATTGCAATTGAATGAGGGCCTTAGTCAGTGGGGACTTAAATATGGTTCTTGACAGGGATCTGGACCATAAGGCTAAGGATCCAATGGGGGCTTTATAAGAAGTGCCTTCGACCTCACGTAGGTTTCAGGCAACATTGCTTAAATATAATCTGTATGACGAATAGCGCACTCTCCATCCACAAGAAAGAGACTTTACGTTTCTTTCTAAGCGCCATTGCTCATACATGAGAATTGATTATTGCCTAGTAGACCAAAATCTAATTAGTAATGTTGACACAGTAAAGATTGGCTTGATTTCTCATTATGACCATGCAAATGTCTCTTTATCTATCCATAAGAACTGCAATATCGCTAGGTCAAAAAAAACATGCAATGGATGTATCTCCGTTAAGATCTTAAAAAGATAGGGAGTATATTGGCAAATAATTTTTTGAAGAGTTTGTTGTGCTTAATGAAAAATCTGTTATATCGAAAATAACTCTATGGAATGCACTGAAAGCCTTCCTGAGAGGCTTTATGTTAGCCATGAGCATTAAGAGGAGAAAAGAAAGAGGCAAGCCACTTAGAGACTTGTATATTGAACTTAGTAAGTGTTCCTGGGCAAACAAATTGGCCCCTGATAGGGAGAAGTTAGACCAAATAGAGAGTATACAGAATCAAATAAAGAAAAAACATCAATAAAAAATTGATAATACTATATGGGAGACACAACAAAAGCAGTATCATTTCCGTAATAAGGCAAATAAAATATTTGATAATAACTTTAGGAATAAAACAGCCCACAAAGAATTTTCAGGATAGTAGATAGGGAGGGGATACCCCAACTAAAATTGGGAAAGTGTTTCATAAATTTTATGAGGGACTGTATAATTTGGAATTAAATAAGGAGGTCTTTAAATCCTCTTTTGGACAAATTTTCAACGATTTAGAAACGGTAAACCTACATAAAATCTTGGACATGCAAAAAGAAAAATTAGAGGAGGAAAAATCCCTGGTGGAGCTTGATGAGGGAATTGGTTCACTCAAACCAAACAAGGCCCCAGGCCCAGATGGGCTAGTTGGTGGCTTCTATAAGATATATAAGAACTTAGTAAATAGGCTTAAAGATTCTTTTAATCAAATTAAAGAAGGTGGTATTGCACCTAAAGAGATGTTACAGGCTTCTATTAAAATGATACACAAGGAGGGGAAACCTGTTGAGGATTGTGCTAGCTATAGGCCTATACCACCCCTAAATCTGGAGATTAAAATCTATGCTAGAATTTTGGCTACCAGATTGAATTTGATTTTAAAAGACCTTATTAATTATGATCAATCAGGATAATACACGTAAACTAATTTATGTTTTAGATAATTGCAAAACTAAGAATATCCCTATGTTAGCCTTAGCAGTTGATGCGGCAGAGAAGGCCTTTGATCGGGTGAATCGTGACTTTCTAGTTTTAACAATGCAAAAGTTTGATTTTGGTCCTGGAGTAATCAGGGCCATAATGGCCCTGTATTCCAATACATCTGCTTTTGTTGTAGGCCCTGGGTTTGAAACGGACACCTTTATGATTGGTAATGGAACTAGACAGGGCTGTCCCCTATCTCCTCTTATCTTTGCCCTGATCATTGAGCCTCTTGCGGAAAGAATTAGAAATTAATCGAAAATTAAAGGGGTTTTAATTGAAGAAATAAATACTAAAATCTCTCTTTTCGCAGATGATGTTATACTTACTATTACTGATCCACTTACGTCTATTAGTAGCTCTATTAGTAGCGTAATGGAAATAATTCAGCACTATGGAGAGGTCTTATATTATAAGATCAACCATAATAAAACGCAAACAATAAGTTTGAATCTAGACAATTTGACAAAAATGGAATTAAAATCTAGGTACAATTTTAATTGGAAAAGTAACTCGATTATGCATGTGGGCAAACACTTTGTAGCTGATGTAAATCGATTAGTTAGACTAAACTACGAACTGTTATTGGTCAAGATTAGATTGTCCTTGGGGAACTGGAGATAATTAAATTTGTCCTGGTTAGGCAGGATTACTGCTGTTAAAATGTTTAGTTATTACGAAGCAGTAACTCTTTATCACATTTTAAGACTTGCCCAGGTTAATGAATGAGTTGTAAGAATATTTTGGAGTCTGTATCCCCCTTGGGGAATTGACTGCTATGCAGAAATGGGAGTCCGATTTGGGTTTCTTAGTAGAAATTGACCATTGGAGAGGGGCTTTGTCTACTATATATAAAAAAGTGCTCTGTGCCATATCGGGAAATCAATTTTAGGATTTTGCAGAGGTGGTACTGGGTTCCCATCATGTCACATGATCTAGATCCAGGACGTGTGGCATGGTGGGAACCCAGGCCCATATGTGGTGGTTGTGCCCAAAAATTCAATCATTATGGAGAGAGTGTATTTCCAATCTATCGAATATATGCTATTTCAATATTGCGTTGACACCAGAATTGGTTTTATATAATATCTTTCCTCTGGATTTTGATCCCATTAGTAAACCAGTGGTTATTAATGTAAGGGGTTGGTTTCCTTGAATTGGAAAGGGGGGCAAAATCCCAATTTGGAGGTCTATTGTTACGGTCCTCCAAAGGAATAGATTGTTGGAAAGAGATTTTGCCCAAAGAACCATGAAGGACTCACTAAAGGATCAAAATAAGTGGTAGAAATGGGATCTATTTATGTCAAAATGATGTAGGGTTAGGGTATTGTGGTCATTCTCAGCAGCTGTTTTGCATTTTATGGAGGTGGTGATAGAATTCTTCTGTTGCATTCATTTGTATTTATTATGTGTAGATTGGATCGATGGATGTTGTATACTTGATGTGTTGTTTTTATTGTAAATTTTGTATGTGAAAAAACAAATAATAATAAAAAAATAAAAAAAAACTTCATTCATGTGGAACTCTAGATGCCCGTGGTGTAGGTGCAGAAGAATTTCCACCTGAACACACTCTTTGGAAGCTGTTCAGTGTTATACCATGCATTACATACTGTTCGTTAATACTGTTAATTAAAATTGTATGGTCCACCGTGTCAACGGCTGCAGAGAGGTCTCTTGCTGACAGCATATGATTTATGGCATGTGCCAGAAATGTTTCAGTGCTGTGCTGGTTCTATTTGAATTGCAAGAATGTTCTCAATAATTTCCCCTAAAAATCTAAGATTCAAGATAGGTTAGTAGTTGTAATCTGGATTCAGAGAAAGCTTTGTAGGAGATGTCTGAGTACTTCTTCCAGTAGTGGAGATGCAAAAAGCATTGCATACGCTTTGTGAACATTTATCCAATTAAGTCCATTCACTCTACCGGAAGTCATTTGGGCCTGGTTCCTGATTACAAATTATGGAATGCAGTCCTTCTGTGATTTGTGCAATGTCCTTTTCACCAAAATTGTCAAAGCTTCCCCAGGGAAGTATATAACTTTTGCTCACTCTCCTAGGTGTCTTAAACTTTCTGGTACCATTGCAGGGAGTTTGCCCCAGACAGTGGACACTTTATTAGCAAAAATGACAGCAAACTCTTCACACTTTGACTGAAATAGGGCTGAACCAGATTTTAGGCATATCGGTTTCCACAGAATTTCTACAATGTGAAAGGCCTGTTCGCTGCTACAGTTTCTCACTACAGAAACTCTGACTTTTTTTTTGATAGTCCTCTTGTACTCCTGGAAATGATTTTACAGCTTAAATCTATCCTTCTTTTTGTAAGACTTTTTTTTCCAACTCTTTTCAAATTTATGGCCTCTTTTATTTATGTCCATGATAATAACACCAAAACAATGAACTTGGTGGTAAAATTTGAGCATTGTGTACAAGTAAAAGCAATCTTGTCCAGTGCTGTTGTTACACTCCTGTTATCATGATACACGAGAGAGAATATTTTCAGAGTCCCCCATCGCATATGAAAAATCCAACTCAAGCACCAAGTTGTTTGGAGTGATACCACTTAATGGACAGTATGCACACATCATCACAGGAGGAGGTCTATTTTCATAATAGAAACATTTAAGTCAATATGGAACACAAAATCGAGCATGTGACCTCTTTTCATGGTGGCACAGGGGACATCTAGTAGCATCTTACCTGCTTGTTTAACTATGGGCTTGGAGGCAAAACTGTAGACTGTCGTAAGAAGTCGTGGGAGTTCAAAGAAGCTGTAGGTTGTAAGGTATAAATGGGAAAACTAGGTAATATTGAAAAAGTTCTTTATATCTGGAAATACCTGCTTCTTCTGTATTTCTAATGGAAACGTCCTCAAACTCGGGTAAATCATCAGTTGATGGTATTCATCAGTTGATGAAGAAGATGTTTTAAGTTTAGTATGTATTACGACACTATCCCAAACATTTAACGAAAATTTGGATGACAGATTTACAGACCGTATGGAGGGATTGTGGACACAGGTTTAATGAAATAAAATCAACCCAACTTTTGACGTAATGGGGGAGATGCCATTCTTGGACATGGGCCTGGTTGTAATATTGTTTAATATTTGGAAATGACAACCCCCAAAATGATTGGGAGGATACATAGTATGTGTGGATTCTTGGATGATTACTAGACCAAATAAGAGTTGTGTTCACAAGTGTATTCACTTTCTATAAATCTGTGTAGTGTCTGGTAAGATGTATTCCCAAGTATTTTAGTGATTGCTTCCAATCTTTATGTCAGGAGTTCAGTTATATGAGTTTTGTAGTATGCTTGGGGACATTACAGGTCTAATACATCATGAACCTGGGATAATACATCTCAGTTAGTTGATTCTTGAATGGACATCTTATGAAAATCCTGTGTTTTCTGAAATTGTAAACTTTCTTTTCAGTATTTTTTGATGGGTCAGACACTGTGTCAGATGTACTGCATGGTGAAGTATTGGAGATATCTTGAAAAACATATCAATTGCGGTGTTATCTTAGTGGGCATACATACTAATATCTGAAAAATCCTAGAGTTCACGTCAACCTTTAGTCCACATATCCCATTTTTCATCAATATATTTTAATGAAAATAGTTCCTCTATTTTGTATAATGGGTAATAGTATTTTATTGTAATATAATAATATAACATAAGCTGAATAATAGTTGAATATTTGTAATATTGCATATTTTATTGAAAACAAAATAACTGCCTCATACATTTCACAGTTCTTTAGTCTAATCCAATTACTTTCTTTTCTCTACAGATTTTGGGATTTTTCAAAGCCATCTTCACTTCTTGAAACAGTGGAACACCATACGGAGTTTGCTTGTGGCCTTGATTTTAGCGTTCTTGTACCTGGCCAGGTAATTAACTACGTCAAAACTCTCTGCTCTATTAACTTTAGCAGAGCCACCGTCTCTAGGCATCCTTCGTTATTATTTCTGTAGAAAGAGTCACATTGTTATATAACCTAGGGGAACTGGTCTATAGAACAACACTGCATTTTTAACCTTTTTATGAGCCTTCTGCGGCATTTATGTAGAAAACAGCCATAGTACTTCATACTGCATGGGCAGTGGAGAATACCTTTACTTTAAATTTCTCTACCTTGATCAACATTATTTCTTCTTTCAGTTCTGAAATTGAATTGATTGTTGCGGCTGTTAAGTTATTGTCAGTTGTTTTTTGCATGGCTTATTTTATGCTAAAAACAAACAATTTAGATTTATCCTCAAAACGGTTAAAAAGATCCAGATATTTCCTTTATAAAGAACCATTCAGGTATCAACTACAACATATCAGATTCAGCTGGGTATTCAGAATGGTAGAGTAATAAAGAGGGTGTGTGCCATAATAGCTGCATTTTTAAAAGTTACTTGAATATGAATAAAGTTTATGAACAAGAACTGAAAATCCAAGTGAACAAAAAAAATCTTGGTCTACTCAAAAAAGGTTAACACTTCTCCTAAAGTCTAGTAAAATAGGGCTTGTATATGACCTTGTTCAAAATATGTTAAAGGACCATTGAACTCTGGGAAACATGTACATTAAATCAAAAGTCATTTGTTTTAAGTATAAGGTCTTCCATTTTGCTCCTCCGTTATGTCCTCTTCCATCTTGTTTAGCTGGCACTTGCAACTGTACATGCACAGATAATGTCACTGGTGGGCAGAGCCATGGACAGAGCTATCGTAACATCTAGGTAGGCTCCATTTACAACAGCTGAGGAGGGCCTATCTCCAGTCACCTGTTGGTGTGAGAACAGGAACACTTGTTAAACAAATAAAGATTAGTATACCACACAAAACTCTTTCATTTATAAAACAAACTAGCGACTTGCCCGTCAAAAAATGACGGCAATGAGATGTGTATGTTTGTAAATTTGTTTAGTTAGTAATATACGTATTTGAGACTTGTAAGGTTTTTGTTATGTCGAAATAAGTACAATTCTTATATTAAACATGTTTATTTTTGGAACATTTTCTTGTTTTAAAGAGTTTTGTAGTAAAAGTGTTAACATTTGAATGTAAGAACAATTGAACTTTAGATTAATCAGTATTGTAAACTTGAGCTAATGGTTTTTTAACATGCAACTTGTAGCTCAAGAACTGTTAACTTAAATATACATTGAAACATTTTATTCTTTGAAACATTGCCAATTGTATAAAAGCGGGAAAAAAATGTATTCCTTCCTTACCCCATTGACTGGCAATCGGATTACTCCCTGGATTAATGTTTAACATGAAATACAACATTTACATTGTGTCTGAAAACGTGCTTGTGCTCTTAATATGAACTTTGTAATATGTCTAAGTTATGAACTTTAAAGTATTTTTTGTCAAACTTGTAGCGTTATAAACAGTAACATAGTTAATTAACATTTGAACAGATTTTTTTCAAATAATGCAAGGCAAGTTTTTTGGGGGGCTAATCATGCATAAACAGTACTTTCTTGTATTATGACTGAATTGTTTATTTATTGGTGGTTTTCAATGGTTGACCTTTGTTTGTTGGTGTAGTAATTGTTTAAAATGGCACATAGAGTTTCCTCTGTGGAAAAGTGGTTCTCTAAACAGAGAACACGACACCTTAAAGTTCGTCCGCGATGTGTAACCACTGTCCTCTATGTGTTTTGCCATTGTATGTAGTTTAATATGGAAATATTGGTGGTGTAAAAATAATGTGAGTGCTGTAAAAATTAATTTTTGAAAGAAAGGGACGGTTGTCTGTAATTATTCTGAATTGTTTGTGGTTAGATTGTGCTTGAGTTGATTTGTGAGTTTTGTTTTAAATTTGTTTAGCATGGGTTTTGTTTTCTTGATAGAAAGTTACAGTACTTCATAGTAGACAATGTTTTTAGTAAAAATGCGTCCATCATCTACTTTCATTGTGCTTGAGTTGATTTGTGAGTTTTGTTTAGCATGGGTTTTGTTTTCTTGATTGAAAGTTACAGTACTTCATAGTAGACAATGTTTTTAGTAAAAATGCGTCCATCATCTACTTTCATTGTTTTCAATGTAAACTTTAATAGCCTGTGGATTTTTGCACCGTGATAAGGCAACGTACAATTGGCCATGTGCAAATACAAATTTTGTCCTTGTGATTTATTAATGGTCATGGCAAATGCCATAATGATGGTAAATTGTCTTCTTTGAAGTACAAAAGGGAGACTGCTTTCACTTGGTGCTAAATCTATTCTTGGTATGAAAACTCTCTCTCCTTTTATGGGTACCAGTTAGAATTTCAGCATCTATGAAATGGTCCTTTAATTGTTGAACAATTAATCTTGTCCCATTGCATAGGCCTTTTTTTGGGTTCATATTTCGCAGTATCATGACAATTGCACCTGCAAAATATGTGGTGGCATTCCAGAAGGAGTTAATGAGTTTATGAATTCAGTGGAAAAGTTTGCCTGACTTTCTTTGTCATCAGCAAGTACAGAATCAGCACTGTGATAATTTTTTTGGGGTGCATTATTTTTTTTAAATATTTCATTATTGCATCCTTATTTTTGCATGTTAGTGTGACTTGGTTGGCAAGTTTAGAATAGTCCTGGTTATTTATTGTACTTTCGAATATAGCAGATATAAGATCTTGTTCACAAATCATATGAGGTGGGATGTGCAAAGTGTCGTAATGTAAAATGGGTATTTTTTCTGTTTTTCCTTCTCCAATTTTAATAAGCTAATCATTGAAATAAGTTTGTCCTTCTGATCTCATATTTTGTTGTAATTGAAGATGGGTAAAATGTTTACAAAGTGTACTTGACTTTATACAGGTTTCGATAATGTTGGTTCGATTTCCAGGTAATGTTTGTCTAAAATCGCCACCTAACAACATTACCTTTCCACCGAATGGAAAAGTATTATCCATGACTTCACGAAGCAAACGGTCAATACATTGGAGGGCATTTCATGACATCATTGTAACCTCATCTATTATAATTAATTTACTTTTTAAACGTTTTTTTTGCTTGTAATGATGTCATCCGAATATCTGACACTGATGTTTCTAAAATAGGAACTGGCAGTTTAAATCCACTATGCACAGTTCTTCCACCTTCTAACAAAAGTGCAGCAATTCCAGTGGTGGCAAATGCACGTTCTATTTTGACCTTGTGCTCGTACAAAACTCATTAATAAATTATGTAGATAGGTTTTTCCTGATCCGCCAGGTCCATCAAGGTAGAAATAACTCTCTTTGACCTTGTCATCATCTAGTGCATTTTTGATGGCATTAAATGCTTGCAATTGTAATGTATTTAAAGTTGCAAGTCTTTCTTGTGTTGTTTCTGCTTGTAGTTGAATGTCATAGTCTTCAAAGTTTATGTTGCCTATAAGACCTGGATCAGGCAGATGAAAACTTGCACAACTTAATCCATGAGTTAAAAATACTTCTTGGATTTCCATTAATGCTTTTAAGTGTGCAATGGGTTAATTGTATCGTTGCATAAAGTCTTCAGCCATATTACTTTTAAATGTGTCCCACAAAGCTATTGCATTTGGAGCATTTGAGAAGATACAAATGAATGCAAATTGTTCCCTCATCTGCCGTGGCATTTGACATAGTGCTGCTTCTTCTAGACATCTTTCCCATTCTATATCATCAGCTAGTAAGTTTCTATGTCTGGCAGCTAAATGAAAGGATTCATATACTATGTCATTAACAGTTCTTAAGTGTTCAAAACTTTGTGTACCAGGAACATTTGAGAGTAGTCGTAAGCAGAAACGTTGAATGTCTCTGGGACTGACCGTGTAAATTCTTGGTATTATTTTATTACCGCTGGTTTTTCTTGGTCTCCCTAATCCATTAACGAAAACATAATGATATGGAATTTCAATATATAAGAATTGTGTTGCCTGTGAATCTGTAGAATTTAATTGAAACCATGCAGTTAGTGTAGTGTGACGATGCTCACTTTGTGCCAATGCATTAGTTTCATTTCCAGGAGGGAAATACACTAAATGTCTTTGTGGCAAATGTACAGCTAATCTATATACTGCATATGATCTATCGTGCATTTCAAATTTTAAAAGCAGCCACGTAGCTTCTGGCGCACTGACATAGCGAGCATCTACATGAGATGAAAGTTCATCATGTACTAACTCAGTGCTTTCGATATTGTCTGCACTTTTGACGACTACAGTAGCTGCATCATAGCCTTTGTAAATATATTTGTAGACATATTTAATGGATTTTATGGAAGTGCAGGCTTCTACATTAATGTGTGTATTATACTTCATGAGTAAATGTGGATTGTATGCTACCACATATCTATTGTCAACGTTTTTTCCCACGAATAATGGCACTATGTCCTTGTCTTCTTCTATATAATGGATAACCATCACAATTGGCATACGTTTTGTCTCTATAATCTTCTGGAAATTCTTTTGTACATTTATTATTTTCCATACATGGTGATTGTGGATTAACATCTCCACACAGTCCATGAATCATATGATGAGTTACAATCTCATATAGTCTACCATATAGTTCTGGATCTGGTAGTTCAGCAATAATAACAGAATCCACTTTGTCACCAGTATCTAACTTATCTTTTTCTTGAAGGATTATCAGAAGATGTGCATGTGGAAGGCCTCTTTGTTTTTAAATTCAATTTTATAAACATAAGCCAGACATTTGCCAAATAACTGAGTTATAGTGATGTCACGTATTAATTAATTTAATTTAATTTTGAAAACTCTGGCTACTAAATCTGGTCTATATGAAGCAGTTTAGCCAAGAAGTACATTTTGTGTAATCTCTGCCCATTGGGGATTACATGTAAATGTAATAAATAAATCTGGTTTCCCAAATTTGGTGACAATAGCCATTGCATCATTGTATCTTTCTCGCATATTGCGAGGAGATCCCTGGAAAGAAGATGGTAAAATGATGGCTTTGCCAGCTGTCATGTCTCTGCTTGTAGCCACCTCAGCAACATAATCCATTAATCCACAATACTGTTCTACGCGTAGTTTATCTTGTTGATATTTTATGAAGTTTAAATTATTGGCCTCAACTTGCAAATAGCAATCAATAATCCATTGTTGTGTTAGTTTTCCACCACATAAAATTGGATTGAATGTATTTCGAATGGCAATTTGAGCTACTTTAAATTCAAGCATAGAAATATTATTTCGCACTCGTACTTTAGAATTTGGGTAACTGGGAAGGGTTCATTTTGGTTGCCAGCCTGCTTCTCCGTGTGGGAAAAAAATGGGATATGTCATTGGATCTAAATTAGTACTTAAGATACTGATATGAATGAATGATTGCTCCTCATTTCTGGGATATATTCTAATGGCTCTTTGAAATAATGGTTCTCCTTCATCATTTTGAAACATCATTGCAACCTCATTTGATGTTGGCAAATTATAGCTGTGTTTATCAGTATGTCTATCTCTTTCAAGCACCATATTGACCTTTGGGATTGGTAATTCATGTCTTTCTGCATAAAGTTGTTGTTCCTTTTCTACTTCTGCCATTTTTTATAAGCTTGAGTGTAGGGGTTTTTGGCCATAATTTGATCTAGTTCTATAAAAAAACTGAGTAAGCATTTTTTATTTTCTTGCAGCTGATACGTTGGTCAACAGCTTCCATTGTATCTAGGACATATAGTTGAGCAAAATTTCTTTGCTCTCCTTCCTCTGGATGTACAGTGGATATAAAAAGTCTACACACCCCTGTTAAAATGTCAGGTTTCTGTGCTGTCAAAAAATTAGACAAAGATAAATAATTTCAGAACTTTTTCCACCTTTTAATGTGACCTAGAAACTGTACAACTCAATTAAAAAACAAACTGAAATCTTTTAGGTGGAGGGAAGAAAAAAAAGAAAGAAAAATAATGTGGTTGCATAAGTCTGCACACCCTCTTATAACTGGGGATGTAGCTGTGTTCAGAATTAAGCAATCACATTCCACATCGTGTTAAATTGGAGTCAGCATACACCTGCCATCATTTAAAGTGCCTCTGATTAACCCCAAATAAAGTTCAGCTGCTCTAGTTGGTCTTTCCTGAAATTTTCTTAGTCGCATCCCACAGCAAAAGCCATGGTCCATAGAGAGCTTCCAAAGTATCAGAGGGATCTCATTGTTAAAAGGTATCAGTCAGGAGAAGGGTACAAAAGAATTTCCAAGGCATTAGATATACCATGGAACACAGTGAAGACAAAGACAAGAACACTGGTCTGGGAGGCTACCAAGAGGCCTACAGGAACATTAAAGGAGCTGCAGGAATATCTGGCAAGTACTGGCTGTGTGGTACATGTGACAACAATCTCCTGTATTCTTCATATGTCTGGGCTATGGGGTAGAGTGGCAAGACGAAAGCCTTTTCTTACGAAGAAAAACATCCAAGCCAGGCTACATTTTGCAAAAACCCATCGGAAGTCTCCCAAAAGCATGTGGGAAAAGGTGTTATGGTCTGATGAATCCAAGGTTGAACTTTTTGGCCATAATTCCAAAAGATATGTTTGGCGCAAAAACAACACTGCACATCACCAAAAAAACACCATACCCACAGTGAAGCATGGTAGCATCATGCTTTGGGGCTGTTTTTCTTCAGCTGGAACTGGGGCCTTAGCTAAGATAGAGGCAATTATGAACAGTTCCAAATACCAGTCAATATTGGCACAAAACCTGCAGGCTTCTGCTAGAAAGCTGAGCATGAAGAGGAACTTCATCTTTCAGCATGACAACGACCCAAAGCATACATCCAAATCAACAAAGGAATGGCTTCACCAGAAGAAGATTAACGTTTGGAATGGCCCAGCCAGAGCCCAGACCTGAATCCCATTGAAAATCTGTGAGGTGATCTGAAGAAGGCTGTGCACAGGAGATGCCCTCGCAATCTGACAGATTTGGAGTGTTTTTGCAAAGAAGAGTGGGCAAATCTTGCCAAGTCAAAATGTGCCATGCTGATAGACTCATACCCAAAAAGACTGAGTGCTGTAATAAAATCAAAAAGTGCTTCAACAAAGTATTAGTTTAAGGGTGTGCATACTTATGCAACCATATTATTTTATTTTTATATTTTTTCTTCCCTTTACCTAAAAGATTTCAGTTTGTTTTTCAATGGAGTTGTACAGTTTATAGGTCACATTAAAGGTGGAAAAAGTTCTGAAATGATTTATCTTTGTCTCATTTTTTTTAAAGCACAGCAACCTGACATTTTCACAGGGGTGTGTAGACTTTTTAAACCCTCTGTAAATGGGAAGTACGATTGTAAATTTGGCCTTGGACTTTAAAGCAGCTAATGTGTATCTTTTATTTTTTCAGGTGATAGTCTTTTGCTTGCAAGTCTTGTCCGTTCTTTTTCTCGTTGAATTTCCTTCTGCTCCGTCGTCTGCTGGTTTGCCCATTTTTGTTGTTGTTCTCTAGCTTGAAGTCTTATTTTTTCCTGTTTGGTCTCTTTATCAGCGATCTTAATCTGTAAATGAAAATAATGTATCATTAGTTTTGTTTGTGATGTCAAATTGATTTCGAAGTGCTTTTTTTTTTTTTGGTTACTGTAATGTTTTGCAACACTGTTGTGATTCAAAATTTAGATGAAGTTGCTTTATAGTGTTAAATAAATATATTTTTTTTTATTTTTTGTTGCTTTTTATCTTGTAGGTTTTCATTTTTGGCTTAGAGGCATAGCAGTGCCAAGGTAATTGAATTATAGGTCATTTTAGATGTAGTAGCTTTATAGTGTTAAATGAATATGTGTTATTTATTAATTTTTGGGGGGTTGTTCTCTGCTTTTTTCTATTGTTCTTTGGTAGCTGTTAGAAAGTATCCTATTTTGTGTGTCTGTTTAGTTTTTGTGCTTAATGTTGTAGGTTAGGGCCCTGAACAAATAATTTATCTTAGAATTGTTGATGTGTTTTCACTATTTGTTGTACTATGCTGTTTTATCTTGTGCACATTTTGTTTGATAGATTGAAGTTAGGATTTACTGTTAAAAGGTTGTTGTCGGTAAAAGCTAATTAGTACCTAAATTATAAATGTGTCACCAATATTTGTTGAAGTATGGTGTTTTGTGGGGCTTATTGTTGTTGGTGTGTTGTTGTTTTATTCTTTCTCTTAACATTGCTGCACAACAAATATGTTCATTTTGTTTTCTCTTTTTTTACTTGTACTGTACCTTGTTGTCAGTGTGATTTCAAGATGAATATCCCTGGATCCGCTGTTGGAAATCTTTGTGCGAGAGTCTTGACCCAGTGTCTGTTGTAAAAGAAAAAGATAAATGTTATTTGATTATAATGTATTTTTCATGAATAGCATGTTTTTTTGTTTTTTTTTGCAAAGCAATGTGTTCTGATATTTGTTTTTTTTCTTGTGTGTAAAATGTTATTGATGTGAGAAAGCGTAAAGCGCTGGCTGTAATTGATTATTAT
This sequence comes from Discoglossus pictus, assembly GCA_027410445.1. Taxonomy (NCBI): domain Eukaryota; kingdom Metazoa; phylum Chordata; class Amphibia; order Anura; family Alytidae; genus Discoglossus; species Discoglossus pictus. The sequence continues at coordinate 196,957,481 of CM050165.1, read as the reverse complement.
GGTGTTTTGTGTAGACCCCTTTTGTAATTTTATTATTCTTTTACTGTAGTAGTTTGTTGGGCATAAAACAGTATTTTAATTTTTTTAATAGTGTTTAATAGTGTATCTGTTATTCTGATTTGTTATGCTTTGCTGTTTTTTGTGCGCCACTTTTAAATTGGTGAATTTTAGTTCTGGATTACAGTTATAGTTTGTTGTAGAGTAAGCATTAATGTTAGTTCCATTTTGTTGGACTATCCTGTTTTGTGTCCGCCACTTTTGGGATGCTTCATTTGGCTTGTGTGTGAGGGTTAGAGGTTGTTGGAGAGTAAACAGGAATGTTAAGTTAGTTTTCTAAATGTTCGGAAGATTTTTTTGTACTGTCCTGTTTTGTGCCCACCACTTTTGGGATGCTCCATTTGGCTTGGGTTATGGTTAGAGGTTGTTCTAGAGTAAACACGAAGATTAATTTTGTTTTCTATCTGTTGCTAATGTTTGCTGTACTATCCTGTTTTGTGTCCGCCATTTGTATTTTAGTTCTGGGCTGTGTTCCCCAATTTTTTTCTATGCAAGTGTCTTTATTTGTGAATTGTATATTTGTCAGCAATGTTTCTTGAAGTGTGGTGTTTTGGTTTTTCTGTAATTTGTATTAAGGCTTCTATTTTTTTTTTTTATTTGTGATATTGGCGGCCAGGAAACATGGGATTTGTGTAATTTTTTTAATCTGTTATATTATACCTTGATTGAAGTATTTTTGCTGTATGAATGACAGAGGGTGCCCTACTGCCAATGTTAATCCGCCAGTCTTCTTGTAGTGTCTGTTTTAAAGAGAAAGGTAAATGGTTAATTGTATATTCATTGTTTTGGTTTTGGAAAAGCATAATATTTTTCTGCATGTAATGTATTTTTGTATCTTACCTCTTGTTCTTTCTTTGCGTTCTTTAAAAGTAATTCACTTTCACAGTCCACGCTGCAAATTCTTGAGTGACGCTGTTGATGCAGAGTCTGTTTGAATAGTGCAAAAAAATGGGAAAGATTGAGCTGCAGGTTAAATATCTATGGGTGTAATATATTTTTTGTGGCATTAGTTCCTGTGAATTAATGTCTCTTGAATATACTTCTTTGATTAGTTTGAGTTAAGATTAGCTTGTAGTAGGGCCTATACACATATGTGTGCATTTCACATGTCACTATACATGAATGACGTCTTTGGTGTGAATCTTTGAAATGGGTTTATTTTTTTTATTTTTTTTCGGGGGGTCTTTCTTAATAAATTAAATGTATTATAGCTTACCTCTCAGTTGGAATTTGCAGATTGTGAAGTTGTAAATTGGTAAGTAATTCTCTTCAGAAGTAAAGGCAGCAGTGAACTATCAAGTCACACTGTTCATCACCTGAGAAGAAATGTAGAAATTTCTGGAAAGTGGGCAGTGTTTATAAACTTTGAGGTGGTTGAAACCATTAGCAAGCAATACGCATGCGCAATTTGCGTTCCAGCCGCCATTTTACGGCTAATGGTTGTGTGTTTCATGTAAAATGGTGGGTAATAGCAGTGTGGTACGTGCCGCATAGTGTGTGTTACGTGCCTCGTGAACTGGTCTGGAGCGTTCGTTCAGTTTTGCAAGTAAGTGTAGTAGTTTTGCCTCCTTAGCCTCGTTTTCATTTTTTTTCGGCAGCCATTTTTCTACCGCTTAGGTGATTTTCAAGTGTCTAAACTCTGTAATTTGGACTTAAATCGAGGTGTAACTTCACTTGCAGAGGTCCTGGGTGCCCCCCCCCCCCCTTTTGCTGTGGGTAAGGTTTGTTGTGTGTATTTATTGCTTTTGTAATAATTTTCGGGTTGCGTCCTTGTTTTCGGATCTCGTACATCTTTTTCGGAAAATCCGTAGGTGTTTGGTGGTGTTTTGCGTCTTTAGAGTGCTGTAGCCTCGTTTTATTTATATATATATATATATATATATATATATATATATATATATATATATATATACACACTGTAAATACTCGAGTATAAGCCGACCCGAATATAAGCCGAGGCACGTAATTTTACCCCAAAAAAATGGGAAAACGTACTGACTAGAGTATAAGCCTATGGTGGGAAATGCATCAGCTACTGGTAAATTTAAAAAATAAAAATAGATGCCAATAAAATTACGTTAATTGAGGCATCAGTAGGTTAAATATTTTTGAATATTTATTTCAAAGAAAAACAGTTTAGCTGGGCCTAGTATGGAGGGAGGAGCTGGGGCTAGTGAGGATGCCCAGGGAGGTAGCTGGATTACAGTTAGAAGGGGAATCGGGGTCAGGAGGAGGCAGGCCAGTTCTGAGTTGGCAAACACCAACAGATTTGAAGATTAAGTGAAACTTTTGGGGATGTCCATTCAGGAATGGCAATGCCAGATAGAGCTGTTCCATCTAACAGCGGGGAGAACGGTTCTACTGGAGGAGTGGGAGGGCAGAATAGGCAGAGCAACAGACATGTTTTGGTGGTAGGGGACTCTATTATTAGGAAGGTAAACAGGGGAATTTGTCACCCAGATCCCAGCAATCGAACAGTTTGCTGTCTCCCGGGTGCTCGGGTTCGGCATGTTGTGGATCGGGTGGATAAATTATTGGGAGGGGCTGGTAATGAACCGGCGGTACACATTGGTACCAATGACAAAGTAAGTGGAAGATGGAGTGTCCTAAAGAATGATTTTAGAGAACTAGGGAATAAGCTTAAAGCAAGGACCTCCAAGGTAGAATTTTCTGAGATACTACCAGTGCCCCGTTCTAGCCCAGGGAGGCAGAAGGAGCTTAGGGAGGTTAATGCGTGACTAAAAAAGTGGTGCAGTGCAGAGGGTTTAAGTTTTTTAGAGCACTGGGCTAACTTCTCACTTGGGTACAATCTCTATAGCAGGGATGGATTGCACCTTAATGATGAGGGAGCTTTTGTGCTAGGGGATAGGATGGTAGAACGGCTGGGGGAGTTTTTAAACTTGTAGGTGTGGGGGGGGGGGAGACTATATAGAAGTATTGGGGTAAAAAGGGTATAGAGGGAAAGGGATGAATTAGTTACCCATGGGGGAGGAAAAGGGGAGGGTTACAATAGACAGTAGGGAGATATTAATAGGGGCCTCAAATACAGTGGCAAACACTTCAGAACGGCAGATCTATAACAACATAAAGTGTATGCTTGCTAATGCAAGAAGTTTGCCTGGGAAAATGGACGAGCTAGAATTAGCAGTACAAGAAAAATGGGGCTTAATAGGCATTACTGAAACATGGTGGGATGAATCTCATGACTGGACTGTTAATCTGGATGGTTATAACCTATTTAGGAAATATAGGGGAAATGGTAAAAGAGGAGGAGGGATCTGTCTGTATGTTAAGCCTGAATTTAAGCCTATAGTTAGAGAAGATATTTATGCTGGAACTAACGGCATCATTGAATCTTTGTCGGTTGAGCTAAATGGTGGAGGAGCTAATTCTAAACACATATTGGTGGGAGTATGCTATAAACCCCCAAATATAGCGGAAAGTGAGGAAAAACATTTATTGTTACAGATTGGAAATGCAGCGTAGCACGGGCAAGTACTAATAATGGGAGACTTTAATTAACCTGAAATAAACTAGATAAATGAGACCAGTAGCTCAGCTAAGGGGAGCAGGTTCTTGAGTACACTCAGGGATCATTATTTGGCTTAGGTAATACAAGAACCTACTAGAAATGGGGTCATCTTGGATTTAGTCATCACAAGTAATATTGATTTAATATAAAATGTTAAAATAGGGGAACACTTGGGGAACAGTGATCACAAAACAGTATCATTTGAGATTGAATACAAAAAACAGAGTTGTAAGGTGCCAACAAAAACGCTAAATTTTTAAAGGGCTTACTTTAATGGGCTAAGGGCAGCAATACTACATATAGACTGGGACAAAGAACTTATAGGGAAAAATACTGAAAATAAATGGACAACATTCAAATCCTTGCTAAATAAACATTCTCATCGGCATGTACCATGTGGAAATAAAATTAATAGGAGTAAATCACATCCCATGTGGCTTAACAATGACTTAAAGATCATGATGAGGAAAAAGAAACATGCATTTAAATTATACAGGAAGGAGGGAACAGAGGCAGCTTTATGTGACAATAAGGAAATCAAGAAGGCTTGCAAAAGGGCTATTAGACTGGCTAAAATAGAAAATGAGAAATCAGTTGCAAAGGAAAGTAAGACTAACCCTAAAATATTTTTTAAATATATTAATGGGAAGAAGGGAGGTACCAGTGGTTGGGACACCGCAACATAATGAGGCTACACTACCATCACTAAATAATTGGTAACGCAGGAAGAAATCCAAAAGAGATTGGAGAAAATAAATGTTAATAAAGCCCCAGGTCCTGATGGAATACATCCAAGGGTACTGTGGGAGCTGGGTTCTGTAATAGCCAAACCATTATATCTAATCTTTCAAGACTCACTCACTACAGGGTCTCTACCGGATGACTGGAGAAAAGCAGAGGTGATACCTATATTTAAGAAGTGAGCAAGAGCAAATCCGGGGGAATTATAGACCAGTGAGCCTCACATCTGTAGTTGGGAAGCTTTTAGAAGGGTTAATAAGGGACAGAATACAAGAATATGTCTATTTGAACAAGATCATAGGTAGCAGTCAACACGGATTTATGAAGGATAGGTCTGGTCAGACCAATCTAATTAGTTTCTATGAGGAGGTTAGTAGGAACTTGGATCAGGGCAAGTGGATGTAGTCTTTTTGTTTTTTTCAAATGCATTTGATACAGTGCCACATGGAAGACTAGTGAGCAAACTAAGGGATACAGGAATTGCAGTAAATATCTGCTCATGGATTGAGAGCTGGCTAAAAGACAGGAAGCAAAGGGTTGTTGTAAATGGAACATACTCCAATTGGACTAATGTGGTAAGTGGGGTTCCTCAAGGTTCAGTATTAGGTCCCCTCCTTTTTAACATATTTATTAATGAGGTAGAAGTAGGAATCAAAAGTAGTGTCTCCATTTTTGCTTATGACACTAAGTTGTGCAAGGTAATAAAATCAGATAATGATGTACTTTCCCTACAAAGGGATTTGCATAAATTAGAGAAATGGACAGCTAAATGGCAGATGAGATTTAATACAAATACATTTAAGATTATGCATTTGGGAAGGAAAAATAGCCATGCAATTTATAGTCTTAATGGAGCAAATCTAGGGGTATCAGATATTGAAAGGGATTTGGGAGTACAAGTGGACAACCACCTAGGTAACAGTGCTCAATGCCAAGCAGCAGCTGCAAAGGCAAATAAAATATTAGCATGTATTAAGAAGGGTATAGAAGCAAGGGAAGCAAATATAATTCTGCCACCATACAAATCTCTAGTACGCCCTCATTTGGAATATGGAGTACAATTTTGGGCACCACTTCATAAAAAGGACATTTTAGAGCTGGAAAAAGTACAGAGAAGGGCTACAAAACTAATAAGGGGAATGGAGTGACTAAGTTATGAAGAAAGACTAACCAAATGAAACTTATTTTCGCTAGAAAAAAGGCGTCTACGAGGGGATATGATTACCTTATTTAAATACATTCAGGGTCAATATAATGCTTTGTCAGGTGAACTTTTTGTAGCAAGAGATTTTCAACTGACAAGGACATCCTTTGAGGTTAGAGAAAAAGAGATTTCACCTTAAACAAAGAAAAGGGTTCTTCACAGTTAGGGTTGTTTAAACTGTTGCATTCTCTACCATAGGAGGTGGTGACAGTGAATTCGATAGACAATTTAAAAAAGGGGTTAGATATATTTTGAATAAAGAGGGCATTCAAGGTTATCCTAGATAACTAGCGAAGGAATATTGATCCAGGGAGAAATTTGAGTTTCTGGGGTCAGGAAGGAATTTTGCTTTTTTTTTTTTCCCCTTATGAGACAATTGGCAAAGTTTCAATGTGTTTTTTTTTTCTGTTTGCCTTCCTCTGGATCAATTAACAATTAATAATAAATAGTCCACATATTAAAAAGATCAATAGAGATCTAAAAAGGTTGAACTTGATGGACTAACTCTTTATTCATCCTCAAATACTATACTATTGATAATTATTTAACAACTAATTAATTAATAACTAATCCGCATATTGCAGATCAGAGGAGATCTTAACAGGTTGAACTTGATGGACTGAAAGTCTTTTTTCAACCTTGATTACTTTTTAACCATGTAAGTAAACTAGCTGTGTAAGTGGAAAATAGGCTCAACAACAACATATTATGAGCCCTAAGCCCCCTCATCCTCATCCTCCTCCCTCCCCCCTTATCCTCCTCCTTCCCCCCTCATCCACATAAAAGTGATCCCTCTATGCATACAAATATCTATAGAAAGTATATACAGATAGAACATAAATCAACACTACCTATGTCCAGCAGTGTACAAAATAGAATAGTTAAAGGGACATGTTGGGAGGAAAGTAAATATATACATATATATATGAAAGGGGTATATGTGTGAAATTACATAGCAAGCCCCTGATAACTTGGTAAATTTTAAGGTGCAATGGAAATACGGTCTTAATGACCGTCAATTCCTGAACATGTGAAATCCATATGTGAAAAATTTTGTTTGAGAAACAAAGTCCTGTTACCCAATAAGAAACTTGAAATGTGTGACTAATGTGGAATACATAATACATAAGGAAGATGATTACTCTAAGATGGATCATACATTCAGCATAGTGGTGTAATAGCATGAATCACTAATACGTAATAGTGAATATTAGTAAAAAGAAGTGAAATTGTAGTGAAAAAAGAATAAAGTGATGTGAAATAAACAAAGGGCCTCAAATGGGCCTACCTGCCAAACAAAATGTAGACCAACGTATAAGTGCATGTGATGAACCAATTTCTTGCATATCAAAGGATATGTCAGAAATGTGTAAAAAAAGATAATAGTATATCTATTTATATATATATATATATATATATATATATATATATATATATATATATATATATATATAATCTCAAGAGAAGCAGAATCTAAATAAAGGGAGTAAAAGTGAATCCCTCATTTAAACCATTGGGCACTTGGGCCTTCAATTTATAGATCCAACGTGCCTCACATTGTAATAATTTCTTCTCTAGATCTCTTTGTCTCGGTCCTATCTGAACTTGATCAATTGCACAAAAGGATAGGACTTCACTTTAATTATTGTGGCAGTATTTTACATGGCGGGCAATGGGTGTATCCAGTGTATTCTTTATACTATATATATGTTCACCCACCCTACGGCGTAGCTGGCGCATCGTTTTGCCTATATAGATCTTCCTGCAAACACAGGTAGCCACATAAATCACTTCTGTAGAACAACAATTCAAAAAGTCCTTAATTTAAAAAATGTCCCCAGTAATGGGGTGTTCATATACTTTTGTGGGTGTAATGTATCTGCAGAACTTGCATTTGCTGCATTTGAAGCATCCTGCTAGAGGTTTTAATCAGGTTCCAGTTTTTTGTTCTTTAAATGAGCTATGAACCAATCTGTCTCTCAGGTTTTTGCCTCTACGATATGTAATGGAGGCCTTAGATGTTAAAATGTCTATCAAATCCTCATCACTCCTTAAGAGGTGCCAATGTTTTAAAAAATGTCCCTGATTATATCAGAGTCCTAACCAAAAGTCATTATACAACGTGATAGTTTACTCTCCTCTTTTGTAATTTGGTGACGCTTGTTGAAGCCATTCAATAGTTCTGATCTATTGCAGTTTGATGCATATTTAAAGGCAGATTTGAGGCATTTGTTTGAATAGCCTCTATCCCGAAATCTGGTTCTCAATTTGTCTGCTTCTAGTTTAAACTCAGCATCAGAACTGCAATTACTTCTTATACAAAGGTATTGACCTCTTGGAATCCCCCTTTTTAGGGGTTCAAAGTGCTGGCTATCCCAAGTCAGTAGGGAATTGGTAGCCGTATCTTTCCTATAAGTAGTCGTTGAAAGCTTGCCCTCTTTATCCTTTGTTATCAACAGATCTAAAAAATGTAATTGAAGATAGGTTTAGCTCATAGGTAAATTTTAGGCCCAAACTGTTAGTATTTAGATCAAGCATAAATCTTTCAAACTCTGGTTTAGTGCCTGTCCAGACTACCAATACATCATCTATGAAGCACCGCCAAATGATTGCATGTTCAGAGAGTGAGGATCCAGATTCATGAAAGACAAATTTCTCCTCCCACCATCCTAAAAACAAATTGGCATATCCCGGGGCACATGGTGTACTCATGGCAGTTCCCTTTTGCTGCTGATAATACCATTTGTTATTATGCGTAAAATAATTGTGTTTTAGCACATATTCCAATAGTTCTAGTAGGAGGTTGTTAAATTTTGTATGAGTGGTACCCTTCATATTTAGAAAATACCTGAGTGCCTCTATCCTATATTCATGGGGTATGCTGCTGTATAAGGCCTCTACATCAATGGAGGCTAGCCAAGATGTATTTGGTATATAGAGGTCCTCCAACCGCTTCAGAATGTCATTAGTGTCTTTCACATAAGATGGCAGACTTTCTACCAACTCCCTCAGGTGATGGTCAATAAATATACTGACATTATGGGAAAGATTGTTGGTTCCAGATACAATAGGCCTGCCTGGAATAGGTGATTTTTTTTGTGCATTTTTGGGAGGGAGTAAAAAATAGCGATAGTTGGAAACTTGGGGTATAGGAACCTATGAGTTTGCTAATCAATGAGATCCTCTTTTTTTGCATTGTCCAAAATAGTTTTCAAGAGTATTTTATACTCATTAGTTGGATTTTTTTGGATAACTTTATATGTGCTGGTATCCCCTAGAATTTTGTTACACATATCTCTATATTCATTATTATTCATTATAACAATGTTCCCTCCTTTGTCGGCAGGTTTAATTTGTACCTCCTTACATTGTTCCAACTCATTTAATGCTATAAATTCATTTTTAGTCAGATTGAATTCCCTTTTTCATTTTTGATAGTCCATATTCTCAATCTCCATAGTCATTTGTTATATTTGCATAATCTTTAAATCCTGGCGTAAATTAACTTTTATTTTTCCAGGTTTTAGATTTGACTATGCTCATTGGTTCAACTGGATCATTCTCTTGCAACAGAGACAAGAGAGATTGTAGTGTCTCAATGTCTCCCCCCCTCATCCTCCTCTTCCACCCTCATCCTCCTCTTCCCCTTAATCCCCCTCTTCCCCTTAATCCCCCTCTTCCCCTTAATCCCCCTCTTCCCCTTCATCCCCCTCTTCCCCCTCATCCCCCTCATCCCCCCCTTCCCCATCATCCTCCTCTCCCCCCCTTCCCCATCATCCTCCTCTTCCCCTTTCACCCTCCTCCCCTTCCCCTCCTTTTCCCCTCTTCTTACCCCTCCTCTTCCCCCCTCATCCTCCTTTCCCCCCCCCTCATCCTCCTCTTTCCCCCCTCCTCATCCTCCTCTTTCCCCCCTCATCCTCCCCTTTCCCCCCTCATCCTCCTCTTTCCCCCTCATCATCCTCTTTCCCCCTCCTCTTCCCTCCTCTTCCTCCCTCCTCTTCCCTCCTCTTCCTCCCTCCTCTTCCCTCTTCATCCTCCCTCCATCCTCCATCTCACCTCTTCTCTGTAGCCTTCTATCAGCTCCTGCTGCTGATTGGAGCCCCGCAGTATGTTTTATGCCTTTCTCTGGAACCGGCATATGCTAATGACGTGACGCACTTGTGAGCTGATCGGAGGTTACAGAGAAGAGGTGAGAGGGAGGAAGGGGGAGGAGGGAGGAGGATGGGGAAGAGGACGATGGGGAGGAAGGAAGGAAGAGGAATGGTGTGCTGAGGGGACCCTCACTCGAGTATAGGCCAACGGGGGCTTTTTCATCATAAAAAATGTATATATATATATGTAAATATATATATATATATATATATATATATATATATATATATATATATATACCGTATATACTCGAGTATAAGCCGAGTTTCTCTACCCCCCCGTGTCTCTCTAACCCCACCGTGTCTCTCTAACCCCCCCCGTGTCTCTCTAACCCCCCCCCCCCCGTGTCTCTCTGACCCCCCCATGTCTCTCTGACCTCCCCCGTGTCTCTCTACCCCCCTGTGTCTCTTTCCCTCCCTGTGTCTCTTTCCCTCCCCCTCCTCCTCATCAACCCCCCTCCTCCTCATCAACCACCTCCTCACTGTCTCCCCTCTAAATACCTCCCCCTCACTTACCTGCTTCTTTTCCTCTGCTCCGTCTTGACCCGGCGCGCATGTGACGTCACATGCGGGCCGCGTCATTAGCATATACCATGTGCCGGCACGCCTCATCCTCAACCCCCTCATCCTCAACCCCCCCATCCTCAACCTCAACCCCCCTCCTCATCCTCAACCCCCCTCCTCATCCTCAACCCCCCTCCTTATCCTCAACCCCCCTCCTCATCCTCAACCTCCCTCCTCATCCTCAACCTACCTCCTCATCCTTCCTCCTGATGAGGGGGAGGGAGGTTGAGGTTGAGGAGGGGGGTTGAGGTTGAGGAGGTGGGGTGAGGAGGAGGGAGATGAGGTTGAGGAGGGGGGTTGAGGTTGAGGGAGAGGAGGATGGGGAGTTGAGGATGAGGATGGGTTGCTTGAGGAGGGGGGAGTGAGTAGGGGGTTGATGAGGAGGAGGGAGGTTGAGGGGGTTGAGGATGAGGATGGGGGTTGATGTTTGAGAGGTTGAGGGGGGCTGAGGAGGGGTTTGAGGATGGGGGGTTGAGGGTGAGGATGGGGGGTTGAGGGGGAGGATGAGGATGGGGGGTTGAGGGGGGAGGATGAGGATGGGGGGTTGATGATGAGGAGGGGGTTGAGGATGAGGAGGGTGTTGAGGTTGAGGATGGTGGGTTGAGGTTGAGGATGAGGAGGGGGGGTTGAGAATGAGGAGGGGGGTTGAGGAGGGTGATAAGGAAGGGGGGAAGAGACACAGGGAAGGGAGAGGGGAGAAGAGACACGGGAGAGAGAGGGGGGACACAGGGGGCAGCACATTTCCCACCCTCGGCTTATACTCGAGTCACTTTTATTTTACCCAGTATTTTGTGGTAAAATAGGTGCCTCGGCTTATACTCGGGTCGGCTTATACGCGAGTATATACAGTGTATATGTATATACAGTGTATATGTATATGTGTATATATATATATATATATATATATATATATATATATATATATATAAATTATATGTACCTGTTTAATTAATAATTTAATAAAGTGCATGCTTCCTGTTAGGTGAATGAATAACACTAATGATAGTGTACTCTAGAGAGGATTCTTCTGACATGTAAGTGGAGCCTTCCAATTTATGATAATTGCTCAGAAAAAAAGCTCTGCCCACCAGTGACATCATCTGCGCATTTACAGTACCAGTTTAACAGGATGGAAAAGGATATTGGTGAAGAAGAATGTGAGTAGTATAATGTCTGCCCCTATATATGCCTATATGCTCCTAAATATATATATATATATATATATATATATATATATATATATATGCGCCATGATTTACAGAAGGAAATGCTTAGAATATCTCATATTTATCTAAAAGTCTGTAAATTGTATTTTTTAATAAATTCATATCAACGGTGAAGCCATGCGGTGAAATACCATAGATAGGTTAGATTTCTACATTTTAGCTTTACTTGAAAAACACATTTCCAATTTTATTTTCATGTCCAATAGAATAAAGCTTCTTGTAGTTCCAGATTTACAGTACAATTGCCTTCACTTTATGTATTATTTTACTGATATATTACATCTAGGATAATACTGTTTATCAAAATAGCAACTTATGAGCAAAGAGGAACATCATTCTAAAATGAATCTAATGTGGAAGATGTTATGTGCAACCCAGAATTTATGAGTCTAACAAACACAGAATTATTCCAGCTGTATTTGTCATTCAAATGCTTCTATTTTATGCAGAATATTATTTGGATTATGTATTGAGAAGGGATTTCTGGGTAAAAAAAGTGCTGAAAGTGTTTTACTTATAGTATTGTAACTGTAGACTTGAAAATGATTGCTACTGTATATAAATTATGTTTGGTGGGAACAATGAAAGCTTTACGAACATTCCATCTTAGTCACCGTCCCTGCACATTTTTCAAACTGTTCTCTTCAAAAGAAGTATATATATGTACACGTAGGTGAGTGCTTCCCATTAATATGAAAATTCAGAGTAAGGTTTCTGCTTATCACAACTGACATTGTGCTAGAAAAGGAATAAGGACATTTTCTTCCCTTGTGTTTGCTTTTTTATAAGATAAATGTATATATGTTTTTATATATATATATATATATATATATATATATATATTTGTGTTCGTGCCCCTCTCACCAGTAGCTATGCCCAAATGCTAGGCCTGCTAAGATGGCCAAAAACCAATTATTTACTAATTTTAGCAAAGGCCTGTCGAATTTCTGTTTGAGGATCTGGGATGTAGCGACTATTACATTGGGACTTCAAGCGCCCCATGGCTTTGATGATATGTACTGGAGTTTCATTTTTAGAAGCTGACGACGCAGCCCCAATGCGAAATGAATGCCCTGAAAATTTGAATGGATCCAAGGATGATGTGTGGGTTTACCCTGTAAAGTGAGGAGCAATTTACGAAGTATGGTAATTGGACAAGTGAAATCGCTAGTAGGATAGTACATAATATTGACTGGTGCATTACTAGTCTTAGAGGAATTCAAGCGAAGGGTAAAGGTGACATCCGTCTTAGAGAGAAAGTGTGATTGAGAAGATGAAATAGCTAGGGCGCAGAAAGCCAAAGAAGGCTAAGGAAGCGGCAGCTTGAATTGTGAGAGAAGTTTTAGGACCAAACGGGTTACTGGACAGACACATAATAATCCTTTTGAATATGTCTCTGGTAATAGGAAGTCTGGAGCTTTCTTGCGCTGGTGTATTCCTAGTTAAACCTTTTAAATAAAGTTTAATGGGTGGAGAAGAAATAAAGGACTCTTTAATAAGGTAAACACAAGCTAAATGAAACTGCACCCCCGTGAGATAGGTACGAATGTTAGTGACATGCAGTTTAAGTACTTCGTGACAGTGACTAGCAAAAGTTAAAAATACAGTAATTGTTATGGGTGTAGAAATATGATAATTGTCGAGAAAAGAATTAAACAAACTCCAAGCTCTTTCATAAGTGATTTTAGTATTGGGAGCCAGTCCATCTTCCATAGTCAACCTAGCTTGATTGAGGAGACGATCTATGTTTGGATTAGGGGAAGGTGGTCTGCGACTTTGATGATGGTGAACTGCAGTGGTATGGATGAATAATCCTGTGGATTAAAATGAGGTATATCAGATAAATGCAACATTTCCATTGGATGGATGAAGAAGTTATTTTGAAGTGACTGGAATGCTAATTCTCTAATAAATGATGCGGTCAGGAGATTTCTGTGATTTTAGTGTAGAGAATGTTTTTGTAGATGAAGTAACATATCGAACTGGTTGATTAGCCCACTGAGTCTTTCACGCTTTGGTTGCCATCAGGGTAGGATAAATTACTCTATCCTTAAATTCAACGGATTTAGCTTGAGGCCAAAAAGCAGTGATAATCTGATGATTGAAGAGGACTTTGAAAAAAGTAGCGCCAGTGAATTTCAAAACTTCTGGAGAGGAGGGTGTGGGTTGCGAGAGAAAAAACGATCTACCATTCCAAATGGAAATAAATCGTTTCCAAAGTTGCAAGTCTTCTAGTGAATCCGTGTCAAGTTGAATCTCATCGTACATAGAACATTGAACCAAATCCGTCAGAAGATGATTCAGGAAGGATCTACCCTGAGTTAAAACTTTAGTAGCAAAGTTCAGATGACCTAACAAGCTCTGAAGGTCTTTGATGGTGTTCCTTCTGTAGGGATTAAACCCTCCAATAACCTCTTGTAAATGTATCAGTTTGTTTTGGGGAAGCGAGGACTCCATAAGCTGAGTGTCCAGAATAATACCTAAGAATTCCAGTCTGTGAGTAGGCCCCTCTGTTTTGTGAAGGGTGTACGGAATTCTAAGGTGGTCGAATAGATCGAGTACCTTGCGCAGACTGGAACAGGGCTTATGGGGACTTTCCAGAAGTAAAAAATCATCCAAATAATGAATGATGTGTGGGCATTTACTTTTGTTTAGGATAATCCAGCATAGAGCTTCAGCAAACTGGTCGAAGATTTTTGGGCTGCTACGTGAGCCAAATGTCAGTCTAGTAGAAAAGTAATATTTATTATCCCATGAAATACCATGAAGATGCCAAAGATCCACCTGAATTGGCAGAAGTTTAAAGGCATGTTCAATATCCACCTTGGACAACCAGCACCGCGTGCTCAAAGACAAAATGGTAACTATAGCGTGGTCCAAACGTGCATATTGCATTGTGAACTGGTCTGATGGAATCATGGAATTAATGCTAGGAATACAGGAGCCGTGAGGTGCAGAAAGATCAATACTAAGTCATTTCTTTAGTGCCTATTTACTCAAGGCGATCCCGATGGGATTGATACGCCAAATGGGAAAGAGAGGAATAGAAAAGGGGCCGATTAGAAAACCTTTAGCGACTTCGGTGGCAATGAGGTCTCTCACAACCTCAGGCTCCCTCTCTGCGGATAACAAATTAACACAGGAGAGGGAAGCCCGAGGAAATGCTAATACCCCAGTGTGAAACCCAATCAAAAACCCAGAAATGAGATAGGACACCATATTTGGAAAAGGATGACCAGTAAGGAGTTCCAAAAGTAGGGGAGTGTTGACTGTTAATTGTCATTTATTAGCTTGTGGACAAATGGGCTTCGCATGGGCCTGGTGACACAGGGCGCAAACATGCAGTAACCGACATGCCGGAAAATTACACTCCCGAGTATTAAAATTATTACATATAGGGGTAGTGCCTAGATATACAATGGGTCTACCCAGACGATCTCTGGTGGGACGTGATTGCATCTGTGGTTCCATGACAGAGACCGAGGGAAAAAGGGCAGAGGAAGTGGAAGGAGGCGTGAAATTGGGGCAGAAAGTGGACTGGTGCAATGGTGACACACAGGTGTCACACAGGTGACCGTAAACCCGCAAAGTGCCTACAAAATAAATCATGGTCCACGAGGGCCCAGTTAACATGATGATTAAACTGGCTAAGTGTAGCAGCTGCTTTGGCAGCAAATGAGCGGTGATAGTCATAGTAAGCAAATCCACCATAACGGTATGCCAAGTCCACTATGAGATGAAGGTGGTCATCCAATTCTTGCCGACGGTGAGGAAAGACAGAGCAAATGACGTCTCGAAAAATGCCAAAACAAATTCCGTTACCGTAAGTTTACGCTGCAGCCTAGGATCTTTGGCTTTTACTGTGACCGAAATGTCACCTTGTGAAAATGTACGCGGGTCAGAAGAATCAGATGATGACAACAGAATGGATACCATATTAACCTCCCTAGTGACAAGGCATAATTATAGGGGGCATGTTTCTGGTCTCACCTCTTTCTGAAGGAGGTGCTGGCAATGGCAAAAGTGCTTTGCACGGTGAAGGCTGTCTAGCGCCCATAACGCGCTCCTGTAGTGCCTGTACCATGTACGTTAACTCCGTAATCATTTGATGTAAGGTTTGAAACTGATCAGAAGGCACATTTACTGGAGTAGTCGCAGGATTTGTTGCCTCCTGTAATAATTTATAAAGCTCTAGCTTCCTGGCTGAAGCTGGGAATGAAATGACCCTCTGAGTAAGCTCCTGTATGGGCCTTGGAACAGTCCAAACTCTTGGAGAAGTTATGCTATGTTGCAATGAGGATGCTCTACCAGGAGAGGATGCTGAGTCCGAAGACTGAGTTCCCAGTGCTGCTGGGACATTATCAGTCATATTTAACCCTATAATTGAATATGGAAGAAGAAGTTTGTAACGACACGTATAAGAGCGACTATGGACGAATGATTACCCACGATGGGCCGAAGTACTGACCGAAATCGACAATGTAAATGAATTGAGTGAAATGATAAGAAACGTGAATCCATTAGTGAAAATGTACCACAAAACGGACAACGTGTTTCAGAGATTTAGAGTGCGACATGATGAAAGGGACGAATAAAGCGACTAGTAGTGATTTAGGAAATGAGTTAACCTATGACAGGTGCTAAGAGATTGACTAACTGAAAATATCAAAGATTAATATTAATAAATGACATGTAAATGACGTAAATAATAGCGGCTTAATACAAAATGTGCAACATGCGAGCAGTGATAAAAATGTATGTACAGACTATTTGGTGGTAATGATAATGTAGGGGATAAATGTATAATGGAATGATTGAGATTGATGTATACGTGGAAACAAGAAATAAATTTAGAAAGGTAACAATGCAGAACCACATAATTATAAATGAAGATATAGTGACCATAAGAAAGGAAAAGAAAATTTGCACAGAACCTAGAAGTAAAAGATAAGAAATAGAACAAGTAACATATGGAGACGCAAAGAAAGAGCTAGAGAAAAGAGAATGACAGACCGGCAAACCCATATAAAAATGAATATATCTGATAACTAATAAAATTGTACACCATAGCTGAATATTTTAATTATGTGCTGAATAGGAAAGACAGTATTACTACACCCAATTTGCTAAAGATCGAGAGAGTTGCAGAAATGTGGCAGACAGCGAGGATATGAAGTGTATTCATGCATTACTAATCCAGCCAAAACCACATCCAGTAACATGCAAGTGTACCTTGGTTGAAGTAACTAATTCCGCTAACACACCGCAGTATAAAATGCTACCATAACGAAAACCCGAAATCTCGCGAGATGCAAGAGTTTGGCAGCCATTTCGGATGTGGCAGATATGAATGTGTAATGAAGTGACCAACAGTAGAAGCATAATGGCATATTAAGTATTACAAACCATATGAGCATCATGTTTCCAAGCTAGGTGGCTAATTTCTGCTAAGGAAAGTGGTAGAACAGACAAGGTAACGAAAAAACCCGAAATCTCGCGAGATGCGAGAGTTAGGCGGCCATCTTGGATGTGGCAGATATGAATGTGTAATAAAGTGACCCACAGTGAAATCATAGTGGCATATTAAGTAGAACAATCATTTGAGCATCATGTTACCAAGCTATGTGGCCAATTCCTGCTAAGGAAAAGTGGTGAAACGGACAAGGTAAAGAAAGAATCCGAAATCTCGCGAGATGCGAGAGTCCGGCGGCCATCTTGGAAATGGCAGACAAAAATAAAACAATAGAAGTTGAAAATATTTCTAAATTAACCAGCAA
Source organism: Discoglossus pictus (assembly GCA_027410445.1). Lineage (NCBI taxonomy): Eukaryota > Metazoa > Chordata > Amphibia > Anura > Alytidae > Discoglossus > Discoglossus pictus. The sequence continues at coordinate 196,940,229 of CM050165.1, read as the reverse complement.
CAAGTAAGTCTAATATAGAAATAGCGGGGAAGAGCCATAATACTAAACAATAGCCAAAATCTCACAAGAAACAACACTTCTGCCCAATTGGAACTAAAAACCACTATACCCAGGCAGCAAACATAAAACCCCATAGCAGATAAACCACATTTTTTAACTTTAAACTGCATATATGATATGACACAATGAAATGAGGACAGACTTACCGAATGTGACCGAAAACGAGCGAAAAAACGACGAACGAAGGCAGAGCAGTGTCTGGAGAACAGCCGACAGTGCTGCAAGCTGAGACACACTCTGCAGGGAATTACCGGTTAATAAAGGGTGAGATGGGGGAGGGGCCCTCTCACAATTACCAGGTAATAACCTGGATATATATATATATATATATATATATATATATATATAAAATGAGGGAGGTCAGAGCAGCATTGTCAGACTGGTTGAAGCGCACAGGAAGGCAACAGTAAGCCAAAATAACCACAACATATCGAATCTTGAAGTGAATGGGCTACAATTTCTACTCCGTCGGCTAAGAACAGGAAACTTGGGCTACAGTGGGCAAAAACTCCCCAAAACTGGAAATTTGAAGGTTGGAAAACTGTCACAGATCTGACAAATCTTTGCTGTAATATGCACATGGTAGGGTCAGAATTTGGCGTAAACAACATCAATCCATGGAACCCTTGTGCCTTCTGACAATGGTTCAGGCTGGTGGTGTAATGGGGAATGTTGTCTTGGTACACATTAGGCCCCTTAATACCAATTGAGCATTGTTAAATACCACAGCCTACCTGAATACTGTTGTTCACCATGTGCATCACTTTATAGCCACAGTCTATCCCTCTTCTAATGGTTATTTCAAGCAGGATAATGTGCCATGTCTCAAAGCACATGTCATCTCAAGTTGGGTCCAAGAACATGACAATGAGTTCAGTGTCCTCCAATGGCCTGCACAGTGCCCAGATATCAATCCAATAGAGAACCTTTGGGATTTGGTTGAATGGAAGATTTGCAGCTGACAAATCAGCAGCAACTGTGTGATGCTGTCATGTCAATTTGGACTGTTCTCTCTAGGGAATGTTTTCATCACCTTGTTGAAGAATGCATGCTGTTCTTGGGGCAAAGGAGGGATTTACCCAGTACTAGAAAAGTGTAACTAACAAAACTGGCCAATAAGTGTTGAAAAAAACAACGAATGTTACTTTTTATGTACCGTATTTATCGGCATATAACACACACCGGCGTATAACACGCACCTCATTTTAAGAAGGGAATTTCAGGAAAAATTAAAAATTAAAATAAAGAACTTTGAAGCAAAATCCTCAACCTCCCTCCTCATCCTCCCTCCTCAACCCCCTCCTCAAACCCCTCATCCTCAACCCCCTCCTCCACCCCCATCCTCATCCTCCTTCCTCAACCCCCCTCCTCAACCTCCATCCTCAACCCCCTCCTCCACCCCCCATCCTCATCCTCCTTCCTCAACCCCCCTCCTCAACCTCCCTCCTCATCCTCCCTCCTCAACCCCCTCACCCTCAAATCCCCTCAACCCCCCAATCCTCATCCTCCTTCCTCAACCCCCCTATCCTCAACCCCCCTCCTCAACCCCCCCCAACCTAAACCCCCCTTACCTACCTGCTTCTGCTCTGGCCTCCGCTCCTTGACCCGGTGACGTCACATGTGCGCCAGCGCGCCACGTCATTAGCATATACCGGGTGCCACATGTGATGTCACCGGGTCAAGGAGCGGAGGCCGGAGCTGAAGCAGGTAAGTGAGGGGGAGGTATTTAGGGGGGTTCAGGTTGAGGCGGGGGAGTTAAGTTGTCCGGGCCCGCAAGTTAGGCACCGTTCGCCAGAATCTGAAACCATGCTCTCAGAAGTAGTAATTGCGGGCTTGAACATGATCGCCGACGCAAGCCCGTAACGCCTGGTTCAAGCCCGAAAAATCAGAGCACTTTAAATGCAAATTTAAAATCAATGCAGCACTGTATATGATGGGGAACACAATGGTTGACATTAGAATTAAAAGCACAACATTCTCAAGCTCGCACATCTCCAAAATACAATACTTTATTTCATGTTTAATTTCCGTCCAAAGTCCTACGAGCTTGAATGACCTCCAAGCCCGTAACTCATTATTCAAGCCACTAGGACTTCAATGAAATATTGAGGTTAGATTCCAAAGTTCTACAGGCTTGGAGGTTGAAGCCTGTAGGACTTTGGACGAAAATTGAACATGAAATAAAGTATTTATTAATGCCGATTTGCAAGTTTGAGAATGTTGTGCTATTAATTCTAAGATCACTTTCACTCTTAATAAAAGTACAGTATTGCTTTTTTATTAGCTTTTAAAGTGCTCCGATTTGTCATTAAGCCCTTTGCGGATCCTCCTTGGTCACAGTAACCTGTGGTTCGAGTTTACCCATTTGCGGGCTTGACTGAGCGGTTAGCGCAGGAAAATCGGAGCAATTGAATAGTGATTTGCGATTTTTGCGATCACAACTCTTGTGGCCTGAAAGGTCAAAGGCTTTGAGGGAAGTAACTTGCGATTTGACAAAGCTCGGAGTCCTTAAAATGATCGGATCCTGCAAACGGAAGGCAATTGAATAGAAAAGAAGCTTACAACGTCTACTTGCGGCCCCGGATCTCAGAATCTCAGCAATTGAATGAGGCTAATAGACCCTCATCCAATTGCAAACATGCAGATTGCGTTATACATGCCGTATGTCTATGGGCTTCAGATTTGCTACAAATACTGAGCAATTAAATTGAACAACTTACGGGCCAAAAGCCAAAACCATACAGTAGTAAGTAGCATTTCACAGCGTGATCCAGATCAATTCAGCAAGGCCATAACGCCCGATTTGGAAACCGCCAATAGAAAATGAGACTGTCATCATTACGTCCGTAAAACATGGAGGTTATATGTCAATCAAGGAAATGTTCTAGTTCATGTGGGTGGCCTGATGTATTAACTCATTGATTCCCAAGATTGATATAATACCGAAATTACACATTTTTTTTTATTTTTTTTCAGATTAACGAGCTTGAGGCTGTTGTGCAATTAATTCTAATGTAATTGTATTAGCATTTACAGTGCTACAAACGGGTTAAACCCCCCTGTGAGTCCTATCTGGTAGACGTAGGATTTTCTTCTACATTTGACATTTACAGGTGTGAAAATATTGCTGGGCGTGAGGAATTGTAGCGATTGAATAGCGATTTGCGTTTGTAACTTTTGCAGGCTTGAAAGATCAAAAGCTTTGATGGGTTGTGAGTTACAGTTGTAAAAACCTCAGGGATTTTCAGCCTATAACCCGTAGATCGTTTACACCAATTGAATAGCAAATTAGTTTAGCTCAATTGAATCAAGGCCATAGACTCTGTAGGGCTGGATGCGCAGTGTAATGTCCTAGTCTATCTTTAGCTTTAGGCAGGAAAAACAGAGCTTTTACACATATAAATTATATATAGGCATATTACATAGTAAAATCCAGAAAGCTTCTATACCCCCTTTAATAGAAACCTGTATGTTGCTAAATGAGCATAGAAAATAGGTCCAAACTCCCTGCAAGCTCTGTCGGACAAAAATAGGAAGCTAACTGTGGATTTCTGGCTCAATATAAGGACTATGCATTTTCCTGTTTTCTTTGATGTTTAAATTTAAAATTGCTTATGAGTTTATAACATATTGCTTAGTACTTTATAAAGAGAGAAGGGCACCTCTCAACAGGTTCCTATAAAAAATGTACTGTCTCATTACACTGTGAGGTGGTGTATACAGGGACATATTAAAAGGTTTTTCCCTCTGCGGCAAATCCAATTAGAATCCCATCCCTCATTGACCACTAATTATATTAGGTTGCAGATCACTGAAACAGAAATTCACACAGTAACAACATGAAAAAGATACAATTACCTCATCCTCAAAAAAGAACAGAAATATATGCTCAGAGAGCAAATAATTAATCACTGTTTTACTGTTATTAGTTTACAACAGAACATAAAGCGGCCCTCCCACCTTACCTGTTAAGTTTTGCAATTTTACAATCTATATTTTTAATAAAGAATACATAAAATATATGTGTATAGGTTCAAAGGAAAATTGCTGAAACTAGACATGAGTAAATTCTAATTTGCAATGCAGGTGGATTAGAATTTACATGTGCTTAGACTTTTTTTTTGCAGAGTTTAGGAAACCGTTTATCTCCTTTCCATTCAATTCAATGCAGTTCCATATTCCATAGAGATATCATGGGGCCGAAAACAACACTGCGCAAATGCAGACACTATGTTTTAAAACATCCATAAATGTTCCATAAAGAAGAGCTTTGTAATTTGAAAAAGAAAGCAGGTATTTGATCACAAACATAATAAAATATTATTATGTTATATGGTCTTTTTTAAGTAATGGTTAAAGAGCCACTTTGGTGCATCTACAAGTAAAGCTTAAATGTATGTATGTTGGGCATAGGCTGGTAAAAACAGTATGCACTTTAAAATAAATATCAGGGGCCTGTCCAGGACTGCCAAGAAAACAGGACTAAAACAAAAGTCTGACCAGTCAGACCCCGGGTTATACTAAGCATGCTCTGTAAAGCAGCTAGGATGGCTCATGCAGTGTCACTGGTAAAGGCCTGTGAGGCAGCTGCAAACAGGTAACAATACAGCTGTTCCCTCTGACAATGGGAGTGGAGCTAATGATGTCATATGCCGTATCAGTGATATCATAGCTCAGCCTGCTTCCGAGGTCGGCTCCGAGGCAGAGCTGGCCACACCCCCTGACAAGGCACAGGGATGTGGAGATTAGCATCTCCTTGAGAAGAAAACATGCAATTTAAAAAGTAAAAACAAATACTAACTTTTATTTATTAACTGTATACTGTATAATTATTTAAAGGGCCATTTACCTCAATATAAATGCTCTTCATGGTGTGAAAGCGCACAAGATTCTATTGTTTGTTTGTTTTTAATTACACAAATAACAGCTAAAAATCTGCAGTCTTAGGTCTGTTTACAAACACTGGACTGTTCCATGATTAACAACATATTCTGATGCGAGTGACGAAGGCTCTGTGAGCACAAAGATTTATAATTTTTCACTGAACTGCAGGAAGGTAGCAGGAGATGTTAACCCCCAAGTATACTCTTTAGTTGATACCAGCAGTCCTTTATCTGCACAGATGAATTTGGGAAGGGTTCACTCTCTTTCTGCTTTTGCTGTTGCTGTGAGTCTATCTGGGGCACTGCCAATTAACTGCTAATTAAAGTTATGAAAACTGGACTATAACAGTAACAATAATTTGAATAGTCAAAGAAGAGCAACAACAAGATATATTATCATCATCAACATAAAATCAGTCTTTTGATTTAGGAAGGTGAGAAGTTATCCTGAATTAATATAAAGAACCAATGTAGTTTTGGAAGAGCTTCACATGTTTGAAGCAGGTAGCAAAAAACAAACGAACAAAAAAACATTAGTAGCTATTTATTCTATGAGCGTAAAAGCATTTTCAGAGGATTTTTTTCAATTTAGCATTCGTTGAAGTATTGGTACTATGGAATGTCAACTTTCCAAAGAAGCAACTTAATTCTCATGTGCATTTATCATGTTCTCCTGCTTGTAAAATCATTTGAGACAGAAGGGAGACAGATCATTAATCATGTACTCGTAAATAAATTAAAAACTATATTTGTAATTTAAATAAACATATTGCTCTTTATCAAGTCTAATTCTTCAGATTAGTATACTGTAAATATGGGGATGTAGTGGTGATTTTCTCATTACATTACATAGGTGATATATTTTGCCCTGGACAATCATATAACAAATGTCTTTTGGTGAGGGGTTGGAAGTGACGGAGTGGAGAAGATTCATTATCTGATTTCATTACGGGTGTAGATTGATGACCATCAGCTTGTTACTATGACAGTTTAACAGTGTGTTTGCTAGATGAAGATGGCAGATAAATGGATGTATCTGCATGTTGGTGACATGCTGAAAATACACCACATTTTTTATATGTGTGTATCAAATTTATGTGCTATACACAATAGTAAATATGCTATCTGCATATTTACTTACCAAAAAAACAAATCACCATAAATGCATTCACATATTAAACAATGCAAATATATATTTGTACATATTCATTATGATGTTTTCATTCTTCACTGAAACTGATTGTATAAGTTTAACAATTGCCAAAGTTCACCAATGTGTTTAGTTTGTACTGAAAAATTCCAATCAAAATGTAATTTACCAATTATCAAGCCGGATTACTAGTTAGGCAGAGGTGGAAGCTGCCTGTTTTTTTCTGTCTGGAGGAGGCATCATCTGCCAATAAATTCTCCACATTACCTCTCTGCATGGGATTCTGGGAGTTGTAATAAAATCCATGAAATGTTAATTAGATACAAAACAACCACAGCTCCAATAATAACTTCTTTATATTGTTATATTATAATTTTCTATACAGTGGATATAAAAAGTCTACACACGCCTGTTAAAATGTCAGGTTTCTGTGCTGTAAAAAAATGAGACAAAGATAAATCATTTCAGAACTTTTTCCACCTTTAATGTGACCTATAAACTGTACAACTCAATTGAAAAACAAACTGAAATCTTTTTACGTGGAGGGAAGAAAAAAAAAAGAAAAATAATGTAGTTGCACAAGTCTGCACACCCTCTTAAAACTGGGGATGTAGCTGTGTTCAGAATTAAGCAACCACATTCCAAATCGTGTTAAATAGGAGTTAGCATACACCTGCCATCATTTAAAGTGCCTCTGATTAACCCCAAATAAAGTTCAGCTGCTCTAGTTGGTCTTTCCTGAAATTTTCTTAGTTGCATCCCACAGCAAAAGCCATGGTCCACAGAGAGCTTCCAAAGCATCAGAGGGATCTCATTGTTAAAAGGTATCAGTCAGGAGAAGGGTACAAAAGAATTTCCAAGGCATTAGATATACCATGGAACACAGTGAAGACAGTCATCATCAAGTGGAGAAAATATGGCACAACAGTGACTTTACCAAGAACTGGATCTCCCTCCAAAATTGATGAAAAGACGAGAAGAACACTGGTCTGGGAGGCTACCAAGAGGCCTACAGGAACATTAAAAGAGCTGCAGAAATATCTGGCAAGTACTGGCTGTGTGGTACATGTGACAACAATCTACCGTATTCTTCATATGTGTGGGCTATGGGGTAGAGTGGCAAGACAAAAGCCTTTTCTTACGAAGAAAAACATCCAAGCCAGGCTACATTTTGCACACATCTTAAGTCTCCCAAAAGCATGTGGGAAAAGGTGTTATGGTCTGTTGAAACCAAGGTTGAACTTTTTGGCCATAATTCCAAAAGATATGTTTGGCGCAAAAACAAGACTGCACATCACCAAAAGAACACCATACTTACAGTGAAGCATGGTGGGGGCAGCATCATGATTTGTGGCTGTTTTTCTTCAGCTGGAACTGGGGCCTTAGTTAAGATAGAGGGAGTTATGAATAGTTTCAAATACCAGTCAATATTGGCACAAAACCTTCAGGCTTCTGCTAGAAAGCTGAACATGAAGAGGGACTTAATCTTTCAGCATGACAACGACCCAAAGCATACATCCAAATCAACAAAGGAATGGCTTCACCAGAAGACGATTAAAGTTTTGGAATGGCACAGCCAGAGCCCAGACCTGAATCCGAATGAAAATATGTGGGGTGATCAGAAGAGTGCTGTGCACAGGAGATGCCCTCGCAATCTGACAGATTTGGAGTGTTTTTGCAAAGAAGAGTGGGCAAATCTTGCCAAGTAAAAATGTGCCATGCTGATAGACTCATACCCAAAAAGACTGAGTGCTGTAATAAAATCAAAATGTGCTTCAACAAAGTATTAGTTTAAGGGTGTGCATACTTATGCAACCATTTTATTTTTATATTCTTTCTTCCCTCTACCTAAAAGATTTCAGTTTGTTTTTCAATTGAGTTATACAGTTTATGGGTCACATTAAAGGTGGAAAAAGTTCTGAGATGATTTATCTTTGTCTAATTTTTTTACAGCACAGCAACCTGACATTTTAACAGGGGGGTGTAGACTTTTTATATCCACTGTATATGTTATTGTTCAGAGGGATCACATATATAGTTCTCAGCAATACGGGTCATTGCTAACGCTTGCAGGCTCGCTCTTTGCACTGGTGGAGGTAGGCGCTCATACCTACGTCCCCCTACGACTTTCGGACCGCAAATGCGGTCCCTCCCACATTGGCTGCAATGAGCCAAAGGCGTCGCCTCACAAGCGGTTACAAACACCCACAGAAGCGGGACAACAACAACAACAAAAAAAAACTTGCAGTGACTAAATACGGACTTACACAAAAAAATACAAGCCGCGTGAATTATAAAAAAAAAATTGCGGACTTACACAAAAAAAATATGAGCCGCGGGACTTAAAAACCCCTTATTACGGACTCACAAAAATACAACCTTAAAGGACAACCCGCGCACAGCGGAAAACATTAAAGATACGCGAAATACACACTAACATAAAATAAAGACCTTACCCACAGCAAGGGGGGACACCCAGGACGTCTGGAAGACAGGTTACACCTCAATTTTTAAGTCCAATTTACAAAGTTTAGACACCTGAAAATCCCCTAAGCGAGAGAAAAAAATGACAGCCGAAGAAAACAAGGCTACACAACCCCTAAAGCCGCAAAACACTGCAAAGCACATACGACCTTTACAAAAACCCGTACAATCTACGACCTACTACATACACCATTAGCAAGGACACTAAATCATCCGCACCCGCTTACCACATACACATTCACCGCCATTTTACAACACTAACTTACACAATGCGGAAGTACACAGCTACACAAACGGCTTCCCCTTGCGCATGATGCACACATTGCTTACACCTCAGCTCCACAACAGTGCAAACAGACATTGTATGCTGCAGGAACATCAAAACAGATTGTTAGCTCTTCAGCACATTCCTTGCTGCATATATTAATTATAAATAGGTAAAGTATATTAATTTATGATTTCATTAATTAATTAATTACCATTAAAAATATATATATATATATATATACACAAAACCCCAAAAAAACACAGTATAGCAAAAAACCACAAAGAACTTCACCACTCACTTCCCCAGGAGCTCCAACGGTGCTCATAGGACACAAAGTACACCAGGGGAGAGCCTTGCAATAAGCGCCAAAAGGAGGGCTATGATAAAGCGCCTATGATAACAAAAAATACACCAACCCAGAAGCTCGCAATGAGCGCCGAAGGCAAACAGCATTACCTGCCTTACCATTTTAATGCCGGAATTTTCTGACGGGCAAGTCGCTAGTTATATATATTATTGTTACGAGGGATGCTACTCTTCAGCCCTTCAGGGGATGGTCAACATTTTAAAGTGCTACGATTGAATTACAGGTTATCCAGGATCGGATAATTCAGCACCTAATTTAATCCGACAGCCTCCTCCCCGCACTAACCCCATCCTCTGTCAGTCAGTGCCCAGATGGAATCCCCAAGCATCCCTGCACAATCTCATGCCTCTCCTCATGAGCGCACAGGATTAAGGGAGTCTGTGAGGGATTGGGTGGCTTTAACCGATTCACCTGATTTTCTGGACCACTGCTAGTCCGGCAAAATCAATAATCTGGCATGCTCCTGGAAAGGAGCATGCTGGATAATCGTTGCCCTACCTGTAATAAAATAATTATTAATCATTCTAGCAATGAGGAATGTAATAGAATATTGATTGACACTTAACCATCTCAACCAAACAGGGCAGTTTTCAGTTGTACTGAAGAGTTGCAGATTCCTCCTGTAGTGATTTAATAAAGATGATTTAATAAACATATTTCTATGCTGCACTTTATATTAATAGTGTTTCTCTCATCCCCTGTTCATTTTTTCATTTTTTTAGACTCATATATTATTGTTAATATTACACAGGCTCTACAACTTATTGTGTGCATTAATTGACAAGTCTTCTAAATAATTTGTCATCTATTTATGCTAACTAGATAACATTCTACCACCAAGGTACATACATAAAATACATTTTTCTGTTTGCATTAAGTAGTGTATTAAGAAAAGTTGAAGTATTATCTTTTTCAGTTCTCAACAATTGAAACGTACTGCATGATTTAAGGAAGTTTTTTATTTTTTAATGGTTGAATCTCATTGTTTTGCTTGCAGAATTTCCATGTACCCACTATCATATGTATTTACACATATTTTAATGCAGATATAAACCATGGTTAGCTCATACAACCCAGTATTTTAGAGTTTATATATGATTATCAAACTAATAAAACCTGATACAGAGATCATAAAGAGAGAGGGTAATAGGAAATATAAACCATTTCTCAGTCCGTGGGGTAATTCTTATTATATTAAATAATTGGGGCACATAATTAACCTTTGCCTCTTGGCTCAGTGAAATAAATCCAGCTCTGTATGTGATGGAAGATACATCCAATACACTGGGAATCATCATATTGCTTATAAACATAATTTTAGTTTATAGCACCAGTCATTTTTGGATTGGATCTATCTCCATGTAGTAAAACACAAGCCTGAAATGTACCTGGCCAATGTACTTGAAAATCATGTGGAGGTTTATAACATTTTGAAGTGGATTGCCACAGTGTTTTCTCTGCATTTATATGCTTTATATCTAAGTTCTATTAAAGCATTCCCTCAAGCAGATCTTTTGGTTTATAGAATCTAGAGCTGCATTATGATTGCATTCTTGTTAAAGATTAATGATATATGTTTGATTCATTAATTGGGTTCAATAATCTGCACTACCAGTAAAGCAAGCTGCTTTAAATTATGGGAGTGGTAACACCTGTTAGTAAAATAGGACAATGGCCGTTGCACACCATTAAACCCAGCTTTTTCATAAAAGTGATAACTATGTAACTATAGGATTTAAGCTATATAATTTTCCTTCTTATTTATTCGATTTTTTGTAAACATAGGCTACTTCCATACAGAGAAATCCAAACACATTCACACGTTGCCAGGTAAATAATTATCTGCATATTTTAGAGTAATAGAATATTAAAAGCTTATCTTTTTACTGAAACAAATTAAGTATTAAAATAAAGTATGTCCCTCTTTATTTAGATTCATAAACCTGCAATTTTTCAGAATGGAAGAGCTGCTCATAAAATGACACTGAACTTGCAAAAATAGATGCAAATTGTGACTTCTCCCTTTTTTCTGAACCTCCCTGATTTGTTGTCTGTCTCAGTGATTTTTGGCCTCAGGATTGTTATAAACATTTTGATCTACATCACAGTGCCTGCAGGTCAAAGGTGCTTGGGGTCAATTAACACAGTGACTGGTTAATGTGCGTGCTTCAGTTAACCGCCTTAAACAATTTTAAAAGGTCAGTAATAAATATGTATAAATACAAATCTGAAATAATGCTGAGTCTGTAATAAAAAATTGTGATATACGTGTGTATATTAATATTATATATATATATATATATATATATATATATACAGTATCTCACAAAAGGGGATACAACCCTCACATATTTGTAAATACTTATTATATATTTTCACTGAAGAAATCACACTCTGCTACAGCCTGTATAACAGTATACATTTGCTGTCCCTTCAAAATAACTCAACACACAGCCATTAATGTCTAATCAGTTGGCAACAAAAGTGAGTACACCCCTAAGTGCAAATGTCCAAATTGGGCACAATTAGTCATGTGACTCGTTAGTGTTACAAGGTCTCAGGTGTGAATGGGGAGCAGGTGTGTTACATTTGGTCTTATCACTCTCACACTCTCTCATACTGGTCACTGGAAGTCCAACATGGCACCTCATGGAAAATAACTCTCTGAGGATCTGAAAAAAAAGAATTGTTGCTCTACATAAAGATGGTATAGGCTATAAGAAGATTTCCAAGACCCTGAAACTGAGCTGCAGCACGATGGACAAGACCATACAGTGGTTTCACAGGACAGGCTTTGCCATGGTCATCAAAAGAAGTTGAGTACATCATATCCAGAGGTCGTCTTTGGGAAATAGATGTATGAGTGCTGCCAGCATTGCTGCAGAGGTTGAAGGGATGGGGGGGGGGGGGTCAGTCTGTCAGTGCTCAGACCATACGCCACACACTGCATCAAATCGGTCTGCATGGCTGTCGGCCCAGAAGGAAAGCTTTTCTAAAGATGATGCACAAGAAAGCCTGCAAACGGTTTGCTGAAGACAAGCAGACTAAGGACATGGCTCACTGGAACCATGTTCTGTGGTCTGATGAGACCAAGATAAACTTATTTGGTTCAGATGGTGTCAAGCGTGTGTGGCGGCAATCATATGAGGAGTACAAAGACAAGTGTGTTTTGCCTACAGTCAGGCATGGTGGTGGGAGTGTCACAGTCTGGGCATGCATGAGTGCTGGCGGCACTGGGGAGCTACAGTTCATTGAGGGAACCATGAATGCCAACATGTACTGTGACATACTGAAGCAGATCATGATCCCCTCCCTTCGGAGACTGGGACCAAGGGCAGTATTCCAACATGATAACAACTGAAAAAACACACCTCCAAGGCGACCACTGCTTTGCTAACGGTGATGGACTGGCCAAGCATGTCTCCAGACCTAAACCCTATTGAGCATCTGTGGGGCATCCTCAAACGGAAGGGGGGTGCAAGGTCCGTGATGTCATCATTGAGGAGTGGAAATGGACTCCAGTGGCAAACTCTGGTGAACGCCATGCCCATGAGGGTTAAGGCGGTGCTGGAAAATAATGGTGGCCACACAAAGTATTGGCACTTTGGACATTTCCACTTAGGGGTGTACTCACTTTTGTTGCTAACGGTTTACATATTAATGGCTCTGTGTGTTGAGTTATTTTGAGGGGACTGCAAATTTACACTGTTATACAGGCTGTATACTTTGCTACAATGTAAAGTAGTGAGTGTAATTTCTTCAGTGTTGTCACATAAAAAGATATAATAAAATATTTACAAAAGTGTGAGGGGTGTACTCACTTTTGTGAGATACTGTGTATGTGTATATGTGTGTGTGTATATATATATATATATATATACAGTAGACTCTTGGTTATTTGGCACCCATGGGGATTGTTAGGTTCCCGGATAAATTTTGTTTCTGGTTGCTTGAGAGTTACCATAAAATAGTCCTAGATTAGCTGCACACAGGATGCTTTGCTAAGTATATTTGTAAGTGACTGCTCACTCACACACAGGTACGTTCGGTCTCAGTCACTCATGTCTGTCTGCTTCCAGATAACATTTAATTGTATGCAATCTAGGTGCCTGTAAGCCTTTTGTGGCATGACAACGTGGCTCCTGGCATTTGTTGAGCCCTGTAAATTTACATTTTTATTTAAAGTACAGTATTCAATTATTTTTTTCTGGTTGCTTGAGTTCCTGGTAACTGAGAATCTACTGTGTGTGTGGGTGTGTATAATATATATATATATATATATATATATATATTTTTTTTTTTTTTTTTTTTTTTTCTAAATATATATATATATATATATATTTTTTTTATATTTAATATTGTAAATTATCTTGTAGTATTACTGCTTATCAGCTGACTTAACATCTGACTTTATTACTGCAAACATTACCATGATGATCTTTTTTTTTAATTTATTTATTTATGTTACTTTTAGTTGTAGAAATGTCCTATGAATGATGGATTGAATCAGTGCTGCAGATTTCTGTGGAATGAGCATTTTGTAGGCACCAACTAGTTCTGTCTTAAAAAAGCTCTAAATTTGCTTGTCTGCAACAGAGATGCACAGCTATATTTTCATGGACATATGATTCATAGACTCCCTGCTTAAAATATTTAAACCAATGATTAGGTACATTTTGTAAGCTACTGCACATGTACTGTACCAGTGTTGGTGTATAGGGTGCTATCTGGAGGTATGTAGCATGCCTGTTCATTCTTTTATATGATGACATTTTAAAAACATACTATTTAGTGGTACATGTTCTGTACAATGCAAAGTTAAAGTAATGTGAAAATGTGTTAATTGTCCCTTTAATGGAGTTGGCTAAGGAGGATGCTGTTTTTGTGTACTATTCTGTAGTTTTGATAGTACAATGCACCTAAACGTTGTGAATTGTGTGGGTTCAATCTATATATTTCTACAGTGGATGGAAAGGCTTGGTTTGGATGCCACTCCATCTCATTCTTAAGCAGTAAAGTTGCATATGTGTTGTAGCATTTTTCTTGTTTAATTGCTGGTGAAGTTGAAGCTAATTGTTGACCGTTACAGTATTTAATTTCATAAAGGACAGCACAACTTGCACATATGGCAGTTTCCTTTACTCATACTGCCAAAAGGCAGGGATGGAATATTTTACCTCCAGTTCAGTGGATACAGCCCGTTGTCCTGATGATGTCTGTACAGAACATGTTTGCTGAAGGCAAAAGTCTGTGTTCTTGCTGTAGAAAGTTATCTGTAATCAGCATTATAAATATGTTGAATTGCATGGTATTTTACAGAAGTACCATTATCACAAAATTTGTATTCAAGGTTTACGTAAACAGAATACGCTTGTGCTTTTATAATTTAGTTAATTTGGTTAGAGAGTGACACAGAATTCCATACAAATGTGTGTGCTATATAAGTTATATGAACTTTGTCTAAATTCAATAAGGAGAAAGTAACTCCAATGATAAAAACCTCTACAAGTCCCCTGGACAGATGCATTAATGGGTCACCTGTTGGAAAAGTCTTGAAGAACCTTCGTGATCCCTATGTTATCCTATAGGGCACATGTACAAAGATTTCACATCCCCCAAAAGCTCACCAACACTTTCTGTTAGTATATATGGCCTATTGTACTATTGAGACACCTTATACAGGTTAAAAGACTAATTGAATACTGCTGAGGGACTTACTGCTAGGACCGCCATATTATTATTATTATTATCCTTTACATAATAATATTCTGTAGCGCTATACAGGGGTTAAGTATGTGGCAAAATAAATATTGACACATTTCAAAGAATGGAGGGCGCACTGTCTTTGAGCTTAAAATAAATTGTCCATGGTGCTAGTTTCCAAAGCTCCTTGCAAGATTGAAAACTCACAAAATGATGATGGTGATAGATGCAAGATGGTAGTGTGTAAGACAATCGGTCAAGCAAGGGGAGGTGGTTGTGTGTTGCTCTGTAGATTGTGGGCATGAGTTATAAAATGCAGTAGGCGGTGAAGATATGTTTTTAGTCAGTTTTTGAAGGTTTTGAGGAGAGCAAAGGAAGCGCTTGGAGAAGTATTTTGTTGACGAGAGCAGAGCTATAAGGGGATGCACCGTTGTTGAGAGCTTTATATGTTAGTCATGAATTTAAATTTTGTTTTGGCAATGGGAAGCCAGTGCAAAGATTGAAAGGGAGGAGCTGCTGACAATGAGCGTTGAGTATAATAGATGAGTATAGTGGGGGCATTCATTATGGAGTGGAGACAGGTGATGAGGAAACCAGAAAGGAGCGAGTTGAATAGTCGAGGCGAGATATGATGAGAGAATGGATTAGAATTTTAGCTATGTCTTGTGTAAGACATTTACATATTTTGAAGATATTTTTTAGGTGGAAATGACATGATTTTCTTATTGATTGTATGTGAGGTATAAAAGAGAGAACAGAGTCCAGTAAAGGGCTTGATGGTGGCATTGACAACAGTAAGTGTTATTTGAGGAGTGGTAGCTGTAGTAGAGGGTAGGAAGACTAGGAGCTCAGTCTTTGTCATATTGAGTTTCAATTCCCTGGTGGGCCTTGAGGGGGATATGCTTTGGAGGCAATTGGCAACTCATGCTAGAAAAGAGGTGGATAGCACTGGTGCTGAGAGGTAGATTTGAGTGTTATCTGCATATAGATGATACTGAATTCCAAAAGATTTTATTAGGAAGGATGTAGGGATAAGCACAACCAGAAACACGGTGTGCTGCTTCCATATGGTCAATGAGAGATGGACACGACTGAAGGACAGAGCAACAACACAGATGGAGAAGAAGAGGGGGTCTAGGACTTAACCTTGGGGTATGCCAACAATCAAAGGTCAAGGAGAAAGAGGTTCCAGTGTAGGCACTAAATGTTTTATCTTCTAGGTAGGATGTGAATCACGAGAGAGCTGTTTCACGGATGCCAAGGGAACAGAGTGTTTGGATTAGAAGAGGGTGGTCGACTGTATCAAAGGCAGTAGTGAAATCCAGGATAATTAGAACAGAGAAGTGATCCTTTTGACTTGGCGGTGATCAATTCAATAGTGGCTTTTGTGAGAGCTGTTTCTGTGGAGTGTTGGGGCTGAAAGTTGGAGAAATTAAATTGGGCAAGGCGCTTGCAGGTGCAGTTTTGAAGCCATGGAAAGTAGAGAGATAGGACGATAGTTAAATGAAGAAGCACAGTTAGATGAGGGTTTCTTAGGAAAAGCTGTGATTATGGGATGTTTTAAAGATGATGGAAACTTGCCAGTGTTTAGGGAATGTTTGAATATATATGTGAGCGTTGTAAAATGAGAGATTGATAGTAGAGTGGAGACTTCATTTTCAGTTACAAGATCAAAGGAGTCCAAAGTGGGTGTAGGATTGGGGCAGTGCAAAGGCGTGGTGTTGTTGGTTTGTTGGAAGGAGGGTGTGTTTGAGCCATATTAAGAGGAAAGTTCCTTATGGATGGTTTAATTTTATTTTATTTTTAAAGTGTTTGTCAAAGTCTTCAGCTGTGAGTCACCAATGGGCAGGAGGTGGGGTAGGCAGAGGAGAGTGTTGATTGTAGCAAACAAACATTTGGAGTTGGAGTACAGATTTGATATTGAGAAGTAGTGCTGTTTGGCAAGATTTTGGGCAGAGAAATAGGAACATAAAATAAACTTGTAATGGAAGAAGTTTGCTGAAGTGGGGTGGTTTATTGCATTTTACTTCCCTACAGCCCAGTATATTTGTCTGAAAATGTAATATTTTACTTTACTAAGATTGCAATTGCTGGCTTGAGCCGTTTCCAGTTTAGTAAATAACTTTCAATACAAAAAAGGGTCATTGGATACCTATTTCATAGATCTTACAGCTAATTTACCTCATGTTTCTTTTATGCAAATGCACTTGGCAACATCTATGCAAATCTTTCACAGTGGCTAAGTTATGTGCTCACTAGACTATGCATCACTTCATAAGACAATGATTATCTGTTCCCTACCAGCATCCAAACTGGAGCAATTATACAAAGTTTAAATTATACATTTCCAGCCAGTTATACATTATGTGGTCAAAAACATGTGGGGACATGGGTGGTAGTACTGGAAATAATGATTAGAATTATAATTGATATATACGGATAGTATTTCAGAATATTAGAGGTATGTTTAAGATAAGTGACAGTGGATGCCTTCCTTCAGGTCCTACAGTTCTTTAGCAGTTATTTGTATATACTGTATGTGCAGTTGCATGTTATTATCAGGGAACATGGAATAGCATGTGCATATGCATAGAAACATCCATACCCAATGACATTCCTGTATGTAGTGTACCTGAAATTTTCTGTTACCCCACATAATTACACATACATCTATGATTTGGATATAGCAAGGGGAAAAGAAGAGTTGTAACTGGGTCATCTGGTGCCAAGGATGCATAAATGATGATATATGCCTGCTAATGTGTATGGCTTTTTTTTAGATATACAGTATACTGTAGATAGTTAGCAGTGTGTAGAGATGGAGCCCTTGGGAACTTTAATAAAAGTGCCCCTCTGCAGCATAGATGCCAAAGATGAATGTAGAAGTCTTCCAATGTTCTTAAAATAAGTGATTAAAGGGACACATAAAATTTTCCAGATAATGCAGTATTAAAATCTTTAAGACTAAATAATTGTTTGCAATTACAGTTGTGCTCAAAAGTTTGCATACCCTTGCGAATTGGTAATATAGGTACTCTTATTAAAGTAAACATGAGTGAGCAGGCAAAACACATTTCTTTTATTTCTTATGGGATTCATATTCCAAGGTAGGTGATAACAGAATGGCACAATCATAAAACAAAACATAGCAACAAAGACACAAAATGAAATTACCCTGTTCAAAAGTTTGCATACCCTTAGTTCTTAATTCTGTGTATTGCCCCCTTTAGCATCAATGACAGCGTGCAGTCTTTTGTAAAAGTTGTCTTAGAGGCTCCTAATTCTTGCCGGCAACTGCGGCCCTCGCAAAAAAGTACGAGAGACGTTACGATCAATTACGACATCGCAAAAATCGGCCACAACCCGCGGACATAAAAAAATGAAAAACACAATAAATACACAACACACACATAAAAAGCTTACCTACAGCAACAGGGAGCATCCAGGACCTCAAAACATGAAGTTACACCTCAATTTAACTCAAAATAAGAGTTTAGACACATTAAAAAATTCTCTAAGCGGGAGAAAAAATGGCCGCCGAACAAAAGGAAAACGAGGCTACAGGACTCTAAACACGCAAAACATCACCAGAAACACGCAAAACACCACAAAACAGCTACGGATATTCCGCCACATACGCATACCACACATTAGCCGCCATTTTAGAACAATAACTTATACAATGCGGAAGTACACAGCTACGCTAACGGTTTTGTCTCGCGCACGCACACTATTACACTGCACACATTCATCACGCTTACACAGCAGCTCAACACCACTAATGCTGCAGCAACATCAAAACAGATTGCCAGCTCTTCAACACAATGCTCCCTGCATATATTACTTTAAAATAGGTAAAGTATATTAATTTATTAATGTATTATTTATTTGATTATTATACACCAAACAGCATTAGCTCACTTACAATTTCATTGCCGTCATTTTGTGACGGGCAATACTCTAGTATATATATATGCTCTTGTTCATCTATTTATAATTATATATATTTGAATTTAATTATATATATATATCTATCTCTATATAAATATATATATATATATATATATATATATATATATTAATATTTTTTTTATATATATATATCATATAATAGTTGTAAGTGTTGGTCCCGTTGCGATGTTGGTCACACAATGTTAAATAAGGGCTGCAATTGTGAGCCTGGCGAAGCAGGCGCTCATTACGAGGCCCGCGGGACTTACACTGCAATGAACGTCGAAGCCGCTCATTGCAGGGCTAGCGATGAGCGCCTCCGGGAAATGGCGCTCAGCGCGGGACTCGCAATCATTGCCGAAGTTGCTCAGAGGGACCATAGCCTCGCATTGGGTGGCAAACAGCATTGCCAGGCTTACAATTTTATTCCCGTCCTTTTTGACAGGCAAGTTACTAGATTTAAAGGCGCTCATCATGAGGCACGCAAGACTTTAACATTTTAAAATGATGGGGGCTGCAGTGAGCACAAAACTTTAAAACAGCCTAGACATGAGCACTGAAGTACCTGAACCCAGAGATCCGCATCTCCCAGTGCAGTATGTTAGATACTGTGTGTGTGTGATACACAGTATGTGTGATACAGTATGTGATTTACTGTATGTGACATACTCTACCTCCTTCACTCACTTTCCTTCTATCTCTCCTTTTATGTCTCTCCCTCCTTCCTTCCCTCTTTCCCTCCTCCTCTCTCCCTCTCCTTTGCTTTCTCTCCTTCTCTTTCGTCCTTCCTTCCATTTCTCTTTTACTCTTTCTCTCCTTCACACTCTCCATCCCGGTCTCACCCCCCACCCCCCTTTCTCTCTCTGCACTGTTTCTTACCGCCATGCTGCTTCTCATGTCCCCGGTGTGGTGGCTCCTCCTCCATCCGGCTCCTCCTCTCCCTTGCAGGACAGCTGGAGGCAGAGAGGCACAGGGGAGAGCAAGGGGCTGGCGATTGGCCTTGGGGAAGGGGACAGGAGGGCCATGGGCAGGTGAGGTAGGGGTGCACAATCCATAAAGACAGGCAGAGGTTGTCACATGAGTGCTCTGCCTGTCAGTACTGCGATGGGATGCTGAAGACTGTGCATGCGCGATGGGGAAGTATCTGATTGGATTATACTTCCCCATTGCAATAAAGCATAAACAAGAGTTCCTTTGCAGCTATTGGCTGTTTACAGACACACAGATTCGGCTTCTGGCTGGGAAGTATGGGGGCATCCTCAATATTGTAAACAAATAGAATCAGCATGAGGTGAAAAGTAAATAAACACTACAAATAAAGAAGAGCTTTTTAACATTATAACATAACTTGCTCTGCCAGATGCAGCAGAGCAAGTTATAGGAGCTTACTATCCCTTTAAGGTCAGGAGACTGTGATGGCCACTCGACAACCTTAACCTTTTTTTGCTTTAACCACTGGAGGGTCTACTTGGCCTTGTGCTTAGGGTCATTGTCATGCTGGAAAGTCCAAGAATGTCCCATGCGCAGCCTTCGTGCAGAAGAATGCAACTTGTCTGTCAGTATTTTCTGATAACATGCTGCATTCATCTTGCCATCAATCTTCACAAGATTCCCTGTGCCTTTAGAGCTCACATCCCCCCAAAACATCAGTGAGCCACCACCATGCTTCACAGTGGGGATGGTATTATTTTCACTGTAGGCCTTGTTTACCCCTCTCCAAACATAGTACTTATGGTTGTGACTATAAAGCTGTATTTCTGTGTTTTTTGGGGGCATTTGGCACAGTAAAGACTTCTTTCTGGCAACTCGACCATGCTCTCATTTATATTCAAGTATCGTCAAACTGTCTTTTTCCAGAGCAGCCTGTATTTCTCCTGAGGTTACTTGTGGCAGTTGTGACTGAAATCTTTCTTGGTCTACCTGATCTTGGCTTGGTATCAAGAGATCCCCAAATTTTCCACTTCTTAATAAGTGATTGAACAGTACTGACTGGCATTTCCAAGGCTTTGGATATCTTTTTATATCCTTTTTCACATTTATGAAGTTCCATTACCATGTTGCGCAGGTCTTTTGACAGTTCTTTTCTGCTCCCCATGGCTCAGTATCTAGCCTGTTCAGTGCATCTATGTGAGAACTAACAAACTCATTGACTATTTTATACACAGACACTAATTGATTAATTAAAAAGCCACAAATGTGGGAAATTAACCTTTAATTGCCATTTTAACCTGTCTGTGTCACCTTTTGTGTCTGTAACAAGGCCAAACATTCAAGGATATGTAAACTTTTGATCAGGGCAATTTGGGTGATTTCTGTTATCATTATGATTTAAAAAGGAGCCAAACAACTATGTGATAATAAATGGCTTCATATGATCACTATCCTTCAATAAAATATTTTTTTTGCATAATCAGTCATATTTTCAAAATAAATTCCAAAATTTCACCACAATTTCTGCCAGGATATGCAAACATTTGAGCACAACTGTAATTGTTATTAGCAAAAAATAAAAAAAATAAACACAGCCTGGTTTAAGCTCCTCCCATTAAAGGTTTATAGATTTATTTATTTTTCTCTTTGTTGCTTCAGTAAGAGGATATTTGTTAATGTTTATCGTTTGCTCCAGGGGGCTTGCCCTATCAGCCAATTAATATAGCTGTTTGAGTCATACTGGTTGCTCAATGAGACCTAAATATTATAGTATGCTCTATACACTTCCTGTTTGTTTCAATGTAGCTTAACAAACCTTATTCAATATTGTTTCTTACAATAAAATGACTTTTATCAATGAAAAATGTGTACTATGTTCCTGTTATGCCCTTTATCTATTCATGAACTGGCACAGGCAGTCAGTCACATCTGTGACTTGACACACCTTCATTGTGGGCAAGCAACACTCATGCATCGAAATAAGAAACTAGTGGTTGGAGCTTTAATGCAACTGTATGCTTAAATGGTAAAAACAAATTTAACATTGATTTATTATATTAATGTTGGATACATTCAGAATAAGAAAAATATGTAACACCTCTTCAAAAAAATAGTTCTCTTAGAAATCTTTAAGTATCCACTACAACTCTTATGATACAGGGTCAACTCTCCATCTTTGCACACGGTTCCTTTCTACACCTCACCAACTGGAGCAGACAGCAGAATTTTGTAGCCTTTCATGAGATGAGACAGCCACGAAATCCAAGTAAAGAGCAAAAGAACATAGTTCTACCACCAATGTCTTAACCAGAATATCTCTTTTTTTTAACAGGGTACAGCATATTAATAGGAAAAATGCAATGGTAACTAAACACATTAACAAAAAGTAATTAAACAGTGGTGTCCTCAAACAATATTATTTGGTAACATAATTAAGATCACTAGATCAGAGGACCAAGATCACCTAAATACACACAAATATAATGCACCCAGTATAACAGTATAGTAAAACAACCACCTCTGTAGTACAGTGAACATACCCACATCTAAACATGGTACCACCAGTACAGCGAATCCCTTAGTCTAGAGTCCCACTGCAAAGATAACATTTCACACAGCCCTGAATGGCACATGGTGGTTTAAGACAAATAAAAAACATAGGTTCCTTTCCTTCCCCTATTTTGTGGTGTTGTTGTTAGGAACTCAAGTACAGTGGTACCTTGATTACCTGCTTTTAAACTCATCAAATTTGGAATTTGACGCATTTTGACAAGCAAAAAATGCTTTGGCACGAAACACTTGCTAAGACCTGTATGAGTCAATTTACCTAATTCCTTGTTTGGAACCGTTCTGGAACCAGTTAATGACGAGTACCAAGGCACCTATGAAAATACAAAAGTACGATGTAAAGCATACCTAAGACATAGTGTACAGATCATTTAAAAAGCTAATTAAATATGTTCTACCTCTTTGACACCCTACATCACGTCATTAAAAACGTTTGGTACCCAAGACTGTGTTTCCTTATTTCATAAGTCTGTAAGCAATATTTATTTCTAAAAAGGACTTGCCTACTGTTAACAAAGTGTCCTAACGCATGATTGCTACCATCTATCATTGTTTATACTGGGTTCTGTTATTCTATTATTAACCTAACAATAAAGCACGTATCCACAGTAATGTGAGAACACATTTGTGGACAGATTCTCTAATTAATTAACATTATTGTATGTACATATATTACTTAAGTGATAAATAACCCTAACAATCTTTGAGCAGCCATTTTGTGTACTTGATCACTCATCTACTCTTCCTAAAACATAATACAGAGTTGTTGATCTGTTACATTTTCCCAAATTAGTAGCTGTTTGAGTTTTAATTTAATGGAAGTGCATTATCTCTGTGTGTTTACACATACCTCTTTCTGCTTAATTTAACTCACATTCGCTGACTGAGGTGAAATGATTCCCTGTGGGACTTAACAAAGAGGAGAAAAAAAATCATTTTAACATGTCCTGAAATTACAAGTGAACACCAGCATCGTTCTGGTAATCAATCATGGCATTTTGTAACCGTCCACTTATCAACATATATCGACATTGCAGAAAATGGTAACCACTTGGCCATATATTCTCCCTAATGTGTAATGGTTGGTTTACAATGTACATTGTGTATGTAACAGCTTTTTATATATCTGTCCAGAAGCAAAAACTATCAGCATGTGACATGTTATAGAGTACATAATGCATTCATTATAACTCATTTCAAGCCATTCCATCAGGGTAACAAATTGTACAATAGACGCCATTTGTACAAAACCAGAAGAAGTGGACATAGGAAATATAACTTGATCTCATTCACATTATATGGCATACTTGTTATATTAAATTATTTATTATTCAGTATTTTCTTTATAGCAAAACTATGAAAGATATACTGTACTTACAGACCTTTCATAACCATTATTGGTTGTAATAGAGCAAGCTTCAAATTATTATGTTTTAGACATACCGTATATCAAAATAATGTGTCCTAAATTCTATGTTATGAAGTCTGTACATTTTTAAATTGAGAATATATGTAGAATAGAAGTAAGTGGGTTATCCTTACAGTAAGTAACCACAGTTTTACAGCTTGACCGGACATTTTATTCTTCGTTTTAGTTTTGTCTTTCAAGAGGTATTAACTGATTGGTTTATTGCCTGTGTTCATAATACCGTAAACAGTAAGTCTTCATTAAAAATAGAAAATGTATCATTATTTCTGCTTCATAAAATTGTGCATAAAGTCTGCTGACTGTCCAGCTTCAGTAACAATGCATTATGATCTTGTCTTTTACACATAGATTGCAAATATTAGTTATTAGTCCTAAGATTTAAGTTTGGCTTTACTAGTTTAATGCTGGACTAAATAAGTTCTTGTCAGAAAATGTTTAGTGAATAATTGTGCAATCAACACTTTTTATGTGTACATGATGTATCAAAATAAGTCGGCATCAAGGGTCTTATAGAGTCCTTTGTCTTCACTGCTATTATTTTGTGTAATGTTAAATTAATTTTTCTTCTTTTACAGGTAGCTGACTGTGCGTGGGATGAAACTGTGAAAATATATGCCCCTTCCTGCCTTTCATTACCTCCGTCTAAACCATTTTCCTAATCTAGCAATACAAAAGAGAAAAGAACAAGTCTCTGTGGTCAATAATTAATCATCATTTGAATCTGACCTTATTTCAGTAATTCAGTTTATTTTTTTTCTTATTTAGTTAAATAGGATCAGAGATCTTGAGTTTTAAAAACATGACCATTACGTGACACTTTTTAGCACTACTGGTTTTGACGTCCCCAAAAGATACATTTGCAAATATATCCCAGCTTTAACTCAAGTGGGTCTGGGACAAAGTGAGACAAAATCAGTTTATTTCTAGTTTGTCTGTTTAATATTTATTTGCAACAAAAATTGTCAATTAAAACAAATATACTTGCATTAATAAGAATATACAGTCATGGTGGGCAACACAGTCCTTCAAGGGCTTCAAACACTCCAGAATTTCAATGTATCTCTGCTACAGCAAAGGTGGATCAATCAAAATGAATTAAACGGAGTAACAAGGAGAGAGATACACGAATCCTGGACAATTCGTAGTCTTTCTAGGACCAAGTTGTCCACTACTTACCAACAGTGAGGAGAACATATTGGGCTATATTCTCTAAGTTAAAGGCTTTCTAGGGAAAAAAAAAAACCTCCAGTTTTCCTGTATTTCTATGGGATTTCTATTTAGATAATCGGTTCTATACAACTTTAAGAGTGTTTTTTTTTTTTTATTAGTTAAAAACCTCTTGCTAAGAGAATATACAGTACGTCATTCTTACAGCAATCAATATTGGTGTCTTGGATACTACAGGTAGTAAATGCACCAGTGTATACACAAATAGAATATCATTTTATTTAGACCTCTTTTCTGTATTAAAATGCTAATAAAGACGTGTGCTAATTTGTTCCCCTGTTATTTTGTGGTGGGAATGCATTATGATGATGGACAGATAGCATCATCCCTTTTAATGAGCCTTTTCTCTTGACCTTTCATTCAGTTTAAGTTTACGTATCCACTTTTAAAATAGAATGGCACTGTATGGCATTGAAGATTTTTTGTTATAATTTTGTAAATGCGCTCCATTCACACTTACTCTACATGCTGCCACTTACACACTACACAGAAAATACTTCTTTTGTAAAGTGTTTTCACTTGCACGTAAGAAAATATATTATTTAATGCTTATAAAATTGTAATAATCAGTTTACTACTTTAAGAAATTTCTAGAATGTTTATTATATACTGCATATTCAATATCCTTACCTGAATTCAGTATTACGTCAGCTGCTTTAGTCATAAAATGTTAAATGGACACTTTTAAATGCTTCACATGCAATCTCTAAATATACATCTTTAATATCTCCTTTTGGTTCTACAGTCTAAACCTTTCTCTCCCACTTCCCCTCCTGTGTATAATATTTACCTATACAAGTGTAATACTGGGATTTTGCACATTCTGCATCAGACAGCACACTCTTATAGCGCAACTAAAAAGTAGATAGGTCCAGATTTTCTGTTTAGAGGAAATTTTCTGGTATTTCTGAAATGTTATTACAAAAATGATTGGAACTAAAATTAAAACTATACTTTTATTATGTGGGATGACAGCGACAAATTAAAACAAATAAAACACAATTAAAAAACTGTTTCACCCTTTTTCCAATATCAAGTATCTTAGAGTAATTTACTTTGATTTATTCCTTTATTGGAGTACCATGATCTCTCTGGTGATCAAAACAAATACAGGCATCATAACGCTTTTTCTATGAGGGGGTAACCTTCTCAAAAATTACTATGTTTCCTGCTGCTTTTGCTGATGATTGTTGCCCTGAATGACAATCTTTTATGAAGTGTCTTGTACTTTCTTAACCATAAACCAAATTCTATAAATTTGTACTGAACATATTACTCTTTTCCTTTGTAACTTTTAACATATATATAATTTCTGGTGCTCCCTTCCCAGAGATCTATATCAATCCCTATTTTACAGCTTATGTTATAATATCTTGTTGATATATCCTAGGGTATGAGTTATAGTTTATTAGGTGTCCTTTTTAGATTATATTCTATTTTGATGGTAAATGGTTAATCTAAATGAAGTACCTCTTCATCACAATCTATGCCTAAATGCCAGTAATATTTTTTAATATTAACGTTGCCAAGCTTACCTATTTTGCTGTACTGCTTCTACATACAAAGTTGCCACTATTTCTTTGATGCTATATTCATGTAAGATGCTGTTAAACACAGCTTTTACTTTGCGCTTCTAACACATAAGATCCGGCGTCTGACATCAGACCCGGAAGTACTGCCCTAACGCACGTTTCTATGCCATGACGGAGTCTCTTTCAAATGGAGAAATATTTAAAAAGGACAAGACACTGTTCATAAAATATTGTCATTCAGGGCAACATTCATCAGTACAAAAGTAGCAGGACGCTATAGTAATTTTTGAGGAGAAGGTTACCGCCTCATAGAAAAAGCATTGTGATGCCCGGATTTGTTTTGATCATCTAAATTTTCTAAACACATATAAGAACAAATATAGAGTAATGTACAGAGGGAGCATGGTACTCCAATAAAGTAATAAATTAAAGCAAATTACTCTAAGATACTTGATATTGGAAAAAGGGTGAAACTGTTTTTTAATTGTGTTTTGTCTTAATTTGTCGCTGTCATCCCACATAATAAAAGTATAGTTTTCATTTTAGTCCCAATCATTTTTGTAATAATACTTCAGTTTCGTGTCATGCACTTTTTGGGGGAAATCTAATTTCCTATAAGTTTGAATATTTCTGAAATGTAATCAGACTGAAATTTCAGGATAATTCTCATCTTTGTACGTCACAGATGCTCTCTTAGTGGACCAACCGCCTATCGGAAAAGCCACAGTACTGGCCATGTGTGTTTTTTTTAAGATTAAGCATCCCTTATTTTTGGTATTCATATGTAGCTGAATAATTTATGAAGTGATTGTCTTTGGTGTTTCTATACCAAAAAGTAAGATATTGCCGTGGGTGTTGTCAATATTCACATTAGCCTGAATCGCTCCATCTAGATTTGTGGAACCAATACTGAACTATATGAGGATTCATAGTATGCTACACATATATGCTTTTATCACTTTTATTAAGTCTCTTTACATTTTGTTCTAAAGTTTAACATATATGTAATCACTTATCCCATGGCTTATTGTAATACATATATGTAGGACAGTATAACATATGAATTGTCATCATGCATGACTTAATCCATATGTACTAACTAGAGACAGAAAACTGGAGGAAATGTGAAAACTTAATGCATATGCCTCATAGGATAATATAGAAATAGTGACATTTTCTATCCCTTTACTCTACTGTACCTTTAGGCACATATGCCATAATGTCTCATACGTACCAAGATGGGCTGTGAATGATAACACATTTATACACATAACAGGGCTAATTTTATATTCGAACATTCAGGCACAGTATCATTGCAGGATAGATACATTATTTTATTTGAATATCTTAAAGCAGTCTGTAAAAATTGTATAAAAAATAAATTGAAGCTTTAAGTAATCACTTTTGATACCCCTGTATTATTATCATCATATTTAGTGACAAGGAGAAAGCATTTGGAGCTGCATTTTAGAAGATCGTTGCCAGAGTGTAGGTTTAAATACAAGGAACCAGGGACAAAGGGATTTCTTCCTTAAGTGTTCTATAACAAAACTCAACTATGTTACAAACCGCCTTCTGGATCGCTACTATGTCATGGTGAAGGGGCTTGTGTACTTCAATGAAGCTGTGAGCGAAACTATGTAGGGTCACACAAGATTGGCAGATCATAGCAGAGAGGTCAGACTAATTGCAGTCTACTGGAGGAGGAACTGGCAACCCAAGCAGAATCAAGATGTGCTTGGCGTGCTATGGTCCATAGGGTCACAGAGACAGACATGACTGAACTAATAAACAACATGTTACAATCATTCCACTGCTTTGATACTATAAACCCTCTGTGCAAGTTAATAGACTCTTCTGTGCATAGCTGTTTTCCAGGTAAATGACAACTCCGGTACGTACTAGCTTGACCCTTATAGAAATGTAAAGCTTCAAGTTGGCTAAAGCCATAATGTTAGACATTTGAACATTTCATATCACTATTAACTTATAACTGCTGGTGCAAAGCACGGGGTCACAGATAGGTATGGGCCCTCTGATACAGGCATCAATGTTTGAGGTACTCAAACTAAACTTTATGAATGAGGGAGAACGGCTCTAGAAGCCAATGCGGGTCCTTAAGGGACCCTCACTATCTAATTACCCCTGCCGCAGGTCCTTAGAGGACCCGCCCCATCTAAACAATCCTTTTTGGTGGAGGTACCTAATATTAACCCCCCCCCCATGCTGCAGCCAACCCCTTACATACCATCTATCTGCCAGAACCCCCATGACACTGTACATTTATACACTATACTACACTAATCTAATTCACCCCAATAAACTCAGAATTCAAATTAAATCTAGATTATTTATAAAATGTTAAAGTAATAATTAGAAAAGAAAACACTAATAAATTAAATTAACCCACTATTAAATACATTAAACCCTTTTGTATCAGCTCTGTAAATCAGTGCACAGTTTTCTGTCTGTTGCAGTAATCAGTGATACAGGTGAGAGTGGGTGTAGCTTGGTCTGTGTAAGTTATATCTGTGTGCATTTGTGTGCGGTCCTGTTTGAATCAGCTCTGTAAATCAGTGCACAGTTTTCTGTCTGTTGCAGTAATCAGTGATACAGGTGAGAGTGGGTGTGGCTTGGCCGGTGTAAGTTATATCTGTGTGCATTTTGTCGTGTTCTGCTGAATCCGTTCTGTGAGACAGTGCAGTGTTTTCTGTCCTGTGCTCATTTATCATTGTACAGGTGAGTAGGCAGGGTCTATTTTAACAAGGGAAGTGTGAGCTTGCAATCATTTCTAGTGTAAGTGTAGTTAGTGTGTAGGAGATTAAATAAAAGGAGGAAATCCAAAGAAAAGGGGTATTATAAGAAAAAACAGAAAACAAACGTATATATATTTTTTTCGTTTTGTTTGAATTAAGGTGTAGAAAAGCAATCTTTATACACATACATTGATTTGTTTTCTCACTGTAATTTTGTAACATAATCATGAGTCAGTCCAGTGGTAACCTCACTCAGTGTACATCCTGCCAAATGTATGCACTACTGGAACAGATGATCCAGGGTCCATACCTCTGTGACAGGTGTGAGCATGTTGCCTCTCTGGAAGCTCAAATTGAGAATTGCAGCACTTAGTGATACTGCTCCACTGGAAAGGGAGGTGGTGCTCACGTTTAGCTGGGCCTAGTATGGAGGGAGGAGCTGGAGCTAGTGAGGATGTCCAGGGAGGTAGCTGGGTTACAGTTAGAAGGGAAATCAGGGGGAACAGGAGGCGGCAGGCCAGTTCTGAGTTGGCAAACACCAACAGATTTGCCAGATTGAGTGAAACTGTTGGGGATGTCCATCCAGGAATGGCAATGCCAGATAGAGCTGTTCCCTCTAACAGCCGGGAGAACAGTTCTACTGGAGGAGAGGGAGGGCAGAAAAGGCAGAGCAATAGACATGTTTTGGTGGTAGGGGACTCTGTTATTAGGAAGGTAGACAGGGTAATTTGTCACCCAGATCCCAGCAATCGAACAGTTTGCTGTCTCCCTGGTGCTCAAGTTTGGCATGTTGTGGATCGGGTGGATAAATTATTGGGAGGGGCTGGTAATGAACCGGCGGTCTTGGTACACATTGGTACCAATGACAAAGTAAGTGGAAGATGGAGCGTCCTAAAGAAGGATTTTAGAGAAATAGGGAATAAGCTTAAAGCAAGGACCTCCAAGGTAGTATCTTCTGAGCTACTACCAGTGCCACGTGCTAGCCCAGGGAGGCGGAAGGAGCATAGGGAGGTTAATGCGTGGCTAAAAAAAGTGGTGCAGTGCAGAGGGTTTTGGGTTTTTAGAGCACTGTGCTAACTTCTCACTTGGGTACAATCTCTATAGCAGGGATGGAATGCACCTTAATGATGCTTTTGTGCTAGGGGATAGGATGGTAGAACGGCTGGGGGAGTTTTTAAACTTGTAGGTGGGGGGGGACTATATAGAAGTATTGGGGTAAATAGGGCAGAGAGGGAAAGGGATGAATTAGTTACCCATGGGGGAGGAGAAGGGAGGAAGGTTACAATAGACAGTAGGGAGGTATCAATAGGGGCCTCAAATACAGTGGCAAGCACTTCACAACGGCAGAGCCATAGCAACATAAAGTGTATGCTTGTTAACGCAAGAAGTTTGCCTGGGAAAATGGACGAGCTAGAAATATTAGCAGTACAAGAAAAATGGGGCTTAATAGGCATTACTGAAACATGGTGGGATGAATCTCATGACTGGACTGTTAATCTGGATGGTTATAACCTATTTAGGAAAGATAGGGGAAATGGTAAAAGAGGAAGAGGGATCTGTCTGTATGTTAAGCCTGAAGTCAAAGAAGATATTTATGCTGGCACTAACGGCATCATTGAATCTTTGTGGGTTGAGCTTAATAGTGGAGGAGCTAATTCTAAATGCATATTGCTGGGAGTATGCTATAAACCCCCAAATATAGCTGAAAGTGAGGAAATACAATTATTGTTACAGATTGGAAATGCAGCTAAGCATGGGCAAGTTCTAATAATGGGAGACTTTAATGTACTGTCACAACCTACAATGATGATGGAGTATAGAGAATCCTAGTCCTCTTATCCCCTGTAGGTTTTAGACCTAAGTTTGGGTGGCTCCAGACCAATGGACAGTCTTTGTAGATGCAAGAGCATAAGTCCCAGCTTTTGGTAGTGTGCCTGGGAAACCTGGAAGGGAGTCAGAAACAATCTCCTCTACAGGCATATGCCCCTGGGTCAATAATACACCTGCACACAAAGTCTTGATGAAAATTATGAACAACTTTATTTGGAAAACAACATCTTTTAAACAGGCATACAACATTACCAGGAGGGGCTACCTTTAGTCAGCCCCTAACTGCCTCTGGCCAATCATGCAGGGTCCCTACGTGGGAACCATGAGACTCCTCCCAGGTCCACCCACTAGGTGGGGCTAACTACTTCATTTGGGCTCTGAATCTCCAGGGGAAAGCACCTTGGCTCTCCTGTGCCCATGCTAGAAAGGCTGAGAAGCCTCAGGCCATCCCATTGTTTCTGGGTGTCTGCCTGTCTGCTCTCCAGCTGTGAGCTCCCCATTGTTAGTACTCTGCTGGACACTTAGCTAATGGGATTAACAGGCCTTTGGGAACAAATGAGGCTTGGCTGTATTCAACGGACTTCCCCTCTACAATATAATAACATACTAATATATAATAGCATACATTCATATTTACAAATATAACACCCAATGTTTCACCCACATACAACCAATATATCCCATTAGATCCCTCACAGGATACCCATTACAATGAGCCTAAACATGGGAGGTATGGGAATATGCTAAGGGATAAACTTATAATACTTTATCCCCTAGACCACAAAAAAACAATATAACTTTATAACAGTATAACAGGGGGTCTGTGAGCCCCAAACCACACTAAGTACAGATGTAGGTATCCTGTACTCCAGTTGTCTTCTACATGGCCATGTGGAGAGTAGAGTCCGATCATAAAATGGCTCCTAGAGGTGACCACTGCCAGTCCCAATATGGCTGCCGCCTGAGCCATGAACTTTGTCCAAACACAATATGGCCACTGGGTGTGGCCTCTGCTGCCAGTCCCAATATGGCCACTGGCTGATTCATGACATGTACCATGTGGAAATAAAATGAATAGGAGTAAATCATATCCCATGTGGCTTAACAATGACTTAAAGATCATGATGAGGAAAAATAAACTTGCATTTAAATTATACAAGAAGGAGGGAACAGAGGCAGCTTTATGTGACTATAAGGAAATCAACAAGGCTTGCAAAAGGGCTATTAGACTGGCTAAAATAGAAAATGAGAAGTCAGTTGCAATGGAAAGTAAGACTAACCCTAAAATATTTTATAAATATATTAATGGGAAGAAGGCCAGGAAGGAATCGATAGGAACATTACAATGTGACACAGGCCATCTGATAATTAGTGACCAGGAAAAGGCAGATGAGCTAAATAGGTTCTTTTCGTCGGTATACACAAGGGAGGTACCAGAGGTTGGGACAGCGCAACCTAATGGGGCTACACTACCATCACTAAATAATTGGTTAACGCAGGAAGAAATCCAAAAGAGATTGGAGAAAATAAATGTTAATAAAGCCCCAGGTCCTGATGGAATACATCCAAGTGTACAGAGGGAGCTGGGTTCTGTAATAGCCAAACCATAATATCTAATCTTTCAAGACTCACTCACTACAGGGTCTCTACCAGATGACTGGAGAAAAGCAGAGGTGATACCTATATTTAAGAAGGGATCTAGAGCAAATCCGGGGAATTATAGATCAGTGAGCCTCAGATCTGTAGTTGGGAAGCTTTTAGAAGGGTTAATAAGGGACAGAATACAATAATATGTATTTTTGAACAAGATCATAGGTAGCAGTCAACACGGATTTATGAAGGATAGGTCGTGTCAGACCAATCTAATTCGTTTTTATGAGGACGTTATTTGGAACTTGGATCAGGGCAACTCAGTGGATGTAGTCTTTTAAGATTTTTCAAAGGCATTTGATACAGTGCCACATGGAAGACTAGTGAGCAAAGTAAGGGATACAGGAATTGCAGTAAATATCTGCTGATGGATCGAGAGCTGACTAAAAGACAGGAAGCAAAGGGTTGTTATGAATGGAACATACTCAGATTGGTCTAATTTGATAAGTGGGGTTCCTCAAGGTTCAGTATTAGGTCCTCTCCTTTTTAACATATTTAATAATGACATAGAAGTAGGATTCGAAAGTAGTGTCTCCATTTTTGCTGATGACACTAAGTTGTGCAAGGTAATAAAATCAGATAATGATGTACTTTCCCTACAAAGGGTTTTGCATAAATTAGAGAAATGGGCGGCTAAATGGCAGATGAGATTTAATACAAATAAATGCAAGATTATGCATTTGGGAAGGAAAAATAGCCATGCAATCTATAATCTTAATAGAGCAAATCTAGTGGTATCAGATATTGAAAGGGGTTTGGGAGTACTAGTGGACAACCACCTAGGTAACAGCGCTCAAAGCCAAGCAGCAGCTGCAAAGGTAGGTAAAATATTAGCATGTATTAGGAAGGGTATAGAAGCAAGGGAAGCAAATATAATTCTGCCACTATACAAAGCCCTAGTACGCCCTCCTTTGGAATATGGAGTACAATTTTGGGCACCACTTCATAAAAAAGACATTTTAGAGCTGGAAAAGGTACAGAGAAGGGCTACAAAACTAATAAGGGGAATGGAGGGGCTAAGTTATGAAGAAAGACTATCCAAATTAAACTTATTTTCGATAGAAAAAAGGTGTCTACGAGGGGATATGATTACCTTATTTAAATACATCCAGTGTCAATACAAGGCTTTGTCAAGTGAACTTTTTGTACCAAGAGATTTTCAACTGACAAGAGGACACCCTTTGAGGTTAGAGGAAAAAAGATTTCACCTTAAACAAAGAAAAGGGTTATTCACAGTTAAGGCAATCCTAGATAACTAGCGAAGGAATATTGATCCAGGGAGAAATGTGATCGCCAGTTTCTGGGGTCAGGAAGGAATTTTGCTTTTTTTCCCCTTATGAGACAATTGGCAAAGTTTCAATTTTATTTTTTCTGTTTGCCTTCCTCTGGATCAATTAACAAATAATAATAAATAGTCCACATTAAAAAGATCAATAGAGATCTAAAAAGGTTGAACTTGATGGACTAACTCTTTATTCATCCTCCAATACTATACTATTAATAATTATTTAATCAACAAATTAATTAATAACTAATCTGCATATTGCAGATCAGAGGAGAGTCTTTTTTCAACCTTAATTACTATTTAACTATGTAACTATGTAATAAATAAATTAACCCCACTAATAAATAAATAAATAAAAAAAACACTAATTAAATAAGTAACTAAACCCAACTAATTAACTATCCCTACTAATTAATAAAATCACAATTAATTAAATATTCACTAATTAATTAAATATTAAAAACCCACTAATTAAATATTACAAACTAATTATCAAAAATAAAAATTATAGAAAATAAAAAAGCTGCATTACAAAAACTTAAAAAAAATAATTACATTAAAAATAATAAACCCAAGTCCAAAATTTTCAGTGCACTTTTTTATAGGATTTTAGATTCTACTAATCCGCTTCCTGAGATGTGAGGAAACTGAATTGGGAATATGCTGCTTTCTGCACAATGGGAAAAGCTGTAGCTGACACTGTCAGTACTTGCAATAAGACTAATTGAAAGCCCATTTGTGTGCAATGGCATACTCTCCTGAGAAAGTAGCAGATATCAGCTCAAAATGGAACCCCACATTAAAGAAAATTGCATATAAAAATTAAAAGTTTAAAGAGTGTGTTTTTGTTCTTACTTTCTGAAAACATGTTGCCCATTATCAAGTTTAGTTATTCAGACTAAAAAGAAAAAAATGGTCACATTATCTTATTTTTGCTTATATTGTGGCATACAATTCAATTTGATCACTATGAGTATAATACGGGTTCTCCAGTAATCAGACGTGAAGTATAAATGTCTCTTCTCTTACATTAGGTCAGCGCTCTGCAATGTTATATTCACTTATTGTAAAGGCATGTGAACAACAATAAGAAAGTGAAATACTATTTTTTATTTTCTTGGCAAGAAGCACAATTGTTTATTTGTATTGCAGAGCTGCATCGACAGACACCTTCTGGACTACAATAAATACATACGTTGCAATCATTTCACACAGTAAGTAAAGTGTATCAGAGTTAGCCAACACTTCCAAGTCTTTGTCTCATTTTCCAGCTGGCTGAGTCCAATGTACTGTACTGACTGATGTACTGCCTGACTGTAAAATGTTTAGGTTTTGCAGCATAGGCATTGAAAACAAATTGAGAGTACAGATTTAAAGCTGTTGCTCTCTGGGTTTACAAAAAACATTTGAAAGGAATCCGAGTCAGGTATTGTTAGTTTACTGCACCATCTTAATTGTGCTTATTATGCTGTAAATTATGAACTTACATGGAGTTTTTTGATGTGCTGTTTGAGGAACAAGTAAAGAGATGAGAAAACAAAATAGAATACAAGTGGCAAAGAAATCCAATTGCAATTGCACCTTTATTTATGTGTTATACTTGCTGGTCTACAACAATTGAAAATTGTGCATAGTTTAAAGGGCCTCTGCATTTTAGGAAAAATACTCCCTTGTTTGCCCACAGGCTTTTACTGACATCACAATAACTCCATGTAAGGAACCAGGTTTTACTAACATCACAATAAGTCTATGCCAATAGCCAGTCCATGTCAATGGCCAAGATTTACTGACATCACAATAAGTTCACGTGAACAGTCATGCTTTTACTGACAGAATAACTCCATGTCAAGAGGCAAAATTTACTGACATCACAATACCTCCGTGTGAACAGCCAGGCTTTACTGACCTCACAATAACTACTTGTCTACAGCCAGGCTTTATTTATATCATAATAAGTGATTATAGCTAGGCTTTACTGACTTCAATATACCTCCATGTGAACAGCCAGGCTTTACTGACCTCACAATAACTACTTGTCTACAGCCAGGCTTTATTTATATCATAATAAGTGATTATAGCTAGGCTTTACTGACTTCAATATACCTCCATGTGAACAGCCAGGCTTTACTGACCTCACAATAACTACTTGTCTACAGCCAGGCTTTATTTATATCATAATAAGTGATTATAGCTAGGCTTTACTGACTTCAATATACCTCCATGTGAACAGCCAGGCTTTACTGACCTCACAATAACTACTTGTCTACAGCCAGGCTTTATTTATATCACAATAAGTGATTATAGCTAGGCTTTACTGACTTCAATATACCTCCATGTGAACAGCCAGGCTTTACTGACCTCACAATAACTACTTGTCTACAGCCAGGCTTTATTTATATCACAATAAGTGATTATAGCTAGGCTTTACTGACATCAATATACCTCCATGTGAACAGCCAGGCTTTACTGACATCATGATACGTCCATCTCAAGAGCTAGGGTTTACTGACTTCATCAGCTCATGTCAACAGCTAATCTTTTTGACATCACCATTAGTCCACATGAACAAACATAATAATACTATTTAGTATGACTCCTTGCCAAGAGACATACTTTACTGACATTACAATCATTCAGTGTCAATAGTCAGGCTTTACTGGCATCACAAGAACTCTTTGTCTACAGCTAGAGTTTACTGATAGCATAATCATTTCATGTCAATACCCAGTTTTTACTGCTATAACAAGAAGTGATTGTAGCTAGGCTTTACTGACATCACTATACCTCCACGTGATCAGCCAGGCTTTACTGACATCACAATAAGTCCATCTCAATAGCTAGGCTTTACTGACATCACAAAGAGACCATGTCAACGACCAAGGATTTACTGACATCACAATACCTCCATGTTAACAGCCATGCCTTACTGATATCACATTCTATTCATGTCAAGAGTCAGGTTTTACTGAGATCACAATCAGTCCACATAAACAGACAGGCCTTTAACAACATCTCAAAACTCAGTAAATAGCTGGGATTTACTGACATAACAAGAAGTCTAAGTGAACAATGAGGCTTTACTGATATTACAAATGGCTGATGTCAACAGCCAGGTTTTTACTGACATAACAATCGCTCCTTGTTTACAGTCTTTACAGACATCATAATACCTCTATATCAATAACCAGGCTTGACTGACCTCACAATAACTCTATGTTAGGCAACATTCAATTAAATTACAATAAGTCTGTGACAAGAGTCAAGCTGTACAGACCTTACATATAACAAAATCTCCTGCCTTCAGATACAGGAAGATCCCTCTGGGTCGCGAGGAGTTAGGTTATCTTGGTGCCCAGCAGAGATTCAGGAGCATCATTCAGGAAATCAGGATCACAGGAGTAGCCTAAACTCCCTCTCATTAGGACCCAGTAGAGTTGCAGGATACAAAAGGTTACTGGCTCATTAAAAAATAAACCCATGCCTAGAGAATAATTCATGAAGGAGTACACCCTTGGATTAGTGTAACAGGCAGAAAGCCAGCTTTATTATTCACAGACATTTAAACCAATCGACATTAGCCGCCCCCCTTGGGCAGGTTAACTGTTAGGGCCTGATAGCATATTTGATCTCCCCCTCCTGATCTTGTTTGACAGGCTTGTGCCCCACGAACACCCCCCGCCAGACAGAACTCATCTGGTATTGCTCTGTTGTCAAGTGGTTAGTGGGTCAGATTTCTCCCTGTCTCCAGATACATCAGGGCTTGGGCCTAGTGGGGGTTATTGATTAGGTCACTTATCAACTTTATGTCTATTGGCCCAGAACCAAGGCATCTTCCCTCCCACCTGAAAACCTGGAGGGGGAGGGTGGAATTCTTATTCCTGGAAAATATAACAGAATATCATATAATATGATTTGACCAGGTTAATAACATCTTAAGACCTTTTTCCCAATTCTATATTAGCATACTAGAATTCTCCTCTCAATGTATAACCCATAGTCCTCCCCCTAACTGACGCCTTCTGACAGGACTTAGTAGGTGGGATAAATAAAGAGCCAGTGTTCTATTTCCGATGCTGGGGGTTTATCTAATCTGTTCTGCTTAGGGCAGGGGTAATAAATGTTTTTTGTGTTGTCATTCATTCTTGTAGTCAGGATGTCTGGTTGGGTAAATTAGGATCTGGTTCTTCTGGGAACATCGGAATTAAAAGTTCACTTACTTCTTATGTCCTACTAACTGGAATCAGTGAAACAGACTAGCAAGCTTGGCTTACCACATACAAATATTGGAAATGGATTTCCTCCCTCAACCCACACACCTATTTCTAAAGCGCATATTCCTTACTATTAAGGAACTAGTAACTGACCTGTCAAAATGTATGTGATAATTTTTGAAGCGTGTCTTCCCCCACTTCCCCTGTTTCTCTTTCTCTTTCCCCCCTCTCACTCCCCTGTGTTTCTCCCCCTTCCCATGCGTCTCTTTCCCTCCCCTGTGTCTATTCCCTCCCCCTCTCCCTCTTCTGTGTCTCTTTCCCTCCTCTCCCTCTACAGTGTCACTTCTCCCCATCCCTCCCCTGTGTCTCTTTTCCCCTCTCCCTCCCCCATGTCTCTTCCCTCCCCCTCTCCTGTGTCTCTTCCCCCCTCTCCTGTCTCTCTCCCCCATGTCTCCCCCCCATGTCTCTCACTCCCCCCAAGTCTCTCTCCCCCCATGTCTCTCCCCCATCTCTCCACCCTCTCCCCAGCACGGTGTATTGCCCATGCATGGGGAGTGTGGCTCACTGAGCATGTGCTAAGAGCGCGGCACATTACGCTAGGAGTGTGACGCATTGAGCATGCACGGCTCACGCCACGCATTGTGTAAGGCGCCTCGGGAGCGTTACGCTTTATGAAAACATTTGTATGTGATAGGGCCCAACAATCACCACTACTTAATCAAGTCAGGATTATACTTATTATAACGTTACTAAATAAGTAACATTATCCAGTCCTTAAAATAAGTGTCATATCCACAGTATTAGCCCCTGGAGTTGGCAATCACATGGGCTAGGGTCCCAAAAGCAGACTCCATGAGTTCAGTGGGTTGTAACAGTATGATTTTGTGTCTCCCCCCCCCCGTGTCTTTCCCCCCTTGCCCTCACCTGTGTCTTTTTTCTCCCCTGTGTCTTTCCCCGTCTCCCTCCCCTGTGTCTCTTCCCTCCCCCTCTCCTGTGTCTCTTCCCCCCTCCTGTGTCTCTTCATCTCCTCTCCTGTCTCTCTCCCCTCCATGTCTCTCTCCCCCCATCCCTCTCCCCTGTCTCACAATAAGTCCTTGTCTACAGCAAGGCTTTACTGATATAACAATAAGTGATTATAGGTAGGCTTTACTGACATCAATATACCTCCATGTGAACAGCCAGGCTTTACTGACATTATGATAAGTCCATCTCAAGAGCTAGGCTTTACTGACTTCATCAGCTCATGTCAACAGCTAATCTGTTTCTAACATCACCATTAGTCCACATGAACAAACATAATTAGACTATGTATTATGACTCATTTTCAAGAGACAGACTTTACTGATATTACAATCATTCAATGTCGGTAGTCAGGCTTTACTGACATCACAATACGTCCATGTCAACAGCCCGGCTTTTACTGGCATCACAAGAACTCTTTGTCTACAGTTAGGGTTTACTGATAGCATAATAATTCCATGTCAATAACCATGTTTTACTCCTATAACACGAAGTGATTATAGCTAGGCTTTACTGACATCACTATACCTCCACGTGATCAGTTAGGCTTTACTTATATCACAATAATTCCATCTCAATAGCTTAGGCTTTACTGACATCATGATAAGTCTATCTCAAGAGCTAGGCTTTACTGACTTCATCAGCTCATCAGAGGGGGAGCTATACATCACAATGAGTCCATGTCAACCGCCAAGGATTTACTGACATCACAATACATCCATGTTAACAACCATGCGTTACTGATATCACATTCTATTCATATCATGAGTCAGGTTTTACTGATATTACAATAACTCCATGTGAACAACCAGATTTTACTGAGATTACAATCAGTCCACATGAACAGACAGGCCTTTAACAACATCTGAAAACTCAGTAAATAGCTGGGATTTACTGACATAACAAGAAGTCTATGTGAACAATGAGGCTTTACTGACATCACAAATGGCTAATGTCAACAGCCAGGTTTTTACTGACATAACAATAGCTCCTTGTTTACAGTCTTTACAGACATCATAATACCTCTATATCAATAACCAGGCTTGACTGACCTCACAATAACTCTATGTTCGGCAACATTCAGTGAAATTACAATAAGATTTAACCAGATTAATAAAATCTTGGGCAGGTTAACTGTTAGGGCCTGATAGCATATTTGATCTCCCCCTCCTGATCTTGTTTGATAGGCTTGTGCCCCACGAACACCCCCCGCCAGACAGAACTCATCTGGTATTGCTCTGTTGTCAAGTGGTTAGTGGGTCAGATTTCTCCCTGTCTCCAGATACATCAGGGCTTGGGCCTAGTGGGGGTTATTGATTAGGTCACTTATCAACTTTACGTCTATTGGCCCAGAACCAAGGCATCTTCCCTCCCACCTGAAAACCTGGAGGGGGAGGGTGGAATTCTTATTCCTGGAAAATATAACAGAATATCATATAATAAGATTTAACCAGATTAATAAAATCTTAAAACCTTTTTCCCAATTCTATATTAGCATACTAGAATTCTCTTCTCAATGTATAACCCATAGTCCTCCCGCTAACTGACGCCTTCTGACAGGACTGAGTAGGCGGGGTAAAAAAAAAGGGCCAGTGTCCTATTTTCAATGCTGGAGCTTTATCTAATCTGTTCTGTTTAGGGCAGGGGTAATAAATGTTTTTTGTGTTATAATTAATTCTTGTAGTCTGGATGTCTGATTGGGTAAATTATGATCTGGTTCTTCTGGGAAAATCAGAATTAAAAGTTCACGTATTTCTTATGTCCTACTAACTGGGATCAGTGGAACAGACTAGCAAGCTTAGCTTACCACATACAAATATTGGAAATGGATTTCTTCCCTCATCCCACACACCGATTT
Organism: Discoglossus pictus; assembly: GCA_027410445.1. Lineage (NCBI taxonomy): Eukaryota > Metazoa > Chordata > Amphibia > Anura > Alytidae > Discoglossus > Discoglossus pictus. The sequence continues at coordinate 196,899,067 of CM050165.1, read as the reverse complement.
TCTAAAGCGCATATTCCTTACTATTAAGTAACTAGTAACTGGTCCGTCAAAATTGATGGGATAATATTTGATGTGTGTCTTCCACCCCCTTCCCCTGTTTCTCTTTCCCCCCTCTCCCTCTCCTGTGTCTCCCCCATCCCTCCCCTGTGTCTCTTTCCCTCTCCTGTGTCTTCCCCTCTGTCTCCCTCCCCTGTGTCTTCCCCCTCTCTCCCTCTTCTGTGTCTCTTTCCCCCCTCTCCGGTGTCACTTCCCCCCTCTCCTTCCCTCTTCCTCCCTTGTGTCTCTTTTGCCCTCTCCCTCCCCTGTGTCTCTTCCCTCCCCCTCTCCTGTGTCTCTTCCCTCCCCCTCTCCTGTGTCTCTCTCCTCCTCTCCTGTCTCTTCCCCTCCTCTCCTGTCTCTCTCCCCTCATGTCACTCTCCCCCATGTCTCTCTCCACTCCATGTCTCTTTCTCCTCCGTATCTCTTTCTCCTCCGTGTCTCTTTCTCCTCAGTGTCTCTTTCTCCTCCGTGTCTCTCTCTCCTCTGTGTCTCTCTCTCCTCCGTGTCTCTCTCCCCTCCAATGTCTCTCTCTCCTCCAATGTCTTTTCTCCTCCATGTCTCTCTCCCCAATGTCTCTCTCCCCCCATGTCTCTCTCCCCCCATGTCTCTCTCCTCCCATGTCTCTCCCCCACCCTCTCCCCTGTCTCTCCCCGTCTCTCCACCCTCTCCCCAGCACGGCGCATTGCACAGGCACGGGAATGCGGCACATTGCGCACGTGCTAGTAGCGCTGCGCATTGCAGTTGGATTGCGGTGCATGCACAGCGCATGCCACGCATTGTGTAATGCGCAGCAGGAGCGTTACACACTATGAGAACTATTATATGTGATAGGGCCCAACAATCACCACTACTAAATCAAGTCAGGATTATACACATTATAACATTACTAAATAAGTCACTATTACCCAGTCATGAAAACAAGTCTCATATCCACTGTATTAGCCCCTGGAGTTGACAATCACATGGGCTAGGGTCCCAAAACTAGACTGCATGAGTTCAGGGGATTGTAACACTGTGATTTTTCGCTGTGTTTCTTCCCCTGTCCCTTCCCTCCCCTGTGTCTCTTTCTCTCCCCTTTGTCTCTTCCCTCCCTCTCTCCATGCCCTGTGTCTTCCCCTCTGTCTCCCTCCCCTGTGTCTTTCCCCCTTTCTCGCTCCTTTGTGTCTCTTTCCCCCCTCTCCAGTGTCACTTCCCCCCTCTCCCTCCCCTGCATCTCTTCCCCCTGTGTCTCTTGCGCCCTCTCCCTCCCCTGTGTCTCTTCCCTCCCCCTCTCCTGTGTCTCTCTCCCCCTCCTGTGTCTCTTCCCCTCCTCTCCTGTCTCTCTCCCCTCATGTCTCTCTCCCCCATGTCTCTCTCCCCTCCATGTCTCTCTCCCCTCCATGTCTCTCCCCTCCCCCATGACTCTCCCCCACCCTCTCCCCTGTCTCTCCCAGTCTCTCCACCCTCTCCCTAGCACGGCGCATTGCACAGGCACGGGAATGCGCCACATTGCGCATGTGCTAGGAGCGCGACGCATTGCGGTAGGAGAGCGGCGCATTCACGGCTCATGCCACGCATTGTATAATGCGCGGCAGGAGCGTTACACACTATGAAAACTATTATATGTGATAGGGCCCAACAATCACCACTACTAAATCAAGTCAGGATTATAAACATTATAACATTACTAAATAAGTCATTATTACCCAGTCATTAAAACAAGTCTCATATCCACTGTATTAGCCCCTGGAGTTGGCAATCACATGGGCTAGGGTCCCAAAAGTAGACTCCATGAGTTCAGGGGGTTGTAACAGTATGATTTTGCGCTGTGTTTTTTCGCTCCCCCTCTCCCCTGTGTCTCTCCCCCTCTCCCTACACTGTGTCTTTCCCCCCTATCTCCCTCCACTGTGTTTTTCCCCCTCTCTCCCTCCCCTGTGTCTCTTCCCACCTTCCTCCCCTGTGTCTCTTTTCCCCCTCTTCCTCTCCTGTCTCTCTCCCCTCCATGTCACTATCCCCTCAGGATTATGCACATTATAACATTACTAGATAAGTCTCTGTTTCCCAGTCCTTAAAACAAGTCTCATATCCACTGTATTTGTCCCTGGAGCTGGCAATCACATGGGCTAGGGTCCCCATAAAGGATCCATAAAGGATCCTTGCTTCTGGGGTCCAGGGGCATCCCATCCTAGTCAAGCTTTACCAACATCACAAAAAGTCCATGTCAAGAATCAGGCTTTACTGGCCTCACAATAACTCCATGTTAAGAGCCAGGCTTTACCAACATCATAATACCTCTGTGAACAGCCATGCTTTAGTGACATCTCATTGCAAGAGCCCGGATTTACTTACATCATAATAAGTCCATGTGAACTTTAATTGAGGCTTTAATTGACATCAACATAATTGCTTGTCTACAGCTCGGCTTTAGTTATATCATAATAACCCAATGACAAGAGTCAAACTTTACAGACATGACAATACCACCATATAAACAGCTAGGCTTTACTGACATCACAATCACTCCATGTCAAGATCCAGGATTTTACAGACATCACAATAAGTAAGAAGAGCCAGGATTTACGGACATGACAATACCTCCATGTGAACAACATGGCTTTACTGACATAACAATAACTCCATGTTAAGAGCCAAGCTTTACTCGCATCACAATACCTCCACGTGTACAGCAAGGGCTAAGCTATACTGACATCACAATACCTCAGTGTGAACAATGAGCCTTTACTGACATTACAATACCTATATGTGAACAGCCAGGCCTTACTGAAATTAGTTTATGTCAACAGTCCAGCTTTTACTGACATCACAATTAGTCCACATTATTATTTTATTATTATCCATTTTTTAAATCAACTATCAACTAGTAAGGCTTACTAAGCAAACCCTGATCACCTTTGTGGGCTCCTTGCCATTTTATCAACTCAGTTACATATTGATGGAATAATGTTATACAGCTGTAAACTATTTGAAAGTACATTCTGTAATGTACTTTTCTTCTGGCTGAAAGTAGCTTAAACAACATAACTTGTGTAAGGCTTTGACATTTCTAGCTTATTGTTGCATAAGGTATCCCATCACTGGAAGAAACCTTTAGCCTTAACTTCCTTGTAGAGCAGCCTTAAGGTGAGTTGACATTTAAAAAACTTTATTCCTTTAGCACAGTGCATTAGCTTCTTTTTTTAGATACCTTGGAAAGAAAATTAATATTGAAAAAAATGTACACCTCAAATCTATATTTTTGTATACTCTACAACAATCCACTCCATTATCTCATCACTTTTCTTTGCTCCAGTCCCTATGTGCATGATCATGGTGTTGTGCTCTAACTCTACCTACTGTATTCATCTTTCCCCAACATTCCATGGGTTAAAGCTCTTACTAAAAACTAAAAGAAACCGATAATAAATCCAGGCTCCCACTTCACTCTTTGTGGCATTTAGAAATTAAATATTTTCATCCTGTTATCACTTCACTTCTCAACGCAATCTTCCCACATCATCTTCTGTAAACTGTAATCTTTTACTGACATTTGTCCTTTGTACATTGCTTGAAGTGTTTAGTGTTATATAGTAATAATAATAACAACAAATATCCTGAGGCCTTTAATATTTTATCCTCCATATTGTGGATTAGTGTTTTTCACAAGTCTTCCTAGTCACACAATATTTTTAAAATATCCAGTTGCTCACAAATGATGCCAGATTCAATAAGGTTAGAACTGTGTATATAGTAAATAAATAGTTTTCAATTATTATGTTTACTTCAATAGTCAATAGTTTCCAGAGAATAACATAGACATATGAGAGGTTTCTAACAAGAGAGAACAGTCTCAAATGTTCAGTGGGCATTGTTGACTCCTCATTACTAAAATATTGATGTTTATCCACGACCAAAGGACTGAAAAACACTAAGATAGATCCAAATTATATCCATATGGTATACTTGTAAAAGGTATATCTACGTTTTTACCTTTATTTAATATTCACATGCTGCTTATGGCAGTCATTCTATACACATACAGATTCATTTTATTTAAAACTAAAACTTGTTTTCCACACCCCCAGAGCTGCTTACACAGGAACAATGAACCTCCCAATAGAAACACTGCATTTGGGTATGGATTTTTACCATTTACTAACTTTCAAGACAGCAGCAGCTCAATGCTGAGATCTTACACAGCAGTGTCTGGCTCCTCCTGCTTCCTTTTTCAGAGGACTACACATCCCATGATTCCTTCCTGCACAAGCTGCTATTACAGATTGCTGCAAAAGAAAAAAAAAAGTATAGCTGCCTGTGATTAGCCAAAACAAATAGGGAAATGTTATTATTAATAGCTTGAATATGCAGGGGTGTTAACTTTTGAAAAGAGATTTAGCGAACATCAGGATTAGTTTGTTAATGTTTATTTTAATATTTTTTCAAGCAAAAATACACTGCTGATTCTCCTCTATTAGATGCACTCATAATCCAGGAAATTTAAATATACCTTTAATTGCTATAAAAAGTTTGCAAAAATGCCTGTCTAAGTAAAAGATTTAAATCATGTTTTTTTTGTTTTGTTGCTAGAATACAGCATAAATTATGTTATGTCTGGATAGTGCTATCTGAACCCAACTATTTTAATGTTATTTTTGTACATCATAGGTGAATTGAGGACTGTTCATCAGTACAGAGTGTGTAAAAATGGGTGAGCTTCCTGCCAAATTATTAAAACGGAGCGAATGTTGAATACAAGCCCTGATGATGTTGCTAAGAGCTGGACCAGAAAGCCTGTAACACTGCCACCATGATAGCAGATACATATGTCCTATAGAGCCACAGCTGCCACCTGGGCTTCTTGGAATTTAGGAACACTCCATGTTGTTTGTGGTATTAAATTTAGAGACATCAATACTTATTATTTTGCTGCCATAAGCAACATATAGATGGCAAGCTAAGGTCCACCAAGGGATTGTAGCCACACCCTAAATTAAAGTTGTCAGTAGTTTATTGTTAGAATCTGAGGTGGACAAAAATAAAACCCAACAGAATTAACAAAAATAAATCAATTTTAATTAATAATAATAATTATAATGAATTAATAATTTTAATAAGTTAGCTAAAAAAGACTGCTCTCTGAGTAGGTAACCAAACCTATACAGCAAACCTAATAAGGTATTGTGTGTTCTCAAATGAGCACCTCTACTCTTTTTGCTTACATTTAAATTAATCAAATTTGTCCTGCAATTAGAATATGCATAGTAAAACTCAGAAAAAATCATAATAAAAACAAAATTAATCGTATTTACAAAATGGCAATACTATCAGCTGAATTAAGGGACACTATATCCTATTTTATAAATCTATAGTCCTTTCGGAATTAATTTACCAAAATGTTTCATTTTTTTATTTTTTCTCCCCTTTTATGTATAGATTATCCTCCTACCAGAATTTCCTTCTGCCTCAAAACATTCAAAACCTCTCTAAAAACACATCTCTTTAAAGAAGCGTATCACCTTCCACCCTAACACACTCTCACCCTTCTCTCCCTCCTTTTCCGCACACAATAACTTTAGGTTGTAAGTATGCGAGTTTCAATCCCACAAGGTGCTTTGGGCATGCACCATGGACCCTATGGATTTGAGGCTCAAAGACAGGGCCCTCCTTGCTTTGCTATGTTTAATTTTTATGTATCTTTGTCTTATCTTATGTACAGCGCTACGGAATATGTCGGCGCATTATAAATAAACGATAATAATAATATGTAGCTAAACTTACCGGTAAATGTTTCTATTTAATTATATATTTATTACATTTTTGGTATAATACATTATACAACTGTTAATTACATAATTAATATGGCATATATAACTATTGTTTATAGTATTTTTAAAACAGAAAAGAAAAAAAAGAAGGAAAAAGGACCCCAAGGTGGACGAAGATCAATTGTTTCAACATTTTTAAATGTGAAGAGTCATTCCAGGATGACAAAAGTCGCTGTCAATGGTTGTGTTGTCACATACAAAAAAAAAGAAGCATTTTGTCACTGATGAGATCTCTATATAGGTAATTACTCTCTATGTGCAGTAATCAGATATTTAGTTTCTCTATAGTATGGAGAAGAAAGCTGCATTTTGCTGAGATGAAAGATATGTATTTTAGTCATGAACTGTACCTCTAGCTCACACTGAGATGTTTAGAGTGCATTGGTGTACTACTATAGAGTGCATTTATAAACAGATGACCTCTCTTTCACAGATCACAAGGTCTGCTATATTTTCTCTGCTTTGAAGGATCTGTCTTTCCCTTTCTACAAGTGACATTTACAGAAGATAAAACACTGTTGCATTACATCTATTCTATAAAATAACTTTTTCTGCTATGAATAAAATTATTGACTGATTAATATTATTAACATTATTATATTCTTGTTATTGAAACATATAACTAATACTGTAGTTCTAAGATTATATGTATAGTGTATTGGTGATGCATTAATCTATGATACAGCTTTATTGAGTGTGCAAATGCTGCTGTCTGATTTTTTGAGTTATGCAAAATACCCTCTTTTAAAGTTTTCTTACACGTCAGCTTACATAGTAAAATTTGTGAAAAGTGATTGTGCTGTCACATGACAAAAAGTATATTTATCTACTGTTAGGACTTGGTGAGAACTAGGTGAAGGTCAGATGTGTCTTAGCATGTAATATTAAGGGAGTGTACTTTCTTTTCACAATCAAGTACATCAATTTGTTAAGTAGCAGAATTCCAATCATCAGTACCCCTTTAAAGGACCAATGTAGTTCAAGAAAAACTGCATGTTTGTGAAGTATATAACAAAGTAGCAACATTAGCAGCTGTATGAGCAGTGATGGCCAACCTATTTCAATTGAAGAGCCTCATTTGCATCCTGAGTCCTTTTTACTTTACATAACGCAAAATGTTAAAATCGCTGTAGGAAAGGAATTAATTGGTCGTAGAGGTATAAATAATGAGTAGTATTTAGGAGTTTAGTTTGATAATTCTATCTAGTTTTAGAGAGATATAATGGACTCTATATTATTGAAGAAGGTGAGCTCTCTCTTTGTGTAAATTGTAGAGGTTTCCATGTTGTTTTGGCTCAACACTTCCTGGCGGTATGAAGCTTGTAGGGGAGGAGGGAAGAGGCATATAATTATGGATTTGCTAAATATTAGTTTTTCAGATAATTTGACACCTATCCTATCCATAAACAAATATAATAAATGCAAGCCTTCTTTGCCAGAAATGTAAACACCCCTCTCATACATACAACAGTCACCAAAGTATCATGGATGTCATCAGGTTCCAGCGGGCATAAAACTGTGTTTTTTCAAAATGTTTTTGTTTGCTGCCTAATAATGCTCCATTTTTAGGCATACAGTGGATATAAAAAGTCTACACACCCCTGTTAAAATGTCAGGTTTCTGTGCTGTAAAAAAATGAGACAAAGATAAATCATTTCAGAACTTTTTCCACCTTTAATGTGACCTATAAACTGTACAACTCAATTGAAAAACAAACTGAAATCTTTTAGGTAGAGGGAAGAAAAAATAAAAAAATAAAATAATATGGTTGCATAAGTATGCACACCCTTAAACTAATACTTTGTTGAAGCACCTTTTGATTTTATTACAGCACTCAGTCTTTTTGGGTATGAGTCTATCAGCATGGCACATTTTGACTTGGCAAGATTTGCCCACTCTTCTTTGCAAAAACACTCCAAATCCGCCAGATTGCGAGGGCATCTCCTGTGCACAGCCCTCTTCAGATCACCCCACATATTTTCAATCAGATTCAGGGCTGGGCCATTCCAAAACTTTAATCTTCTTCTGGTGAAGCCATTCCTTTGTTGATTTGGATGTATGCTTTGGGTCGTTGTCATGCTGAAAGATGAAGTTCCTCTTCATGTTCAGCTTTCTAGCAGAAGCCTGAAGGTTTTGTGCCAATATTGACTGGTATTTGGAACTGTTCATAATTCCCTCTATCTTAACTAAGGCCCCAGTTCCAGCTGAAGAAAAACAGCCCCAAAGCATGATGCTGCCACCACCATGCTTCACTGTGGGTATGGTGTTCTTTTGGTGATGTGCAGTGTTGTTTTTGCGCCAAACATATCTTTTGAACTTATGGCCAAAAAGTTCAACCTTGGTTTCATCAGACCATAACACCTTTTCCCACATGCTTTTGGGAGACTTCAGATGTGTTTTTGCAAAACGTAGCCTAGCTTGGATGTTTTTCTTCGTAAGAAAAGGCTATTGTCTTGCCACTTTACCCCATAGTCCAGACATATGAAGAATACGGGAGATTGTTGTCACATGTACCACACAGCCAATACTTGCCAGATTCCTGCAGCTCCTTTAATGTTGCTGTAGGCCTCTTGGTAGCCTCCCAGACCAGTTTTCTTCTTGTCTTTTCATCAATTTTGGAGGGAGCTCCAGTTCTTAGTAATGTCACTGTTGTGCCATATTTTCTCCACTGTGTTCCATGGTATATCTAATGCCTTGGAAATTATTTTGTACCCTTCTCCTGACTGATACCTTTTAACAATGAGATCCCTCTGGTGCTTTGGAAGCTCTCTGTGGACCATGGCTTTTGCTGTGGGATGCGACTAAGAAAATTTCAGGAAAGACCAACTAGAGCAGCTGAACTTAATTTGGGGTTAATCAGAGGCACTTTAAATGATGGCAGGTGTATGCTATTTAACACGATTTGGAATGTGATTGCTTAATTCTGAACACAGCTACATCCCCAGTTATAAGAGGGTGTGCATACTTATGCAACCACATTATTTTTTTTTTTTTTTCCCTCCACCTAAAAGATTTCAGTTTGTTTTTCAATTGAGCACTGCATAGAAACCTGACAATTTAACAGTGGTGTGTACACTTTTTATATCCACTGTATATGTTTTTCATTATAAAGTTGTTCTACCCTAATCAATACTAATGTTATTAGAAAGAACAGGATAGCACTCATTCACAAAAAAGGAGAGAGTTGATGCTATGAAATGAAGACTAGAGATCAGTCCAAGAAATTGCAGTAACTTAAAAGACATCAGATCTATACCAATCAGGCACCTGAACAGACAGTGAGAAGTCTGCTAAGGCTGGATCACCCGCCCCAAATTATGCAAAAAGCTAAGTAGCACAGCTCGTCGGGCAGAAACCTATAAAAATAAGAGCTTTAAAGATTAACTACTAGCAATTCACATTTTAAATGTATATATCAAGGACACTTATGCATGTACTTTCATTTTTACCGCTATTATTTTTATGGTACATTGGCGCATTAGCACTTTTTCCTTCTTGAAATGGCTCCAGTACTCATCAACTACTATAGTCCTTAACCTAGGTAATGACAATTGAAATCAGCACATTTACAAAAAATTCTGAAGCAGATAGACACATCCTACTTTGCTTAGGTCATGAGAAAAATCCCTATACTTAAATGTTGGATTTTAAAATGACTTGAAATGAAAAAAAAAATGAAAATATAGCATTTTACATCAGATCAGTGTTTTGCGGTTTAAAAAAGTAACTAAACTCATTTGATCTGAACGATAGAGGTGAGCAATATATAGACAATCCTAACAAAACGAGCTTTTAAAGGGACAGAAATTAAAACCATAAAAACACTTCTATAATGAGGAGGGGAAAAGCGCATTAGAGCTTAAAAAACTGTATCTCCCTGTAAGACTTTTTTTTATGCTCAAAATAGCAAAACTGAGAATCCTGGAGTTCACATTGGAAAGAATCTCTGCATGAGGTGAAAATACTCCAGAATATAAAATAGGAACTAGTTGTGTTTACTGTATCATAAATAAAATAAGAACTGATGAAAAATATACTATTATAAAAAGTTATAATAGCTTTTTGTGCATCAAGGTTAGTGTATGATATGGTTGATACCTTCATGTAGATTGTGTTTATGATTTCATATATCTTATTTCATCCATACACAATTATTTGTACTTTGTAATTTTCTGTTGCAATTTTTATTGACTATGATACTTTGCATCTATCACTCTCCTGTACCTCACCCAGACCCTTTAGAATGTAAGTTTGTTAGTTTTCAGTCTTGTTAGATGTTTTAGAGGAAGCACTCTGTATGTTTGATTGAAAACTCAATAACAGGGCCCTCCATTCTTTTGCATTGTGTTCAAATTGTTTTTGACTTTGACTTTAGCCCTGTATAGCGTTATGGAATATGCTGGCTTCGTTAGGAAATAATAATTGCACCTTCTTAGTACTTCCTTGTGTTGTTTTTACAAGTCATATAACTGCTAGTCATTTCCATATTTGCTGCTACAACAATTCCTAACAAGATTCATATGATATAAATAAGTCAAAAATGATTTACCAAAACTGTTTGAAGACTGATATCATACTGAGCTGTAATTGTCATTGGATTTATAGCACATTGTTGTTCCAGTAATGTCTACAGAGTGAATTAAATGCGGCTGTCATTTACAATAATACTTTATGCTCCATTTCTTCTACTGACATGGCTGGGTTTCCCAAAGGGCCAACAAGGCCATGGGCCGGTTCAGTAGGGCGATAAATGGCATCAGGTAAGATACATTCATCTATCATTTACATTTACATATTCTCATCCACTTCCCATATCCCATATCTTACGATATCTATCTGCTTCTTAGGATACCTCTAACACGCTGCTACCCCTAACCACCAGTCCTTGGGACCAATATGATCCCCCCAGGATGATTAGGATTTGGAGCATGGCCATTACCCTGGCTGCTTAAAGACTCCTATCAGGACTGCCTCTTGGGAATATGTGATTGTGGGACTGGGCTCAGTATGTTTTATAGTTATTTAACATGTTTTATTAAGTTGAACACCCTATGTATGTTAATTATTGTATGTCATGTTATGTTGATTACTGTATGTTTAATTGTATCCAGGTGAGTTAACTGGCAGTTAGAATGTTATGAGGTAGCCAGTAAGTGACAGTTAATAGAGTTATGTAATGTGTGTTACTGAGGTAACTGATAGTGGAGTGAGTTATGTAATGTGTGTTACTGAGGTAACTGATAGTGGAGTGAGTTATGTAATGTGTATTACTGGGGTAACTGATAGTGGAGTGAGTTATGTAATGTGTGTTACTGGGGTAACTGACAGTGGAGTGAGTTATGTAATGTGTGTTACTGAGGTAAATGATAGTGGAGTGAGTTAGGTAAGGTGTGTTTCTGAGGTAACTGTCAGGTTTGAGAAGCAGTCAAGTCAGTGCTGAATGCAGTGTTATGCTCCTAATTTAAGGGAGGTACTCGAGAAGAGAATGGCTGCCCTGTACCAGTAATGAAGTGTGTATGCTCCTAAAGAAAGGGAAGGTAACAGCTTGGAATGACTCTGAGAAGATGAATATATATGGAATAAGATATCTGGAAGATATTTATGTGTCAGAGTGCCAGAGATTATAGCTGTCCTGGTCCTGTACAACCACTGAAATGGATCTAAATATATTATGATGCCTTGCACATGAAACATTGTTGAAGACAGTATAAGCAATTAATAGAAAACCCAGAAGACTCACAGACTAATGCAGAATTTTATCAGTCCAAGTTTAAATATACATCTTTTAGATCTTTATGAAGTTTCCACAGAAATAAAAGCAGTTCCTGATTTTTATAATGCTGAGCCTGTGTTCATATTTTTTAATGCTGAATATGGTGTAAGGGCATTTTAGAAACATCAGCTGTCTTGGTGAAGAGATCAAAAGAACCTGGTGTATCTGCTGGGTAGGTTTGGCCATAACAGCCTTAGCAAGCCCAACTGAAGAAGAAGCAGATTGTAACAATTACCTTTTATATTGACTTTATACAAGCTCTCACTTCTGCCACGAAAAGGCAAGGTTACCAACTTGATCATGTGGTTCATTCTGATCTAAACATTTAGGATCCTTTAGCAGACCCTGCTATGGGTTGGACCACTTTCATATGGTGCATTGAGAGGGTATTGTGTATATATATTCCATCATTATAACAGATGTTTGAACAAAAGTGGACAAGATTGCTCCCACTAATCCTTTAATTTAATCAACAAGCTGCCTGGTTTGACAGAAGCATCATGGATGTTACCTCTTATAGCCTGCCCATAATGTTACGTGCACATCTACTTAGGAACTAAAAAATGATTGCAATTGCTAATATATAATAACTGTCACACTTTAGTTTGATAAATTCATGATTTATGTATGCTTCCCCCACACTATATGCACATACAATTATATCACTATGCATTTATATCTATACACAGTCGTTCCCCCTCATATATATATAATTTTCTTCATATTATATCCAAAGATACACATCACAATATTTATAAGGGTCCACAAAGCCCTTTCTGCTGAAGCTTTAATTATATACATATAAACGCTATACATTATGTTGATTAATCTCTGTGATATTTAGAAGTTATAACACAGTTCTTAAGCTTGCTATTCATCTCTTTAATTTGTATATTCATCTCAGAACATGTGAACCTGTCACTTCATTGCTACCAAGTCCCAGCATCCAATCAGCACAGTAGTGGGGCAAGTCCCTTGTTATTATTGGGTTCCCCTGCTGATGTTGTGACTACAACAACATTCAGCAAGCTTAAAAGCAGTTAAAGAAACTCTTGCACAACAGAGAACAAACTACAAAACCATATTTAGGAATACCATTGTTTAATCATTCAAAAGGAGCTCCTGTCAAGAGAAACTACGGCAGTGAGCAACAGGTGATCCCATCTCTCACACCATAGAAAGGTTGTGCAAATCAACATGCCTACAAATTGAGTCTTCTCTCTTAAAGTGTGAAGAGTTTGGTATTTTCTTTTCTGATAACATGTTCTCCATCCATGCCAACATCTCTACAATGAAAAAAGGAAATCTTAGGACATCTAGGAAATTGAAAAGCAGATCTCTACCCTCCTGGGCAACACAACATTTTCAGAAAATAGCATAGTACTGACCCAGAGCTGGTAATTGTCCTAAATGATCTGGAGACATTTTAATTGACCATCTCAAGGAAAACTGTGAGCTGGGTGGTACCGGACTGAGCTGCTTCAAATCCTTCAAATTTCTCTGCAAATATAACAAAATGGTGGTTCTACATGGATTAATTTAATCTTCTGTATTGTGTGCTGTTTACAATGGGTGATACAGTAAGATCACATAGTCTACGCTATCATTGCTATGACACACAAATGTAACTATCATTTAAAACAAACACAAATGATCCAGTGTTGCTGATCAATGACTGTTGTAGATCTCCTAGAATGGATGCATGTCATCTGACTGAAGTTAAATCCTAACAAGACAGAGGTACTTTTAGTGGGAGGACATCATCTTATAAAGTCAGAACTGAAGGAGGATCAGGAAACTGGCCTGGAATATGAATGATTACAGACACATCATTCAGAACAAGTGTAAAATGTTGGTGTGGAATCTGACTTTGGATTAGTACTAGTATCAGCGGCTATCACTACCTCTTTCTTCAATCTGAAATGTATAGCAAGGATTCAGCGCTTAATTCCCTCAGATTGTCAGGTCCATTCCTTTGTGACTTCCTGGCTTGACTACTGCAATACCCTATTCTTGGGACTTCCAGATAAGCTATTACACCATCTGCAGATGGTGCAGAATGCTCCTCAGGGTCGCTGACAAGACTCGTTCCTGTCACATAACTCCTATCCTTTATTCTCTGCACTGGTTACCTATCAATATGGTGAATTTATTTCACGTTTGGCTTACTGTCTTTAAAAGGTCTTATTGATCAGGACCCTTGTTCCCTGAAATAACTCTTGGTTTCCTAAACCCCTACCTCTGCTCTTCACTCAGCACAGTAAGTCATTGTTAAATGTACCAAGAGTTTATTTGGCATCATTTACCGCTAGAGCTTTTAGTCATGCTAAGCCAGTTTAGTGGAACTCTCTCCCCATAATAGTTTGAGAGTCACACTCCAGAGACAGCAGCCGAAAAAGGGCAACAGAAATTAAACCCACAGTAAAGAATAATTGCACATAAAAATACATAAATATCTATTTATATTTATTTATTTGCTTTCTTTCATTTAAGGTCAAATATTGTTTTCAAACTTTACTCTTCTTTTCTCCTTAACTTTTTAATTCTAGCATATTTTTATTTCTGATCAACCCCCCCAGTATCCTGTTGATTGCTTTACACAATAGAGAAAACAATAAACATTTCAATGCAAAACATTTGTGTTGTTGTTTGAGCATAAAAATAGAACACAATAATTTATATTTCTTGCAATAAAAGCTTTGAAATAGCTCCATTACATTTTTATTCATCCCTTCCTGATGTTTCTTGTTCTTCTATTGTTTCCAAGCAATGTGATAATATAGACTAGCAATTAGGTGGAGAGGCTGAAAATGTACTATATCTGTAAGTCAGCCCCCACAGACAGTTTGAAGATAAAGAGTTCCAGGCTATTGTGCTAAGATCAAATTAAAGCCTGTGAGTTCATCAAATGCACAACATCTATACAGACTATCTATACTTGATAACGAAGGCATAGGAAAAGTAAAAATGTGTATTTCTCTGAATAATGTTTGCATTTTTGTTACTAAAAGACCACTGTTTGTTAAAAATATATAGGTTTGAACATTTTGATAATAATGTCATAAAGCTATTTTAATTAGGAATATTAATGACCCCTTCACTGTACACTGAAGGAATCAATGATACATTGGTGAAGGTTACATGTATGAGAGAGACATTTACATTTCTGAAGGACAGGTCTAGCAGTTATTGTTGCAAACTGTCTGCTTTTGACTATGTGTGAGGAAGGGGTAAGTATAATTTAATTTAAATATAATTGATCTCCCCTCCGTTTTCTTCTCCACTACCCTCCCTTTACTGAGCTAGCAGTGCTCAAGCCAGACAGGATAATCATCTTCTAAAGGAAGAGTATCCAAAAATTATGGTTTTATGCTCAAGGTTTATATAGTTGCTAATGTTTTTACATACTTCACAAATGTGAAGCTTTTCCCAGACTTCAACAGTCTTTTAAATGAGCATTATAATACCAGAGTAAAACAGCTGTTTTATTTGAGTGAACTGGCTTATAATGATCATTGTATTTTGATTCCTAATAAGAATACAAATGTAAACGTTATTCAGAGCTGAACAATTATTCTTTCTGTTTCCCAAATATGAATAATCTCTCGAAAATGTATTATAGTAAATTATTGGAAATTATTCTATTTTAAATGAACAAAAGAAATATACCAATCAGATTTCTGTATATACATATTCACTTTTGTTGAGGAATCAGTTCAACTTCACTTTAAATTCCTTTTCTAGTTATTTGGTCACAACTTTAACAAACTGTAAGCTCTACAATTTAATTATTACCTTTAAAGAAGTCATGTTGTTTCATTTCATTTTGCTTGAACTAGCAGAGTGAATACTTTTCTGGTACTAATAAAGCAACTTCAGTTCAGCATGTGATATCAACTATTTGAATATGCATGGGGAAATATGTAGTTTTAAAGGAATGTTCCCCACTAAAAAACATTAAATACTTATTTATTTTCAGTCTGACTTTTGGTGACAAACAATAATCATATAAACACTTAAGAAAAATGTACTATTTCTTAAAAAACAAACAACCTTATTAAATTGCGATTCAGTAAATTTAAAAGGGCTCTATTTAAGCACATAGCATATTTTTTTAAGAAGTTTTTAGTTAGTTAACTTCTATCCAAAAGCAAGGTATTCACTAACTAAAAATGTCTGTAAATAACATATGCTGTGTGCTTAAATAGAGCCCTTTTAAATTTACAGAATCACAATTTACTAAGGCTGAGAGTATATAAGAAGGGCTTGCTATCAGCCTTATTAAATTGCGATTCGGCCAATTGAAAAGGGCTCTATTTAAGCACAGAGCATACTTTTTTTTACAGAAGTTTTTAATTAGTGAACCTCTATCCAAAAGCAAGGTCTTCACTAACTAAAAACTTCTGTAAAAAAATATGCTCTGTGCTTAAATAGAGCCCTTTCAAATTTTACCGAATCGCAATTTAATAAGGCTGTATATGTATAGCTCAATTTGATCAGAAATAGCTTTCAGAAAGCGTGTTGTTCAGTCCTTTAGTCGTGTCCGACTCTCAGTGAATAAAAGGACCACAGCACCCAGGCACATTTGTCTGTGTTTCTGATTGTGCTTATCCATATGGTTTTCTTGGCAAAGATACTGGGGTGGGTTGTCAGTTCCTTCTCCAGTGGACCGCAGTTTGTCTAACCTCTCTGCTTTGACCTGCCCATCTTGGGTGACCCTACATGGTATAGCTCACAGCTTCATTGAGGTACACAAGCCCCTTCACCACGACAAGGTAGCGATCCAGAAGGGAATGCCAATCCTCCCACAAAGAAAAAAAGCAAATAAAATCTAATTGCAGAGAATAAATACATACAAAGCATGATGGAAGTCCTAGCATCATAGTCATGGTTATTTCTAGACCACGTGGGAACCAGGATGATAAAAGTAAAATGTGCCCTGGACTCCCTAATTTGCCATTCAGACTGCATTGAGGGACTGTATAGTCCATATTTGCAAATAAACGTGCTTTTCTTGCCTATTGTTTTTTATTATTATAAGTATTATTACTCTTTATTTATAAAGCTCTAACATTTCCCTATTTACGAGGGTACAATAAAAACATATTAACAACGTAATAAACCTCAGATATACTGTATTTCAGAACACTCTTACAACTGGACCAGGCGTCTAACTCAGTATCAGTACTCTACCTTAGTCTTAGGGTCTTCCTTCAGTTAAGCAACCACTACATTTATGAAAAGAAAGCAGGGACGATACTATGAAGCATAAAGCTAAATCAATTACTGAATATAGCTTGGAAATAATTAGTAAATAGCTGATCACAAAGGATATGGCAACAGAATAGCAGTATCAATCACTGTGTAATGGTAAAATGTCCTCCAACAGATATATAGTCTGCTGATAGGTAAAAAGGCCATTCATTACTCACAGAACTCTATGTTGTAGCATTATAAGACAACTCAAAAGTGATTGCAAATAACAGTCCATTCTGCAAAGTTAGCTTATAATGATTGGTGGTATTTTAGCACCATATAAATATCAAGGCAATAAAATATAAGTCTACTTTAGATTTAAAGTTGAAGAGGTCAAGTATTGAAGATTTATTTCATGAATGGTAATGGCTTCACAAAATGTCTCTAGAAACCTCTTTTTGTCTTAGTACAGGGATCTGCAACATAAGGCTCTAAAGACAATTGTTGCTCCACATAGTTTATAATATTGCACTTTTAGCATTCCCAAAAAATTGACATGGCTAGGCAGTAATTTGCCTGTAACATTAATGAGTAGTTTTTGTTGCAAGGCAACAACGAGCAATTGTATTTTAGTATGTGGATGTAATGATATAGGAATCACAAGGTTGTGGAGACCAGTAGCCAAGGTCAGCAACTTGTAGGTGAAACAGGAACAAGCTTTATTGAAGGGATCAGGAACCAACAATAATCTGGCAAGGATACAGAGACAGGAAGTGCCTTATATAGGGGCCAAGAACCAGACAGCTGACCAGACACAGCTAAAGAGAGTTGTCACTGATTTCATTGCTTTTAGAGTCAAGGTATCAGATCTCAGGCAAATCTGCAAGAGGCAGGCTGGTGTACCGGTAGGGAAGAGGTCCAGCAACATGCAAACCAGGGTTCGAATCCCAGCAGAGTCAATTCCTCACATTACCCCCACCTCTATAGGCGCAGCCTCCGGATGCCCTATTAACCGGTTTAGCAGGGTACTGTGCATGGAAAGACCGAAGAAGATCAGGAGCGTGAATATTGTCCACTGGTTCCCACGATCTATCCTCCTCACCATAGCCTTTCCACCAAACCAAATATTGAAGCTTGTTACGGAAGATTCTGGAGACAAGAATTTTTTCCACTTCGTATTCATCTTCGCCATCCACGAGGACTGGAGGTGGGGCAGGTAGGACTCGGCCAGGGAAAGTATTTTTATGAAAAGGTTTAAGCAGTGCAACGTGAAACACCGGATGTATTTTCATGGAATTTGGAAGTTGCAAACGGAAAGTGACAGCATTGATCTGAGCAATGATCTCAAAAGGTCCCATGAACCTTTGACCCAATTTATGAGAAGGAATCCGAAGCCTAAGATTCTTTGTTGACAGCCACACCTTGTCACCAACATGATAGACTGGGGCCTCCTTTCTATGCCTATCAGAAGCTCTTTTGTAACATTCCTGAGCCTCCAAAAGAGTCTCTTTCAACAGTGCTTGGGAATCACGTAAGGCGGTTAGCCGATCAGTGACTGCAGGAACGGGAGTAGTAATCGGGAGACTCACTAGAAAGGTTGGATGGTAACCATAGTTGGCAAAAAATGGGCTCAGAGAAGTGGAGCAGTGTTGGGCATTGTTATAGGCAAACTCCGCTGTGGGTAAAAGATCCAGCCAGTCATCTTGCAGGTAACTAATATAGCACCGCAGATATTGCTCCAAAGTCTAGTTGGTTCGCTCAGTCTGTCCATTACTTTGTGGATGAAAAGCTGATGACAGATTTACATTTATACCTAGGTTAGAACAAAAATATTTCCAAAAACGAGATGTAAACTGCACTCCCCTGTCAGAAACTACTTCATTGGGCACTCCATGCAAGCGAAATATTTCCTGAATAACCAGGTCAGCCGTCTGTTTAGCTGAAGGTAAACCACGAGCTGGTACGAAATGACCCATCTTAGTTAACCTGTCCACAACAACAAGAATGGTAGTGTGTTCCTTAGAGGGAGGTAGTTCCACAATAAAGTCCATGGATATAGATCCCCAGGGACAATGAGGAATCGGAAGAGGCTGAAGCAAGCCAACAGGGGATGAGCGAGGAGTCTTATGTCTGGCACATACATCACAAGAGGACACATACTTCTTAACATCCTCATGATACTTCGGCCACCAAAAGGATCGGGAAAGTTGCTCTTGTGTCTTTCGGATTCCTGGATGACCTGCTGGTTTTGAGTCATGGTAGAGACGTAAAAGGTCCAGTCGCACTGACTCCGGAGCAAACAGACATTGTTGAAAAATCCAAAACCCATTAAGCATCGTCATATGGAGATCACGAAGAACTGGGTCTTCAGCGTAGCCCTTTTTAATGCGAGACATCAGATCAGAAGGAAAAGTAACTCCTATAAATATATCCTCCGGCAAGATGGTATTCTAGACAAGGCATCCGCCTTACCATTCTTGGAGCCAGGAAGGTATGTAACCAAAAAATTAAACCTTGAGAAGAATAGGGACCAGCGTGCTTGTCTGGCTGACAGTCTCTTAGCTGATCGAATACATTCCAGATTTTTGTGATCTGTGAGGATAGTAATTGGATGGGTAGCTCCCTCCAAGAGATGTCTCCATTCGGTGAAGGCAGCTTTTATAGCCAATAGTTCTTTATTCCCTATGTCATAGTTTATTTCTGCTGGCACAATCTGGCGGGAATAGAAGGCACACGGATGTAACAGCATCTTAGGTCCAGTCCTTTGAGACAGTATAGCACCAACAGCTGAATCAGAAGCATCAACTTCCACAATAAATTGTAATTCCGGCTGAGGATGCACCAGGATGGGGGCAGATGTAAACAGAGTCTTTAATCGGTAGAATGCGGTATCAGCCTTATCGGACCACTAAAAAGGAGTCCCTTTACGTGTGAGTTCAGTGATCGGTGTAATAACGGCAGAGAAATTCTTAATGAAACGCCTGTAAAAATTGGCAAACCCCACAAATCTCTGGACATCTTTTTCATTCTTGGGGATGGGCCAGTCCAGCACAGCTTTAATTTTACTTGCGTCCATAGTTAAACCTTTAGGAGTTATTACATACCCCAGGAATTGAATTTCTGTTTGTTCAAACTCACATTTTTCTAGTTTAATGTATAGGTAGTGGGTACGAAGGTGCTCCAGAACTATACGGACCTGTTTTCTGTGGTGTTCAAGATTATCAGAGAATATTAGGATATCATCCAAATATGCCACAACAAACTGATCCAGGAGATCTCGTAGTACATCATTGATAAGATGCTGGAAAGTTGCAGGGGCATTACAAAGCCCAAATGGCATTACTAGATTTTTGTAATGCCCGTACCTGGTTCTGAAAGCTGTTTTCCATTCATCATTTGGTCTTATGCGAACCAGATTATATGGCCCCCGAAGATCAAGCTTTGTAAATATTTTAGCTGAGCGAAGTCTCTCCAAAAGTTCAGGAATGAGAGGCAAGGGGTAGCGGTTTTTAACAGTGATGTTATTAATGTCCCTGTAATCAACGCATGGCCGTAGGCTGCCATCTTTCTTCTCTACAAAGAATATAGGAGCTCCTGCTGGGGAAGTAGATGGTCGAATAAAACCTTTGGCAAGATTTTCTTGTATGTATTCACAAAGAGCTTTCAATTCAGGCTCAGAAAGGGAATATATACGGCCAAATGGGATAGCAGCCCCAGGCAACAGCTCTATTGGGCAATCATAAGGCCTGTGGGGTGGAAGCTGATCAGCATTCTTCTTATCACAGACATCTGCAAAATCCCGATATTGTAGAGGAAGCTTAGTAAAGTTTGTAGCAACCATTTCATTAATTGTTGTGGCAACAGGTGTTACCTTAGTGGGTTGACAATTCATTAAGCAGTGTTCTGAAGGAAAGGACAAAGTTCTGATCTTCCAATCAATTTGTGGGTTATGCAGAGCAAGCCAAGGTACCCCCAAAATCACTGGAAACTGTGTTGAGGAAATTAGGTGGAAAGATATAGTCTCATGGTGATTCACTTCCAGAGTCAACTTTAAGGGCACAGTCTCATGTGTAACCGGGCCCGACGTAAGTGGAGAACCGTCCACTGTCTCCATTAACACAGGTGAAGAATTAGGGATAGACTGAATTCTATTTCCTGCTGCAAATTTAATGTCCATAAATTTTCCGCCTGCTCCAGAATCTATCATAGCTGTAGTTGAAATTTTATGATCACCACATTGCAACGTGAAACCACAAAATGAGGATGTTGAGTCAACATACCCTCTTCACCATGAGCCAGAGAAAACAAGGGTTGTGTGACAGAATCCAGTTGATCTGCAATCTGGGATTGGTGTCGAATCTGTGCGCCCTCAGTAGCCATAGCTATTGTTCTTTTGGATTTGCTAGGGCAATTGATGGCATAGTGCCCTGCACTTCCACAATACAGGTATAAATTGTGAGTGCGTCGCCACTGTTTTTCTTCATTGGATAATGGCCCTCTTATTAGATTTACCTGCATAGCCTCAGGTTCAGAGTCTGTAGGTGTTTGTGGGGTTGGAGTAGAAATTCTTGAATAGGAAATAGGAGTAGTACTTGGTCTAAAAGAGCACTGTCTTTCCAATCTTCTTTCAGAAAGTCTCCGATCGATACGGATAGCCAAACGCACAAATGCATCAAAGTCAGCAGGAAGATCAACATGAGCTAGCTCATCTTTTATAGCTTCTGAGAGACCTTTTCTGAAGTGGAACCTCTGAGCTGATTGGTTCCAGGTAGTATCAGCAACCCACTGTCTGAATTCAGCAGCCACAGAGCACCTCACTTGATGCAAATGAAGGAGAGTGGCTTCTGCTGTAGCACATCGATTGGGGTCATCAAAAACTAGGCACCTGGCCTCAAGAAAGTCATTTAGATTACCCAAGACTGGACTGTCCTGTTCCAGAAGAGGGGAGCCCCAAGCCAGGGCTTCATCTTTGAATAGTGAAAAAATAAATCCCACCTTCTCTCTTTCAGATGGAAATTGGTGAGGTAACAACATGAAGTGCAAACGGCATTGATTTAGGAAACCCCTACATTTTTTGCGATCTCCTCCAAACTTTTCTGGCAGGGGCAAGCGGGCATCTTGTGCAGGTGTTACAGTAGCAGCCGCAACATCACGTGCCCTGTAGCTGGTATACTCACTGTGCATTGACTGAAATTTATTTTGCAGTTCAGCTACCTGGTCCTGCAGCACTTGAATGGTCTGTGCCTGGGTCTGCACTGTTCTTGCAGTAAAAGCAACCTGCTGGGCCAATGCAGATTCTGACGCGGCGGTCTCCATGAAAGGGCCAGATTATTCTGTAATGATATAGGAATCACAAGGTTGTGGAGACCAGTAGCCAAGGTCAGCAATAATCCAGTTCAGCAACTTGTAGGTGAAACAGGAACAAGCTTTATTGAAGGGATCAGGAACCAACAATAATCTGGCAAGGATACAGAGACAGGAAGTGCCTTATATAGGCCAAGAACCAGACAGCTGACCAGACACAGCTAAAGAGAGTTGTCACTGATTTCATTGCTTTTAGAGTCAAGGTATCAGATCTCAGGCAAATCTGCAAGAGGCAGGCTGGTGTACCGGTAGGGAAGAGGTCCAGCAACATGCAAACCAGGGTTCGAATCCCAGGAGAGTCAATTCCTCACAGTGGAGCATTTGAGATTAAAGCTGTGAATTCAAATTAGTGCAAATCTGATATGTTTTTGATCTTTTTTTTTATAAAAGATTGCAAACTTGTGCCCAAGGGTCTTTTTGAATATCAATAAGCATAGGTGCAATAATTGTTCTCCCTTAGTGATAATACATTTTCATAAATGTAGTTTTCTTCAATGGATTTTATTACAAAACTAGCGACTTGTCCGTCAAAAATGACAGCAATAACATTTGAAGCCTGGCAATGCTACCTGCTGCTTGCTACTTTACAGCCTTGCACTCATTGCAGGCCTCAGCAAACCCGCAACATGCGTGCTTCGCAATGAGCGCGTCTCCCTCACCCCCTCTACTTTATGGGCCTCGATGAGTGCCTTCAGTGCTCATCACTAGCCCCACAATGAGCTGCTTTGCCACTCATTGCAGGCCTCGGCAAACCCACAATTTGCAGACCTCGCAATGAGCGCCTACTTTATGTGCTCTCATCATAAGTGAGGTTGTTAGGTAATTTTCTATTCAATTGGTGTCTTTTGGTGGCCTCCCAACGGTGCCCGAGTTACAGCCTGGAAAAAAAATGGCAGCTCCCCCCCCCCCCCCAATACCTAGATAAGAGGCTTATCTAGGTATTCTTCAAATGGGCAAGATTTCTGAATGCTATAGCACTTCACCCTCACACTTGTGGGGCTTCTTGTGGATAAATAGAGTAGTGTCTTCTGAATTGTCTCATAGATATGGGGCTCACCTGTCATCAGAAGAAATCTCTATTTCTAATCAATTTCTTGACTTTCTTTTGTGTTTTATTTGAATATATTTGATACATTTTGTTAATGTTTATTGACTGATATTCTTTTAACAACTAGGCATTCTATTTTTATTTATATTTCCTTTTAAATGCTTATTTTGATCTTTATACTAGGTTCATTACAGCCCTGTGCTAATCCCAAGCATGTTTTAGTCCCACTTGTATCGACAAAAAAAGAGAGATGTACACCGGAGAATGGACAGCCGTCAAGTAGTGTGCCTTGTGGGTTTGTTGCCCACTCTTGTGTTTTTAGCACACTTGTGCTATTACAGAGAGGGGATCTCTTGTAGGATACCAGTCTTACTTTGCTCCCAAAGGCAAGCCAATGACCTTAATAAGTAGTTGCCATGCAAAGTGAAGAAGAGGTAATTGGATTATCCTAAATATCTTAGAGAGTTCAAAAGGGATTTGCATAAAAATACAACAACTGCAAGAGATGCATGTGTCCACCACCCTTGAAATGAAGTGGTATGTTTTCTAAAATGTAGCCTTTGGTTACAGCTGTGTAAGATGTCACCTCACCTGAGAGAGAGCAGGATGGCTCATTAGAAGTAAGTGAAGTGTATTTTTGATATGACAATTACACTGAGGATGAAACCAGCAGGGGCAAAGGTTCTGTGAGGGAGATAATGTAATGTAGATAAAGTTTAGTACTGTACAGATATATGTAACAAAAATATGATAATCTTTAATTATCAAATAATACCATGATAGATCAAGAGTCTGAATTAATCCATGGCCATTCAAAATTATTGCACAGAATAGGCTTTGGGAGAGTAAATTCCACCAGACAGTCAGCCCTTTTAAATTCCCCCAACGTGAAAACCCGTAACCCGTAATGGAGCCTGCTAGACTTACGGCTATTAAATTGGCCTCTTACAGCTACCTGCAAATTATCTGTGGGTTACAGGAGGAAAACCCTATGGGCTGTCGAAATCGGAACTCTGTTGCTGCAAAGCCTTTGATCTGTCAAGCCCATAAATGTTAAATTCGCAAATCAATATTAAATTGGTACGAATCCCCAAAGACGCACTGGCGTTCAAACCTGTAAACGGCAAATGGAGGCAAAAAAATTACAGCCTCCAAATAGGACCCATAAAGGGGTTTAAGACAAGTTATCAACACTGTAACAGACAATATAAACACACCAGTGGACTTTAAAATATGTGGAAAGCATTGAAAGGCATTACAATTACATGCACAATAATCCCCGAATAAAAAATAGACATTTAAAATAATTATTACTTCATCATATACGGTATTGGAATGGTCATGCCTATGCCAATATGAAAAGGCATGCTGCAACATGCATAAAGCAATTAAAGACACACTACCTGATTAAATAGCAACACAAAAACATTAAACTGTTGCCATATTAACCCTTTCTCACTCACAGAGGCACTCATGTGGACCCTGAAATATAAATAGGACCCGCAAAGGGTTCTTACAGAGATGTAAGAGTGCCTAGTAGCCATTAAAAAGACAGCAAACCACTTTTAAACAATACAAAAGCAGGAATGTTTATTAGATTGCCATGCTCAACATTCCCATTGCCACATTAGTGTCAAAATAAAACATGTGCCCTTCTTCTCAAGTGACATTCATCATGTAAACATAATATACTAGTGGTTCACAAGCCTTTTCTCCAGATTCCCCAGACAGGCCAGGTAAAATCCTTAACCATGACAACCCAGACGACCAAATCAGAGGCTCCTGTGAATAATAATTACCTCACCTGTGTTTACACACTGTTAAACAGAAAACCTGACCTGTCTGGCTAGCCCTGAGGATTAGCTTTTGAAACACTGCTATACACATTGCCGAAAAGAATTGATGCAGCATTCAAAGCGATAGCACACTTATACAAAACCATGTACAGTCATTGAACTATGGGAGATATCATCACTTAGCAAACACTGGGGCACAAAAGAGCAATGTAATATATCAATCCAAATGAAAATCACAGGTCAAGAAATACATATACAGTAAAGGCCATGTTGAGGTCTGCCACTGCAGTAAAACAAACATCAAAACATTAACTTTAGCAATGCAATCAGAGACATTCTAAATCAATAAATAATCTGATACCATTGTCAGTAACATCATTTGTTTGCCCTGCATCAAACAGTGAGTGTGATCTATATATGGAGAAGAGCAATCATCAGCTGGGATGCAAGATAAGTCTCAGATCCATAGGTGAGCAATTCCAAACCTGAAATACACCTCCCTATTAACAGGTGCTGTAATCAACAAGCTATATAACCCCATCCACAACAAGTACTCAGCACATCTGAAACAGCATGGATTCTCAACATGACAGACAGCATGAGAATATGGATGCATGGTCACATCTGAGGTACTATTGTTTGCACAGCATGTGGCATGATGGAGATCCGGATGCAAGGTGTGTGATTGAGGAGTGGCAGATAGGAGTGTCTGGGAGTGAATGAGGATGCGAGTGGTAATGTGATCCATGCTGGGCCAGAACCAAGCCAGGCAAGTGAATTACCACAGGCCATGCATAGTATCATGGTGGAGGATAAGGGAGGAGAGAGAGCTCTAGTAGCACAGGGACAGAGGGATATAGGGGCACCTGCAGACATGGAGTATGAGATTGATGTCGGCGATAAGCTGTTGGGGGGTGGGCACAACAAGAATTGGGTGCACAGTAAGTGCTGGCTCCAGCACAGCAACAGGCACAGGTGGGTGAGCAGGTACAGGAGCCTTTAAGGAGGGTCTGGGCACCCAATATATAAGCAAGATACTCACATTAGAGGGGTTAACTGTTGGGAAGGTATATGAGCATTATAGGCTGACCCATGCCAGTCTTGGAGAGCTCTTTGCGGTCCTGAGTGATGACCTTGAGCCTCGCACACGGACCAATAGAGGTATACCAGGAATGACAAGGAGGTTAGCAGCAATACACCTCCTTGCCTCTGGTAGTTTCTACAACACCCTGAGCATAGGCGGAGGAATGACTCAGCCAAGTCTCTCAAATATATTCTCTCTCAAAGTATATTCCTCCATGTTATTGTTCTGCAAGCTACCAGACACATCAGTTTCCCCAACACTGCAGAAGAGATTTTGAAGGTGAAAGCTGATTTTCACTGATTAGGAGGTGTCCCTAATGTGCTAGGTGCTATTGACTGCACACATGTTGCATTGATACCTCCAAGAGAGCAAGAAGCGCTGTTCAGAAATCGCAAACATTATCATTCAATCAATGTACAGGATGTTTGTGATGCAAACTTGTGCATACAAAATGTGTTTGCATCCTTCCCTGGAAGTGCTCATGATGCCCATATCCTGCGTCAATCATCCATCTATGATTTGTTCGAGTCCGGACATATACATCATGTTTCCCTCTATTGCTCTGATGCTAACATGTGCATTAGAGAGTAATACTACCTGAGCCCTAACATAATTGCTGATTGCTGTGCATAGCCCTGTGTTAGCCCAAACAGCATGAAATACAAAACAACATATACAAAAAAGAACAATCGATTAATCATTAGGTATACGTTTATATGCTTTGACAAACATCACAACATCCTATTAATATCCACATCTCCCATTCGGAGAATATGGGTGTTTGCCGTTGTTGTTGACCCCTGTGAGCAATCCACAAACACAGGCAGAGGAGAGGTATAATGCAATGCATAAGACATGCCAGAATGTATTTGAGAGCACCTTCTGTGTACTCAAGATGCTCTTCAGATGCTTGCATTCCTCTGGTGGTGCTCTACATTATAGCCCAGACAAGGTTTGTCAGATCATCATTGCCTGCTGTTGTCTGCACAATATATCAGTACAGGCCAACTGTCTGGGGGACATTGATACCGCTCTGCTACATGGGGAGGAAAACCCTTAACTTCCCCCCTAGTGGATAATCTGCAGGGGTCACAACAACGTGCCGCATCATTCATGAGTACTTCACATGTAAGTACAAACCCAATAAGAAATAACCATAATGTAGCTTGATTATACATAATTCCGAAATGTCTATTCTCCATCCCCATTGTAATACAGAATATCAAATAGTCCACAGTAGAGTAGGGTTCCCTGATATGATGTATGTCTCATGATGCACTACTGATTAACAATGAATAAACTAGAACATGCCACACTATCAGTTACAGGTAAGTAAGCACACATTCCCATACACATCATAAGTACTGACAATTCAAAACATCAATAGCATAGATAAATGTAGGGGATTATATATCCCACAATGTCAATGTATATATGCTTCACATTTGTATATGAAAACCTCAACACACTATATACCAGTAAAGTTCACATCATCTGATTATGTGATTAAGTAGGCACATGTGGCATTTGTAATGTTCATATTAACATGTTCCTTGTATGTTTCTTACAGATCGCAAAGATGTGTCACATTCCTCAGTCAGAACAATGCATGATGATGACCATCCCGACATTCCATGGCCATGCTAAGGTCACATTGCATCATGTATGTTCATGTTGGGGTTATAACATTAACTGATTGAACACTTATTCCTCTGCAGTTGCACAGAGTGTCTGTTGGACATACAGCTTACTTCTCCCCATGAGTGTATCTCCTTATTCTGTATTATTGTTTTTGCTTACTGAATGTTATAGTTCTCTTGATATCTGTAATAATATGATGTAACTTACATTGCCTTATGTTGGATGATACACTGTAAATTCCCCTTAACTGATCATCAATATCAATGCCATCCCCACTGTCTGCATTCTGTTCCTATGTCCCTATTTCCCTGTGTTACTGGAACTCTGTATCCTATCCATCTCCAACATGATACTGTGCAAACCTGTGGTAATTTGTCACTGTGTGGCTTTGTTGGTATGTTTGTTATTATTTGTGCTAAGATTAAATATGATTTATCAGCAATGTTGTTTGTGTTAGCCTTGCTAATCTTTATACTATATATTTTCCATAACAACAATTAAATTACCCTGAAAGTCAACAGATGTGCTCATCACCATCAGTTAGGGGTTTAAATAATCTGTTCAATATATGTTTACATTACTGCATAATGATCATGAATGTAGATGAATACCATCATTCTAGTTAAGCCCTTAAAGTCATTACAGACAACCCTGCATGTATATTGACATGACTCATGATTTCATGCCACTCTGGCTGATGCTTTCATCTATATTGGCAAGGTACAGATTAATGTAGTATATGTATATATCTAAACACACACACACACACATATATATATATATATATATATATATATATATATATATATATATATATATATATAAAACTTCATTAAATCTAGATTCTGTAGATTCTAAAGCATGATATGGTACAAACAGACAGAAACAGTGATAACAGTATAACATCATCATACTTTATTTGATACACATAGCACATGTTAATATGTATACAACCATGCATACATATCATGAGTGTGGTGTGGCGGATCCTGGAAGGGCAAGAGGCTGTTGGCCAACAAAGGACACATAAATGGTTAAATGTTAGACAGCATCATAAGGATAATGCATAGCATGTAGTAGGGTCATATGTGGTCAGGATTCCACAGTAACCATAATTGGATGTGAAATTGGAACATTATATAACACTCCATTTCATAGAAATAACCATTAATGTGCATACAGCAACCATATGGTCTCCATCTGCTATATTAAACAGATGCAAGAAATCATGGATCATGTGATACTAATCAATTACACACACAGTGTGTTTTCATACATTAATGATGTTTCCGAAATAGATGATAGGAATCTGGAAAACATGATGTTAGAGGTGTTAGAACAATCATAAGCTGTTATTATAGTACATTGTTTTTGCTCTGGACACTACAATAAACCAATTAACATGAATGTCATCTATGAGCAGTGATAACCATATTGATTCTGTCCTGTTCAATCAGCGTTCCCGAAATATGTTGAGGATGTGTAATACAACAAGGCATGCTTCGCTGTGAACACAATCTTTTAGCAAAGAGTACTATCACTATCTAAATGCAATAGTTGTGCCATGCTGATATCTCATCTCACTGGTATATGGGTAGTACCAATGCCAGACAGATTTTACTGTTCACATTACCCCTAAACAAATGCACATTGATCCTGATGTCAAGCCAAGGAAATTTTTCATTTTGTTTGTGGATGACCTGAAATACATAAATCTGCTTTCATACTGTTAACGGGATGAAATGCAACAAAAATGCATGTATAACTACTGCTTTGGATTAGCAGTTACTAATGGGACTGTGCAACTCTAAAGCTGGGACACTATTTATTATAATTGAAACTAACACCGGTCATGTTTATTAGTGAAGAGCTATGTAGTCATATATTGCATTTCAGTTCCATCTGCAGTGGTGAATGACCCTGATTGAATTCCTGTTGGGAACTGGGTTGAGTGTTTACTCACATGATGATATTGTACTGCTCGAAGATGAAAAACATGCCTTCATGCTCGTGAGATTTGGCTATTAACACCTACATAGACAAGAACAAGATATCACTCATAATAATATTCACATAACAACACCTCATCTTAAGTTTAATCCACATAGAACATCAATTGTTAAAATGTTAAATATAACTAGACATGTACACACTCTGTAGCCAGCCTATGGTATGTGAACATCTATACCAATCATTATTCAGTGAGGATTCATTAAGAGGAAGACTTTGTGGATGGTCCTAAGACCTCCTCTTACGCAGCACTGATTCCCCACCTTCCGTGCCTGCGCCCCGTCTCTCTCTATCACGTCTAGGTGTTGTTGGAGTGTGGGGTGCCACTACGCTGGATGGCTGAGGATCAGATTGAGATGGTGGTGAGGTCTGAGATGAGGAGGCCACCGTCTTGGGTTGCAGTTGTGCAACCGAAGGCTGGAGAGGTATGAGCTGGCGTTCGGCTAATTGGATGAGTTGCTGTCTGTCTCGAATCACCTGTTCCTCATATCTCTTCATCCTTCGGTTGTGCCTCCTCACCTTAGAATGGAGTGACCTGTTGCTTGCCAGGAGGATGTGTGTGAGCCGAGCCTGCCTTCTGAGCAATCAGAGCCTCTCAGTCTGTTGTTTCTTCCACGTCATGTCCTCCCTGTTGAAACGGCTATGATTTCCCTCAAAGTCAGGGGTGGTGGTGTTGACGGCATTGGGGCTGATGTTGACGGAATTGTCGCCTATGTTGACGGCATTGGGGTCAGAGGTGTTGGCATTGGGCCGGAGGTGATGGCATTGGGGCCGGAGGTGTCGACATTGGGGCCTGAGGTGGTGGCCGTGGGGCCAGAGGTGATGATATTATGGCCCGAGGGTATGGCAGGAGTGCCAGAGGTGATGGCAGCAGGGCCCGAGGTGACGACATTGGGGCCTGAGGTGTCAGCAGGAGTGCCTGAGGTGTCGGCAGCAGTCCCTGAGGTGTAGGCAGGAGGGCTGGAGTGCTAGGCCATGTTGGAGGCACCCATTGTGTGGGGAACTCCATTGCGTGGGAGTGGTTGTGGCCTGCCATGGCTGCAATGTTGTTGTAGCAGTTGGCAGCTGTGATGATGGCGGGGGCCAGGACATCCCCGCTGGAAGGGGCTGAAACAGCTGTGCATGGCTGTATGATGCGTTTGAGGACCCGGGCAGTAATTCCCTCTCCTGAGATGAGGGTGATTGTGAATGGCCAGCACTCTCTCTCTCTCTCCAATGCTCACAAACCCACCTAGACCTGTGTGTTCACTTGCTCAGCTACATCACAGTCAATGATTTATGGTTTTCCCACCCTTTAAAACCCCTTCCTGCTGCGTTAATTGGGGTTGTTAGGCCTGCATCGCACTATGTGATTACGGGTTTGGATTGTAAATGCGGCCCGCATGTATTTCAGTTTCTAACAGCTTGCATGCGCAGAAAGGGTAGGTCGCGGCATGGTTGAACATAATAGCTCTGTAAATCCTGCCGAATTTCAGGCCCAGAGGCTTTGCGAGTGGCTTTGCGAGTGGCTATCATCCACCATTTGTTTGCAGGAATATCTCACTACAGTACCTATTTCCACTAGTGGTGTAAATTAACACAAGCAACACTATAGGAATGTACACCTGTTATGACTAGTGCGCAATCTCCGTGTAAAGAGAGAGGACAGACAAAGAAATGAAAACGTAACTTTTATTGATTATTGGTTAAAAATCTTAGTCTTTTTATTGTAAATTTTCTTTAATAAGAAAAATATGATGATTAAAAAAAGTATAATACAAGACAAGCTGTAGTGGAGTACTGGCTATAGGTCCAGTATAAGAGCTTATATTCTCCTAAACATTTAGTAATGAGGTACAAAATGCAACTATTTATTCCCCACTATTTAAAATAAACAAAACATATCAGGTAAAAGGGCAGGAACAGTGATTCAAACTTCAACTTATAGTACCCTGAATTGGACAAATATTTACACCAAACAAAAATTACATTCTTCAGAGTTCACTTAGAGCCTTTTTGTGATACTGGCAAAATTCAGAGCCCAGTCAGAGCTTAATTCAAAAAGGTTCATCACCAAACGACTATAATATCGAGGATAAGAATTAATATCATATACTGGATTGGTCAGTCTGTTATTAATTCTTAAGCACAGTCTATTAACAAATGTCATAAAATAGGGAGACCTACAAGTTAAAAATAAGATACTCCTAATAGACAAACAGCAACCACACAAGGGAAAAGTCCTAGTCAGTTGACAATTCTAGCCACTGGTTTGGTGGTTTAAAGGATCTGCCAATTCCCCAATAGCTGCTAGCATCTGATGTCACTGCAAAGCGACGCCACACAAATAAGCCTGACGCTCCTTCTGAAGTCTCCCTGACTTCCTGTACACTGGAAATGTGTTGTCATTAACAAGCAGACAGTCACATATTATGTGCCTTCTAACTGCAATATGACACTGGTAGTGTGAAGAACAACCTCTGCTAACATAGGCTTGGGTTATAGCTGTGTAAGATGTCATCTCTCATGAGAGAGTACAGGAAGGTTTCTTAGATGTAAGTGAGTTGTAAATGTGATATTACAATTACACTGAGGATGACATTAATAACTTAACACATTTGAAACATTTACATAAAACATAATATTTTTACTTAAGGAATCCCTTTATGTTTAAAGGACAACTTCACTTAAAACAAAAAAAAATGTTTGTAAAGGCATAATTTGCAGCAATAGAATATAAATTATAAAAGCAGATGTTCAGTAAAATGTGTTTTTATAGTTTTTTTTATTGAGACAAAGATCATTACAGTAGATGAAAATAACTTTACCTTTTTCATGTTCAATGTAGTCAAAATGGGCAGCCATGATGTGCGAGGATGCAGTTTTTGCTGATGGAGGTAGGATATGACTCTTTAAAGCAAGAATTTTGGTTGTTACTGCTTGTTTATGAGATTGTGGATTTATGGCCCAGACAGAGGGTTGCATGATGTTGTCACATCCTTGGGGACATTAGTGCCATGACGCCATTACCCCACACTTGGAGTTATAAGATTATATAAATTCTTGCGACTTGCCTGTCAAAAATGACGGGGTAATAACATTTTAAGCCATGGGAATGCTGTTTGACACACAATGTCAAAGTTTTTGTACTATGAGGATGTTCGGCGCTCATTGCAAGTCTTGCGCTGAGCGCCTTTGGCTCTCTTCGCATGGCTCACAATGAGCACCTTTGATGCTCATTGTGAGCCTCTCCTCTCATGTACTTTCGCTCCTCTGAGCACCTTCGTCACTCATCAGGAAGAGAGATATATATTTATGTATATTTAGTTAAGTAAAAATTAATAAATTAGTTCTTGAATAAATTAATATACTTTACCTATTTGTAATGAATATATCCAGCAATCAATAGCCTGAAGAGCTAACAATCTGTTTGTATTTTCCATCAGCATGCAATATATAGTTTGAGTGTTGGTGCCCTGCTGAAAAAGTATAATGAATGTCCCAACTGTGCATTAGAAATAGGCTGCATGCGCGAGGGAAATCCGTTGGTTTAGTTGTGTAAAGCGCCATTGTAGATTCGTAATGATATTAATGTGTTACGCGGCTCGCAAGCATTTTCCGTAATTTGTAATAGTGTATTTTGTCGTTTGTACGTTCCTGTGTGAAAGTGCTATTAATTTGGCAGTGTTTTGCGCAGCCCGGGGTTGTGTAGCCTCGTTTTAATTTTTTTGGCCGACCATTTTTTTTTTCGCTTGGGCGATTTTCGAGTGGCGTAGGTCATCCAAATCGTCTTAAATTCACATTCCACCTCACTCCCAGATGTCCTGGCTGTTTCCCCTTGCTGTGTGTGATGTTTTTGTTGTCTTTTTTATTTATTTTTTGTTGTTTTTTGTGTTTTGGGGATTTTTGCTGTTTGGCCGTTAACCTCGTATTTTTTGTAGCTCGTATTTTTTTCAAAGTCCTGTGTCTCGTATTTTCATTTTTTTTATAAGTCCTGCTTTTGTCAAGTGCTTGAAGGCTTAGGCGATCCTGAGTTTGCTAAGTGTTTGGTGGCTAAGTCCTGCATGTTTCATTGCCTTCACTGTTCCCCATGCTTCGCGAGGCGAGCAGGCAGTGAGTGCCTCATTGCCTTTGTGCTGGGAGTTTTAGTGCCTTAACAGCTCGCCCCACTACATGAGGCTTGCAGCGATGATCGACGAAAAGTGGTACGCATTAACGGCTCGCCTCGCTCCGCAACGCTTGCAGCGCTCATTTCCTAACTCGTATGCACCACGCAAAGCGTGACAACGTCTCGCAGTTTGACAACTATTATATGTGATTGGAGGCATTAGCAAGAGCGGGATGTTGTTGATGTCATTTGGTCACATGACCCTCAGCCAGAATTCAACAATACACCCAGCAGAGAAATGGGCGAGGGAGAAAAATGGTAGAAGGAGACTCAAAACCAGTCCCCTCATGAACAACTGTCTGGAAAAACAATAATGTAAAATAACATATATAGTTGTCAGTGTTAGGAACGCTTACGATATTGGTTACACTTTGCGAGCCTCGCAGGACTTAGGATGCAATGAGCGCCGAAGGCGCTCATTGCACTGCGAGATTCGCAAGGCAAGCAATTGAAACACGTAGCACTTTGCCACTGAATGCAATGAATGCAGTTTGCTAATTTAACGGTCAAAGTTAGTTTCAGCGCGTAACTTTAAAAACCTGAAAAATAATAAAAAGTAAAGAAAATCACACTCACACACAGCACAGGGGGAGAGCCATGAAGCCTGGGAGTGCAAGCGATTTTGAGCCATATTTGCAGTTTTTCGTCAATCGAAAATCGTCTAAGCGAGGAAAAAAATGTTGGACGAAAAACGTAAAAAATCAGAAACAGGATGAAAATGAGGCTCACCAATGCCAGGCACCAACAAACGGCATTCAGCGCATAACACAGAGGACAAACACACAGGGAAAGGAAGGGGCGGGAGATGCTGGAAAGAGACACATGGCATGTCCAAGCACAAAACTTGAAGGTTAACGAAACCTGCAATGAGCGGCCCGTACAGTAGGAGGGAGGAAAGGCTTGTAATGAGCGCCAAAGGTGCTCATCGCGGGGCTCCTGATGAGCACCCCGAGTGGGAGAGGCTTGCAATGAGAGCAAAAGCCTCACATTTAGTGTCAAACTCCATTGCTAGCCTTACAATTTTATTCCCGTCATTTTTCATAGGCAATTTTCTAGTTGAATATAATAGTTAGAAAATAAAATATCTACAGCTTTTTTTTTCAAACAATTTTACTGACGTGAATTGAAACATGTTTTAAACATTATAAATATTCTTATTGTTTGAGAAATTAATGCTGCAAAGATTAAGAAAACATACTTTTAAAGGTCTATTTATGGTGTGGCAGAACCCAAGATGAGTTAGTTGGATGATGGTAGTCTAAGCAGAAATCAGTATCTTCTAGAGTACTGGCTGTACCTGATACAATCAAATACATCTTTCATAAGGAGGTCATGACATTGGTGGAAAAGAACTTTGAACAGGGACTATAGTAAATTATTAACCTTTGCAGCACTCATTTTCCACGAAAATAAATATTTTTGCAATAATTAAAACATGATAAATCATGTGTCATTTCTATGTGCCTTTAAAAGGATCAAGAATGGCTCCAACAAGGAGCTGTTTTTAAAGTCCATAACAATTCACACTGCTCCTGAAATTAAACACGACAATGAGATTTTTGAACTTTATGCATAATTGACCCAATTACATGTCACAACATGAATTTTGCTGTCTATTTCACTCATAAATTCAGTGGAAAAGGCGTACTGCTACATATGCAAACTTTCGAAAGCTCTGACTACAATGTCAAAACACTGTAAAGTGGAACGCATTAAAATGCCTGGCATGAAAACATAACACAGAGAGGTGCTATCATATATTTTTAACCTTTGAGAGACATAGAATATTACAGGTACTGGTAATGTTTTTATATATGAGCATTTATATGACTGGACATTTTAGAAATAGGTATATTTCACATACATGGTTTATGGATGCTATGGAAAACATGATGATCTGTAGATGATGTGTACTGGTGTTGGTTTTATTCTCATACATTTATAGGATATGTCTTGGGTCAGCTACACCATTTCTGGTTTGAATTCCCATCATAGAATTCATTAAATTTTCTCTATATGATCAAACAATACAGAAAATCAAATGAAAAAAAAAATAACTTTTTAAAATCCATCCATACTTCAGTCTTTTATAGATGTTTTCATATAACCTATTTAATGTATAACCCATTTAATGTGTCAAATGTCTTCCCTAGCTACTTTCAGGAACATTCTCAACTCTGCAGGTTCTGAAAGGACCACAAATCACAAGCAATCTGCAAGTTGAATCACACTATGCTTGCTGCAAACAAAACATTCCAGATGTTTTACTTAGTTTCCTTTAGAAACTATAAGAATAGAGCAAATCAGCATTTAAATAAGTTTGAATGTTATGGACCATTTTGGATATGAAAGCTTGTCCCCATATACTCAATATATCAGCTTGTACAGCTGAGCTACAGAAAACTGGGTTTAGTCATTCAGTCATATCCGACGCTCCGTGACCCTATGGACCGCAGCACGCCAGGCTGTGCTTGGTTGCACTTATCCATAAGGTTTTCTTCGCAAAGATCCTGGAGTGGGTTGCCAGTTCTTTCTCCAGTGGACCACATTTTGTCTGATCTCTCTTTTATGACCTGCCCATCTTGGGTGACCCTACATTGTATAGCTTACAGCTTCATTAAAGTACATTAGTAGTGATCCAGAAGGGGGCAGAAAATACTCAAAGTAAATGCTTTCCTAACTGCAGTATTTAATTTGATTATAAAATAGGGAGGGTAGCTTCAAATGAAAGTTTTTACAGCTTTTCCACTAGTTTTACATGGTTGTGCAGTGTTAGCCATGAGTTTGGAGTCCATTTAACATTTATTACAACACATACAAGTGACTATTTCCCCTGAAAGCACACAAAGTCAATTTAAAACTGATGTGGCTTATTTTCCATCAGACATGGCTGTGTAATATAAGTGTATCCAGCCATTGATCCCTCTAGGAGTGTGTGTGCATCATGCCTTGCCGCAGTGCTCAGACACAAAGGCTAGTAGCCAGGAGCTGTCCTTCAGCACCACACTGCTCCTCCCTCCTCTAATCATCGCATTGAGAGCACAGAACTACCTGGAATATCCTATTTATTAGTCATGGTAGCAGGGGGTTGGCAGTATATTACCAGCTCATAAGGCTGGGGGTTATATGACAAGATTTATATACATAGAAACTCGGTTTAATGACAATTTATATTGCAACGGGCTGCATATATTTAACATATTTGACAACAGAGGATGTGTATATATAGCAATATTAACAATATCAACTAGTAGACAGTTCTGAAAAATAGTTAAAATCATCCAAATTATAAAAGCTTTTTTTACTTTTCAGAGGTAGCAAGGGATCTATCTACAGCTCTGCAACAAGTTTTGAACAGTAAAATTCTAATTGTAACTTTCATGTAGATTATTCTGAGTGCCACATGGTAATCATGGGTGTATTAGATGATGCTATTATGTATATACATTTTGAATAATGTATTGCGGTACATAAGCCTTTTGAGATTAAGTATATGCTGTTCTGGCACTTGCCAATCGTGTTCGATGCAATGTATTTGTGTAAAGGCAAGCATAAGTGCACATTTTATATCATTTCTCTATAAATGTATGATCCCTCCTGTCGTGTGAAACAGGTATATCTGCCATTTAGTTGTGTACATTATAATGTTGCCTGCTGCAGGGTGGCACCATCGCCATGCTATGTATAAATACAACTGGCCAAAAGTTCCAGGAATTTGTATGTGGACCATTATCAAAGTTTAGGTTTAACAACTAGAAGAGCAAATGTTCACAAATATCAACTAATATGTTTCTATTTATATAGTTGCATTGTTTACAGGTTTGGCAAGATATGTTATTGGCTTTAAAAATACTATTAAAGACAAATATAGTATATGCATACTATTATTACATGTACATATTCTTGTATGATTACACTGAAATCTGTTTTTGCTTGGGCAGCGATTGTTTCAACATAACTTTTATATCTGGACGAACATAGAGAAATATAAGTAAGGTAGAGCTAATTGAACCAAAATCCAAGACACAGCATTCATTGAATAGCATGGAAAGCTGCAGCATGTCATATGTAAAGTGCAATAGGCACTGCAAGTGTAAGGAATAATATCATGAACCTTACTAATTGTAGCCTCTTTCCTATCTGCAGAGTAGTATATAATTATACTCCCTTATACGTCGGAGTACAATACCTGGTTCACTATTATTTTCTCTTTTTTTTCATTGTTTAAAATATGCCAGTCAATATCTTTACAATATAATTGTATTACTATGGTAAGCAATAGCCATCTATTTTATTTGAGCATGTTCTTTAAAAGAAGCATTAAATGATATATCAATATTTATTCATTATATGCTATTGTTAGATGCTTTTTATTAGTTAGCATAGCTTATTCCCTTCCCTGCCTTAGGGAACAAGTCAGTTGTATGAATCCTCTAATCTCAAGATGTCTCAGCACACAAGTCCTGCTTTGATATTGGAATAGATTAAAGTAACAGGACGGTGTATCTCCCCAATGTTAGATCCTGCGCCCCATTTGTTATAAAAACAGTGACTCATCAAGGCAAGAGAAGAAAAATATCAAATGCAATAAAACTACTCACATATAATTAAGCAAATGGAAACTGCATCTGCACCCTGGTCCAAATGCGTCAGTGGCTGTGAGTCCTGTATGGGGGAGGGAGGTAAGATACTCCAGAGACGTTTCCTTTGCATACATTTTGTGTCCCCCTATTGATCATTTTCATCCAGGGAGTTACTTTTTCCTCCTCTTCTTCCCACTCAGCCTGAGCTAGGAGGTGGTAGAGCTGCTGCCCAGTCCCAGACTTGGGGATTCCCTCTGTGCTCACACTATACAGGAGAGCAGTCACCATGCAAATGTGCAGGGGTCGCATGCTGGGCATCTCAGTGGCCATAGCTCACGGGGTCTTCTCTGGATCTCTCAATATCCTGCTGAAGTTTCTCATCACAAGGTACCAGTTCTCCTTCCTGACCCTGGTGCAATGTATGACCAGCTCCACTGCGGCTCTCACCTTGGAGGTGCTCAGGCTCTGTGGCAAGATCAATGTGCCCCCCTTTGGGCTGAGCCTGGCTCGTACCTTCATTGGGGTCACCATCCTGTCGACCCTACAGTCCAGCCTGACCCTGTGGTCCTTACGGGGACTCAGTCTTCCTATGTACGTGGTGTTCAAGCGGTGCCTGCCCCTGGTCACACTGCTCATTGGAGTACTGGTACTCAGGAATGGGATGCCTTCTGCAGGGGTACTGGTGGCTGTGGTCATCACCACCTGCGGCGCTGCTCTGGCAGGTAAGTCATGCACACCTGGCTCCTACCCTTATGGAGGATGCCCACACTCACCCACCATTGTACCAATACGACTAGATATCCATATATTACAATCAGGAAGCTCTGGCGAAGTTTCCAAAGCTTTACACAATATATATAAGTGAAAACAAACTTTCCAAGTGCTTTGTACTTTTATTGTATACAATTCGTTTTACCATAGTCTTGATACATACCATTAATATATAATGTAAAGTGGAGTTGCTCATACTAGCTTGGAGTCCTTAGAATTATCCCTTTAATACTAACTTTTTCATAAACTAAGAGCTTTAAGGGGTTAAAGTGCAGTTTATTGCTGGCAGCCATTCGCCATAGTTACTAGCCAAGTCGTGTAATAAGAGGGCAGATACTTAGTACTAGGCAGGGAGGTGTATAATATATAATACAACACAGAAACACAAAGCTACAGAGGTAACTGTATTGTATGAAATTTACACCTAATGCTACAAATTGGTACTTTATGGATTTCTGACTGTTTATTCACATGAGGTCTGCTGGGGATTTCCCTGAGGGTGCTTAGGCTGTCAGTGGTTTCATGTAGAAGCTAATGTTTATGAGGGATATATTACAAATAGAAGCCCCTTTAACATATGATGTGCCTTCTGTTACATGGGTCTGTGCATGTATCTCCCATAGAGCTAATATATCTTAATACTGTACTAGTTCTGTCAATACATAGCCAAAACTCCTCAATTTCCCTCTCACACCATTGATTTATTATAACTATCCAGCTTGAAGCCAGGATCAGGATGGGATTGCATAATTTGTTCTTAGAAAACAATCAAAAATGTATAACTATGAAGTAATTGTGTAACTTAAAACTTATAGATGTTTAATTTTGATGTATGCACTTATTTATCTCTATTTCCCAATAAAGGTACCATGGGTATAGGAACTGGGGGGATAGGGGGGACAAATCCCCTCAATATTTTTTTTAATGTTTGTATGTATTTATAAATAAGCTATTTTATGTATCCCCCCAGAACTATTCTGGTTTCTACACCCCTCAAAGGTACCATCTGCCTTAAAAAATGTTTTAATGTATTTTTGTATTTTTATGTTATTTTTACATGTTATATAGTGCTAGCATGACATCACATTAGGTAGAGCTGGTAGGACAACATGTACACAATGTATAAGGTTGTGTAACAATGTATAAGGCTGTAATGTATTTATGGTTAATGGAGAAGAACAAGTAAGTTGTACTGATGTTTATAGTGGACCCAAATGCAGTACACAGATTTCATACAGTGGTTTCTTCCTGTACAGGTAAAAAAGATACCTAGGTATTTTAAATGCTCAGTATTTTGTCAATAAACAATTATGCCTGTCCTCTATGAGGCATCACTAATAACAATATGAACATTTTGTGTGGTGTTACAGGAAACACTGACTTGTGACTACTTATATTTGTGAATAGTCCCTATGAATATTTTTGATAAATAGTTCTTGGTAAATAAGGACTGTCTTTTACCAAAATTGAAAAGTATTATATTGAGAAGAGAAGTTACATTCCTCATAATACATTTTCCCTAAATCCCACATTTTTACATAATGTACATTTTTCAAAAATTATATTTCCATTTTTAATAATAATCATGCCACAACCTGTTGCATATTACATGAATGAGTGTCCAGTCAGAATACAGTTATGTCATTCACAAGCATATTTTGAAGTCCCTGTCTTTGCTCCACCTCTTTCCCAGGGAGTGCCCCATTCATTCACTAGACTTTCGGGAAAGTAATACTTCCTCAATATACTCAATGCCTTTAATCTTTTATCTAGCATTTCTGTTTTGTTCAAATAGGCATCCTCATATTCCTATGTATTTCCTTTTGTTCTATCTCTACCCAAACCTAGACATAGAAAGTCTCTAAGGGTGTTCAAGTAAATGTAGTCATGCAGTATGTGCCCCATTTTATTAGCCTTTAATTTACTGTCTCCCCATCTTTTGTCTTTCTAAACATACAGCCTTTAGAAATTAACTCAGTATTTTAACGAACCATCTTTGTTTTTTTGAGTTTTATAGCTCTCCCTTGAAGATAGCCTTTGCCATGCTTTTGCTATTATTTTACTATAATGCTTTCTTGCATTGAAGTCACTTGAAATAATGACTTTCAGATACATTTCTCTGTTATCAGTATCATGCCATTAACTTTATACTCTTCCTAAATGTTTTTAATGCTTCACATCCCTTATTTTGTACTTAAGTGATTTGCAGATTGCACACTCTTATGTAAAGTTACAAAGTTTACACAATACTTTGCTGTTTTGACCATTAAGAATATGCCAAAGCAAAGCCATCCTTAGGTCTCTAATGTATAGACCAGCACTGTCCAAATTTGGTGGTTAAGTGCAAGCATGATTTTGGATTTTGAGGGCAACTTGTGTTGGTTGGTGACAACAAAAATGGAGGACCCTGGTGTAAAAAAAATGTCCCCCCCCCCCCTCGAAGGGAGGTACCAATTCAATCAGTGCCCTTCCCAAAGACCCCTTCCCATAACAGCTCCCCTGCCCAAGACCCTTTCCCATTGTGTTCCCCCCGACCCCTTTCCATAGCTGCTCCCTTCCCTTATTTCCTGCTTGCTCCTCTGCCTGCAGCAGAGCTCCAGGGCACACGCTCCACTTTACTGCAAAATACCCTATGGTGGGGGGTGGGTGGGGGGTGTCTTGGTATAGCCGAGGGGGCCCTGGGAGACCATGATGGAGGAGCCTCCCCTCTACACACAAATATATATATACTATATATATGTGGCCTCTACACTACAGAAATAAATTAAATGCAAACATACACACCACTGTGCCCCCCTCAGATGAGGGCCCAGGTGCACCGCACCACCTGCCCCACTGATAATTCCACCCCTGGGTCAACTGATTTTAATGATGTACTTATCTATGTCCACACCAAAACATCCTGAAAATCTAGCATTGCCCTAATACAAGAGCTAGATGATTTAATTAGCCAATGATCATTAATAAAATCCATATTCAATGATTAGACAAACATTATTAAAAAATAA
Source organism: Discoglossus pictus (assembly GCA_027410445.1). Taxonomy (NCBI): domain Eukaryota; kingdom Metazoa; phylum Chordata; class Amphibia; order Anura; family Alytidae; genus Discoglossus; species Discoglossus pictus. The sequence continues at coordinate 196,856,806 of CM050165.1, read as the reverse complement.
CTTTACTGTTAAAGTTCAGACTCCGCTGGTGCTAATTTTTTAGTCGCACAAAGTATACCAAGGCATGATCTCCATTGCCAACCAGCATTTGCAGCTTATCAATTATTGTTTATTCTGTCATTAAATCTGATTGTGCTTAAAACCCTTTAGACCAGTCTCTCAGCCAAACCCGTCACATTCTCCTTGGTGACCTTAACAGGGAGCAGACACTCAGCTGGTGGCTGATACTCTGATAATTGAAAAATGTATTTAATATTCAATAATGCTATTATAAATCATTACACTGGAATTGTATTAATAATAACATGCATAATTAAAAAAACCTCACTTTGCAGTGGTCTTTTAAAGCTTCTACACAATAACATTGATTAACTGTTGAATTGTAGCTCATCTTATATTGGACAATGGTGTGCTAAAAGGAGGTTGTTCCCGGGGCGGTCCCTTCCTACGCCTGTATATATATATCTTACTCTCACTGATCAAGCGGGCATATTGATCAACAAAATGCATAGTTTTTATATTATTTTAAAGAATACACAACACATTTTTGGGAAACCTTTTTAGCTATTCAATATGGCAACTTCATCAGGGAAAGAAGAAATATATATAGCTCATATATCTCAGAGTTTAACAAACCCCCCCATCAAACTCAGGGGCAGACACGGGCGGCAAAAGCACACACACAGACTTACAGACACACACTTACAGACACACACTCAGTCACAGACACATCCAGACTTACACTCACATACACACATACTCACTCACAGACACTTACTCACAGACAATCACTCACAGACTTACACACACTCACTCACACTCACAGACACACTCACACAGGCACACTCATAGTCACACACTCTCACTCAGACAATCACAGACACATTCACACAGACACTAACTCACGCAGGCACACACTCACACTCATTCACACACTTACTCACCAAAACTCACACACAGACACAGACTCACACAGACTCACACAGACACACTCATAGACACACACTCACTCATACTCACTGACACAGACTTACACTCACTCACACAGACAAACACTCACACTCATTCACACACTTACAGACACTCATTCACAGACACTCACTCATCACACAGACACACACTCACACTCATTCACACGCTTACCCATAGACACACACAGACTTACACACACACTCAAACACACAGAGGCACACACTGACACGGACATAAGCACTCACAGACACACAAACTAACACAGACACATGCACACACAGACACATGAATGCGTGTGGGCTGGGGCGGCATCAGCAGCTACTGACCGGCGTTTTCACTGCAGCTCATGCAGCCCCCAAGGAGGTTGTGCCTGGGCGGTCCCTTCCTACGCCAGTATATATATATATATATATATATATATATATATATATATCTTACTCTCACTGATCAAGCGGGCATATTGATCAACAAAATGCACAGTTTTTATATTATTTTAAAGAATACATAACACATTTTTGGGATACCTTTTTAGCTATTCAGTTTGACTTTAAAGGGGAGTGGAGGTACTTAACAATATGATGAAATGGAAGTGCAACTCACAGTAGCAAAATTCTTCCCTTGAGACTCCAGTTCAACAGTATCTAAACATATAATATGGAAATCAAGCAAGATTTAAAAAATTAAGATTGCCTCTAAAAAATATATGCTCATGTGTTACATAGCTGCTAATGTCATTAGATTATGACAAACTTCAAAAGATGTTTTTACATTTAAAAAAAAAAGAGAGACCTATATTAAATAATTCAACATATTAACTTGCAGATTGAGAAACTGTTGTTTGTGCGTTTCTTTCCATGATTTCTTTACAAAGTTTTGATAAAATATCTATGTAAAAAAAATATATGAATTACTTAATTTCCTCTTTTTTTTAAACAGGGGCTGGTGACCTGAGTGGAGAACCTGTAGGATACATTACAGGAGTGCTGGCTGTATTTGTTCATGCTGCTTATTTAGTAATCATTCAGAAGACAAGTACAGACAATGACTATGGGCCTCTTACCGCACAGTACATCATTGCCATTACAGCCACTCCTCTGCTTATTATATGCTCTTTTGCCAGCATGGACATGATCAATGCATGGTCTTATCCAGGTTGGAAGGACCCAGCTATGGTGTGTACTTTCATTGCATGTACTTTAATTGGTTGTGCCATGAACTTTACCACACTACACTGCACATACATTAACTCAGCAGTCACCACCAGTTTTGTTGGTGTTGTGAAGAGCATTGCCACCATCACTGTAGGTATGTTGGCTTTCAATGATGTGGAGCCCACATCACTTTTCATTGCAGGAGTGGTTGTTAATACATTTGGTTCTGTTGTTTATTGTGTGGCCAAATACATTGAGACAAGAAGACAAATCAACTATGAGAACTTGGAAAAGGAGGCAAACAAAGAGAAGTTGGAGCAGGGTGGAGATCCTCCTCCTTTTGCAATGGAAGAAATTTCACAAGATATAAACGTTGAAGGACAAACCCAAGATGAAACAACAGAAGATAGCGTTGAGATGAGTGAAGAGAAGCAATCGGGAAGTACACTGAAAGCAGTCTTGCAATCACATGGTCCAGTAGACTCTTGTTCTAATGGAGATAACAAGAGTTCATTAAGGGATGCATATCTCGGAGTATGGAGGATGGTTAGGGGTGTTAGATTTTTGAAGAAAGATTACCTTATAGAAAATGAGGAATTGCAAAGTCCTTAGTATATTATTCTTGTTCTAAATTATTGGTGATGGGGACATCTATCTTTTGTATATTAGGGGGAGGGGAAAAAATGTAAGGCAGTCTGTCATTCATAAGCTGAGGAAAATGTATATGTAAATACATTTTTATTAAATTAACATTGGATTACACAATCTAATGGACATATATCGGCCATGTGCTTTACATTAGCAACAATTTATTACCAACCTCAGTGTTGGAAGGACATGCAGTATTCTCTCTCATTCTCCCAATCAAGACTGGTCATTATGTTACAGGCATTGAATGTTTCCTCAATAATATAAATGTATATCAATTTATAGGCAACATAATAAAACAGTTTTCTACACAGCATAGTTGGTAAGTGCTTTACCCTTATAATGAACATATTCGATCTTATGTCCACTAAAATGTATAACTGCTGTCCTCCTAGCACAGACAAACACGCACAAAAGTTCCTTTTGTGGGCAGAGATTGTTTATTTTAAACTATTGGCAATGCACAAAGCACTCAATGATACTACAGTAGAATCCTGGTTATCCGGCACCCAACTAACCGGGAGTCTCAAGCAACCGGCACCGGCATCAATTCCCCATTTTCTAAAAACTCCAGCTAAACCGGCATAACCGGCACTATCAGGCACTATCCGGAGTTCGAGACTGCATATAAATAATGCTATCTATTTTTCTAATAGTTTTTGGGGCCCTAAGTGGCCCACTCTAGGTGCTAATGCCTTTTTAAAGGCATTTTGAGGTTTTTTGGGGGTTTAAGGGTGCCGCATAACAGGGGTTTTACTGTATATAGACTTAGCTATTCTAAGTACTATTTTTCTAAAATGATAGATATATAGGCTGGCTGCGGAAATGTTCAGTGTCATTACTGTAACATATTGTTTTCAGGGATACATATGGTTGTATTTCCCTGCAAATGACAGTTGTTTTAGATGTATTTACTACTGACAAGCCACTTAAATAAAGTGGTGATTGTGTACTGGACACTTCTATATAACTGCACAACTTGTATAAGTGAACAATTTGAGCATTTTATTTGGGACTTATGTACAAATGTTTACTATTATTAAAATGTAAAATAATACCCATCAATGATTTTATTGTTTGTACCATGGAGTCCTGTAACCGTATTTATCTTTGTGCAGATCACCAGATTGTGTCATAATATTTATTGGACCAACCAAACTTAAACATGTATGTACTTGTACATGTTCTTTTGAGACTAATATAGATTATGTTTAGATCATATAAATACACAAATAAGGGATTTCCAAAACTCACGTACAAAACATTAATATAGGTTTATGCAAGGCAAAGTATTATTTTGAGACTGAACTATACTACAATTTTTGTATTTTTGTAGTAAAGTATATATACACAGTGTTAAGCACTAGGGGAGTATGAAACAAGTACCCATTGTTGAGATTGAACACTCTATGGCATATTATTTTGCTTATGACAAATGTATTTAAATACTGTTGTGTTAAATATTTGCAAAACTGTTTATAGCATTCCCTTCCGCAATGCTCAAAAGTCACTCATTCCAAAAAGTTAGGCTTCATTTGCATGACAACACTGGATGTATCTAAAGTGAATATGGCTCATAGCTGGAACATAACATGGAGTTGAACCGTAGAATAGATAATTAATTCTCCATTTGATAAGGATCTTTCTTCAACCAACAACCAACATGGTTATTAACTTTGTCTTGTTACTACATATTTCCTGTATTATACACTACTAATTCAGAAGGTTCTCCCACCATAAAAATCTCACTTATATTTTATTCCTCACAGTTATACTCTATGGTCATACATATACCTCGCCATGGCCAACTTTCTTTTTGCTTGCTTTTCTGGTACCAGTTAATTTGTAAATTCAAGCCCCAGTTTAACCTTCTTCATCATAAATGTTGGTTCATCTTATTTCTGCTCGATCACTCTAGATACCAGGCAGGCAACTCAAATGACAACAGGCCAATAATTATGGATTTTCTTCCTTGAGCACATCTTCAATATTACTTCCTCAACAAATTATACTTAATTTCTAATTTATACCATTTCACTGTTGCAAACATTATTTATGATACTTTTGTTCCTATTATAAAATGTGTTCTTACTAATATTTTTATTTTTGTCAATGTAATTGCTAATTTTGTACATAAGTACAGAAGAAGTTGGTGCTTTATAAATACTCAATAATAAAAGGACAACAGGCATGTTTAAAAAGCTGATATGTAAGTGTGTCTATACTTGGACACTCCTGTTGAAGAATGTCTTGTACTGTTCTAAACCTTCAAAAATAGACGTGGCCAAATGGTATATTGAGTCACTTTCTTGTGCATGTTCTAGAGTAATACAGAGTTTTTTTGGAGCTGTTCAAAATATTTATCTGCACATTTGCCAATATAGTGAAAACTTTTGCACTTTAAAAAAATATATATAATAGAAAAAAGAAATAAACTATGTTAAATATCACATCAAAAGTTAAGTAACTAGTCAACATATATGAAAGACCATTTGCAAAACTGAACATATTCCGCTTATTTGTAGAGATAATGGGCATGTTAATTAAAACTAGCTTGGCTTACACTTTGTGCTGCCAGACTTTTATTACTATCCTAATAGTAACATCTCAGCAGAATTACAAGACAGAGCAAACAAAAATAAATTCAATATATGTGTAAGAGTTTTGGAACATCCTTACTACTACTTCAAGAAATCTGTTGAAGAAGAGGCAGGTGAAGTGAGTTGTAGAGAGCACAGACACAATTAAGCTTCTTGCAATGATTACAATCCACAGTTGTATTTTGATTGGCTGTTTGTTGTTGCACCAGGGGAACATATCCCATAGATTCATTAAGCTTGCTATTAGGGAAAGTTGAATTGCAGCCCATTGCGGACATGCAATCGATTAGTGAATTTATTTCCATGTATCCTACTCTCTTGCTGGCTAGCCACACACTAGGGGCCCTATTCTACTGCCCAATTCGTAAATTTATACGCACCTAAAATCACTCTTAATATTGCTACATATTCAGCAAATATTACTTATTGGCACTAATGAATTCTTAAGTCAATAGAACACATATAAACCTTTATAAAAAAAAAAAAAACACCCAAAGCCAAATGTATGAGTTCAAGGCATTTGCAAGTAGCTAATTGAATAATGCTATTTATTTGGGCATGAGAATAAATTGGGAATATCCAGAATCTGTACTGAGACAGATTTTAATCTTGAGTGATCAGTTACAGACTCTTCCTATAGAAAAACATAATTATTTTGATTTATAATATGCTGCTTGTCAGAAATCTCTTCCTAGAAAAGAGAAAATGGCTAATTTAGCAAAAGTGCTTCTTTTACATGACCTTTAATACATACTTAAATTGGTTTCTAAATGTTGAAGAACCTAAACAAAAGCTTGTGTAACAGAAAACTTTTATAATATTTAGTGCCCTCCTAATATTGTGCGTAGGTCTCTTAGACCAAAACATTCTTAATCTTCCAAAGTCATCTAGACGATGCTATAACTTCTAAAGTATCTAAACTCCCATGGTAACCCCACACACGTGCACATTTCCCTAGATCTTCTAAATTGTCATTCATCAACCTTTAACCAGTCCACACCTTTTAGTCACTGCAGGTCATCAGAGATAGTAGACAGTCTTGCCATATACACTTGTTTATTCAATCAAGGTCTTCTTAAACAATGTATTACTTATTAAATTATCAAGCATCTTGTTTCCTGCTTCTTTCCCAACGTGTTTCCTTATTTTTTTTATACAATTTTTGTTTCATTAGTCTAGCATAAACTTGCTAATTGGTTTTCTATGTTCACCATTATCCCATCCATTCAATACTGTAAACTCAAGAATGGCAGTACCAATTCTAGCCAATCAGCCCAGGCCATTCTCTTACTATTCTATCCAAATATTTGTCCCAAACTGTATAGAGTAATTGTTCAATGTATATAATTATACAGAATAACTATGTTATAAAACTTTTTTCACTTGGGTTTCAAGCATCAGTGAATACAGATGAACTGAATCGTAATATAAATATTAACAAAATGTCACCAATTTTTTGCTGTAAAATGCAAACCAAACAAAAGTACTTCTCTACACTAGACATAAAAATGAAGCATTGCAAATCATTACAAATAATTATCATTATTAATACCTCAGTGTATTTGGATTCTTTAAAAAATATATATTAATGTTTTATTTCTGAATTTATGGAAAAATATGTCAATAAAACAACTTTTTATGAGTCTTTTGATGTTTTTGTTTTTATTATTCACCACATGATGTGTGTTCTACAATACTAGATAATTCAGTTTATAATATACTTTGTGTGAATATCTGCAGAGCATACCTTATTGATGCTGCTGTCTCCCATAGTAAACCATTGTAGGTTCCCAAACCCACACAGCAGTCTCCTTCAAACTTCTGAATACAGATTCTGGCACACACGTCTTCATTCACAAAGGGTTAAAATCATATTCCATTTTACACAATGACTAACTCAATGAACCACAAACTTTCAGGGACAACAAACAAGCTCATCAATATTTGATGACATGAGATAGCAATCATTCCCACATTCCCGAGTCCCAAAAGGATGAAACAGTTATGTCTAGGGGTTGATTAGCTAAATCATGTATGTACCAACTTGGGCCATGCATAAAAACTGTGTTTTTATGATGGCATAACGTTTAATAGGGAATGTGTTATAATGGCTTATGGATTACATTATAATGGGCTTATTTCTATGTCCCCACCTAAATTATTTCAATGTATTGAATTTATATGCTTGCTAGCAATACTTGAAACACTGTGATTCATTATACTAGGTTCTTTGTTTAATATATGAGTACTTGAATTGTGGTCCAAAATCTGTTGTTAACATTAATATTATTATTATCATTTATTTCTAAACTGCTAACATATTACATGGTGCTAAGAATAGGAAATAAAGTGAATAAATAAGATAAACATGACAAAAGTATACATACAGGTACAGAGGTGTCGATGGACTTGCTCTTTTAAGCATTGTAAATGTAAAATCTATACCGGTAAGTTTGAAGCAACACACCCCAGTACAGATTTAAGCAAATAGGTATTGGTGCTCAATGTATTCATGCGTGCACCTCAAAAAGCATCATGAAAAGGGAAGGGGTGCATTAATACTAAATATAATGCTAGAAAATAATAAGAACAAAATGGGGAAAAGGAAAAGAGAGTAAAAGCATTGCCTTAAGAACATAATCCTTATTTTTGGTTTGATCCTAACCATTATTCACCACTACTCTAGTATCCAGAATTCCTGTTTAACTGAATAGTAACATACAAAAAACGGTGAATCAATGCCAAGTAGTAATTTATCTTTATTTAACACTATTTCACACATTTATTTAACATGCTGTTTTATGAGCATCAATACAATTTATTTTGCTAGATAGACAAAGACACTTTGTGAGAGCTGGAACACTTTGACCACTTGGCCGAATTAGTAGAACCTTATTTATTGGCTTTTCATTTTGAATCACAAGTGGGACTGGGCTAATGCAGGGCAATCTTCATCAGGAGAGATAGTAGCAACATTCCACATAATTGCCAATCTTTGTTTTAGGTCTTGGCTATTACTGAGTCTAAATTACCTCTTTGACTTTCCAACGCTGTTTCATTTTATTCTGGCAAAGGCGTTATTCAACAAACTGACTAGGAGAACAAAAGTCCTTCAAAACATTGCTTCTTTGTGCATGCTATTTAGGGTTGCATTATTAGAAGCAGATGAGGACTATGAGCCAATCAGATCTCTTGGCTAAACATTCAGATGCCTCTTTAAGGAAAATGAAATGTTAAATCTGGCACCAAGCTCTGTATCATTCCATTGTAGTGATATAATAACAATCTGTTGCAATTTACAAAGTTAAAAAATAGAAAGTTAGAGCACGCTTGCAAAATGTTATATTCTTTTGTTTTGTTTTCACATATCTATTTTGTTTGTTTGTTTCTGAAATTCGTATCGTCATTGTCTATTTTAAATGTTTTGTTCAGATTATTGTTTAATTTTTTTTTCAAAAGATGCAATTAAATACAGAAATATGATCTGAACTATTTCTGTTTAAGAAAAGAAATTTAACTATTCAATGTTCTGATCTTCAAATGATGTGCTGATGATAGAACATTGGTTTTGTTGTTAAGTTGTGCCGACTCTCCGTGACCTCATGAACCATAACACACCAGGCACATCTTTATGTCCATGGTCATGCCAATCCACTTGGTTTCCATGGCAGAGATACTAGAGTAGGTTGCCAGTTCCTTCTCCAGTGGGGCACAGCATACAGCTCCTGGTATTCCTAGGTGGTATCCCATCCAAGTACTGACCAGGCCCAACCCTGCTTGGCTTCTGGCAGGTGTGACCTCCTGGTTCCCTGACTGGAATCAAACCCAGGTCGCAGCATGAAAGCACCAAATCTTAACCACTGGACCACCAGGGATCTCTGATAGTACATTAAAGTGCCACAAATGTGGTATGTTTATAGTATGATCACCAAATCATGGAAAGTGCCCCTTATTACTAATTTTTATGTATGGACAGTATCCTCAACAAGGTGAATATATGACCCATAACAAAATGATTCAACTTCACAAGAGGAGTACTAGTTTGTGAGTAAATAGAACTTCTATCAATAGAAAAAAAAAAAAAAAACACCATGCACAAACATATATCAAAGGAGCCAAGTAAACAATAGGATAATATAATGTAAGGTGATGGAAATTATCGTTTAAATCTTTGACTTTTATTTCTTTATGCAAATTAAAAAAGAAAAATATAAAAACAAAGAATGGCAAATTAAAAATGTAAAAACACACTGGAGTGCCACTAAATACACCTGACCAACCAAACAGAGAATGCAGATTATACACTGACGAGACGCAGCAAACAGTAAAGGAACCCTTAGTTGAACATGAACTTTAAATATTTTGAGTAATAGCTTCACGCATTTTAGGGGAGCTATTTTTTCTATTATTAGGTCATAAGCGTCTTAATTGTTATTTTTTTCAAAGCAAGATTATAATAAATCCTATATTATTACAACTAAATTTTACACTGGATATAATGTATCTTAGTGTTACAAATGCTCTTAGTGTGAGCAAGATAATTCAAAGTCTTGATTTAGTTTGTCGATCTCCATGGGCAGTAACATCACAGAAAGTCAAATACTAACTTTTCAGATTTGAAGAACAATAGACTGAGAATGTAAATAGAAGTGCAAGCCAAGAGCAATTAAAATGAGTGTAGAAATGATTCTGAACATAAAGCACATTAATCAACTATAATAGTTGTCAATCTGCGAGTTGTCGTCATGCTTGCGGGGGCCCCGCAACTGCGGTCCTCGCAAAGCAAGGTCAGCAGTTGGGGGGGGGGGGGGGGTAGAGGCTTGCGTGACTTAGCTGCAATGAGCGCTGAAGGCGCTCATTGGAAGGATGAAGATGAGCCCCACAGGCGCTCATCCCAAGACACACGGGACTTAGTTGCAATGAGCGTCAAAGGTGCTCACCGCGAGGCACCTGGACTTAGCGTCGGCCGCAAAATTACAGCCCGTAGGACATAGGACCCGAAGCACGTAGAGGGACTGAGGGGCTCGCAAAACGACTTTAACTGCCGGAGCACCAAACTGCAAAGACCTGCAAAAACACACAAATATGCCTCAAATTAACTTACATACTCACACACAGCACAAAAAAATGTAAGCACGACGAAATCGAGTCCAAAGGACGTAAAATACGAACCCTAAGCACTAAGACTTAACGCATACCGGTTACACTTAATACAAGTCAGTAACATTTAACTCAAGCCACTAACACTGAACCCAAGGCAGTAACACTTAACCCAAGGCAGTAGGCCCCTAAACTACACAGGCATATAAAGTAAATGCGGGAGAGGCTCACAAAGAGCGCATAAGGGGATCATTGCAAAGCTGAAGGTGCTCAGAGGGGCCATATCCTCGCATTTTGTGGCAAACAGCATTGCCAGGCTTCAGGTATAAACAGGTAGGTCAATTATTAGAATGTATAATGAATAAACATCATGTGTAGTTATTTTTTTGTAAACATCACATTTTGATGATATATATGGGGTAATTCAGCAAAACAGAGGTTTTTCACATGTATAAAATTACATCTAAGCAATATATTGCCAGATGAAATAATAATCTCCTACTATAAATGTTCCTTTAATGAACATTTGGTATATAGTCTTTTTAATAACTAAAAGTTTGAAAATGTGCAAAATGTTTTTAGAAGAGTACAAAGCCTTTATATTTGTAATTAAATAATTGTATATTAAATTATAATGTTATTCTTGCTTTCTGAACTGATTCCAACCTCTACTTTTTAGGAGGGTGTGTAAACAAATCATTTTTCCATTAGTCCTTTGGAAAGCTGGTTTCAGTTGCCACATTCCCACTGTGCATACAGAAGTTTTCACTTTATTTAAAGTCTCCTCCCACCTCAGCACATTGATCAACAGAAATCAACATGATAGATTCCACTGCAGCATATTTTTTTAACTAAAATAATTTTGCCTACTTTCAAGTGTAGTTCTTTAAAAGAGTATGTTTTAAAAAATGGGTAGAGTGGCTTTAACAAGGAATAAAGCTTAGATTGTTTTGGACAGGGGTGGGTAAGTTTGGTCCAGGAGAGCCCTACACAGGCCAGGATTTGAGGATATATCTGTGCACACGTGAGTCAATCAGGATAACTGAAGAAGCGATTCACAAGCCTATAGGCAGCAGGGATATTCTCAAATCCTGGCCTCTGTGGGGCTCTCAAGGACTGAACTTATCCACCCTGGTATAGGTGAACCATTCAGTTGTTGTAGGAGAGAGGGCAGTGATGTATGTTTGCTTAGGACTAATAATAGTGGACAAATAATATTGTTTATGGATATTTCACAGAGAGTACCAAAGAGATCACTACTGATGTGGATGATGTGCAGAAGCTTCCCCAGTTTGGTCTTAACTACAATTGTGTCTGCAATTCAGGATATACAGTACATGTGCACAGCATAGAGTAAACTGTGTGAACTGAGGTTATTACAGGGGATGCTGGCTGATGTCTGTCAGTTGTTGATATAATCAATTCTAGTGGTCGAGAACAAGTGGCCCACTGGCTGGAAGCAGCTCTAAGGCACTTCCATACCACCAGGGATTTCAAATAGCCAAATATGGGCACTTATATTGCAGAAAAAGTATGTTTTAGAAATACACACACTCAATATGCGCACAATGCTGCACATAGATATATTTTAACTTTCTCTGAGACTTTGAGAGAAAACAACAGGAGGAACTGGAGATATAGGCCTCTATTCCATGGCACCCATAGGAACTCCTGTAAGGCTGATTTGCAGTTACAAGAGTTTTGAAAAGCAAATTTCCAGAGCTATTCCATGGCTCCCACAAAAAAACATCCCATATAACTTACTGATTGACTGCAAGGGAGGTTTGCCGGGAGCTCTTTTGCTCTAATGTGTGCTCACAGCCTGATCAAAGGAGACTCCTAATCTCGGTAGTCTCCATAGCAATGTTATGGAATAGTACCCACTAATGTGTTTACACTACACTAGCCATAACATCCTACCTTATCCCTTTCTATCTATGTAAACTCCTTCCCATTGCAGAGAAGGGTTTAAATAATAATAAAAGCAAATGCAGGGGGTTTATTACCCCTCCGCCTACGTCTCACTACCCCCTATGAGCTGGGTATACCAATGGAGATTCCAGGGAGGTAACTAACAACCTTCATTGTAATCCCTATAGCACTCCATCCTCCATGGGAGTCCCTATGGCCGATTAACCAAATGGTTTTCCCAACATTGATTCCAATTGTAATCACAAAAATCACTGGTTAATGTGCTGATGCTACCCAGACCTAATTAATGTAGCCAAGCAAAACCAATACAAAGAAATACAGATGATATTTTATTTTACTTTTGCTTTAGCTAATCAGTATATTTGCCACAAAGTATACCATATTTAATAGAACGCACATAGATATTTGATAGAAAATAGCGTGGGGCTTAGAATTACTGATGAATATTCATAGAGGTGATAAATATTTTGTTCCTCAATGATTCACTAGAGATACACTGCTTTATAAACAGAATCTCTATACACTAGCTTTTTCATATCTGAAAGCATTGTGAAGCTCTGAAATATTTCTTATCCAACAAAACGGTGCAAAGGCAAGAGAAAATTGAATCTTTGATAGCACTTTCCAAATTTATCTTTACTCCTTTACTCACCCCTATTTTGTATTTAGAAAGTCGTTCGTCCTCCATATCCAAGGGATGGCAATGGGCATTGCGTGTGCCCCTACCTACGCCAATCTTTTTGTAGGGTGGTGAGAGGAACTTTTTGTCTTCTCACCACCCAAGGAAATCCACACTAGATTTACAAGGGTTTTGTAAAAGAACATTGAGGACATATTATATTTCTGGGCAGGCTCATACAATTAGTTGACAACATTTATAGAACGACTTAAATAATCTTACTATCAAATTGACTAAAAACATCCAAAAGGAAGAAATTGATGTCTGGTAAAATAAAGACAACCCTGTTCCAGAAACACACTGCTACAAATAACATTTTTATTTTTGCCCACCCTAGATTTGTCACCCTTAATCTTCCTGCTGGATAGTACTTGATGATCCAAAGGAATTATTCTAATTGAAAAACCTTCAAATAAGAAGCAGACACTCTTAGGAATAACGTATCTGAGAGGGGATGTTGAGATAAAATGATACTCATCACGGCCTACCAAAATTCATCAAACAAAAAAAGTGGATCTTTCAATCCATAAACCTAACAAAACAAATCAGATACCAATATTGTAACTACCTTTTCTTATCAAGATTACAAAATAAAAAAAGATAATTGCTAAACTTTGGCATATTTTCATGACCGATGAGATACTTAAAGATATAATACTACAACATTCTTTGCTCTGGTTCAGATATGCCCCCATATGTGTAAGACATATACTAGTATGCTAAACTATGAGACAAAATGAATCCCTATATTATGGCAGTCCTCATTAGATAACTAATATTAACCCCTATTCCAAGGGGGTCACCCATGGCACACTAAGCCATATCCATGGGGTCTTCATTTTCCCCCCATGACATACAAAATTAACCCCTTTACAATGGGGGTCCTTATGTATCTCTGTGGTACCAAAGTTTACCCCCCCATACCATGGTGGTCCATAAGTAGCCAAACAGCACATTTTCTACCACTATATTGGACCTCCATAAACCCTATTACTAAATACATACAACAACAAAAAAATTACGCCAGCAATGATCATTGATGCCCAGGCTCCTCTATATTCAGCCCTGGATAAGCAGGGACTTCCATGTTGACTGAAGAATCTTCTTTCTTGGTTGTAGCCTTTGTTCCTCATCAAGCCTCAAATCCAACACTTTAAATGTGTCAGATTTAGAGTGTTAGCTTCTTCAAAGCAAAGGATTTGAGGCATCCAGGCTTCTTGGGGCATTTTAAGCCTTTACAGGAGGTTGGAAGGTAGAAAAGCTTATTTAAAATATCGGGCACTAAGAAAGACTTCCGAGTAAACTTCCGCGAGATTGGATATCGTTACTGGAGGCATGTGACAGCAATTTTAAAAATATTTTTGGGGCTTAGGATATTAGGGACATTTCAAGCACTTGAATGACATCTCTCTGAAGTTAGAATTCACATTTGTGATGTGATAGCTTGGTAGTGATTTACAAATAAATATTTTTTACGGGAGCTGTTGAATGGAGGCCATAGTCATGGCTGGAAAACAGAGTTCTGCATTAAAATATAGGATGAAGGAGAGGTGTTTATTCCTTGAAAAGTGGGCTATCCCTCCAAAGTATTTGCAGCTGGGAGGAATAAATAACATGCAAGCCAAGGATATTAAAATCCATGTGGCCATCTTATTAAACAATGAAGTGTTCTTCATGTGAAAATGTGAGCATTCTGATTAAGAAAAAAAAAATTCACCCAGGTAAAAATAGCAGGGTGACATCCAAAATTAAATTTTGATTGGCTGAAATATGACTGACAATTTTTTCAGCCAACCTCATAGTTCCGTTTCATTTGCGAAGGAGCTCCATTAGTTTAAACGATTTGTTTTAAGCTACATTGAAAAGGATTTGATTCTTATAGCAACAAGGATAGCCCACTTGATCCAGGGTAGAAGATTATGCACCAGGGCATCGCTAATCATTACTAGATAGGCATTTAGGGTGGTGAAGGGGCTTGTGTACTTCGATGAAACTATGATCTATATCATGTAGGATCAGCCAAGATGGGCAGGTCATGGCAGAGAGGTCAGACAAATCACGATCCACTGGAGAAGGAACTGGCAACCCACTCCACTATCTTTGCTAAGAAAACTTTATGGACAGGCACAACCAGACGTAACGATATGGCACCGGAAGATGAGCCCCTCAGGTCAGAAGGTGCCTACCACATTACTGAAAAAGAGCAGAGGGGAAGTGCAAGTAACACCAGATCTAATGAAGTGGTTTGGCCAAAGCAAAAAGGACACCCAGCTGCGGATGTGTCTGGAGGGGAAAGGAAAGTCCAATGCTGCAAATATCAATTTAGAATAGTAACCTGGAATGTTAGAACTATGAACCAAGGCAAACTAGATGTGGTCAAGAATGAAATGGCGAGGCTAAACATTGATGGCCTGGGAATTGGGGAATTTGAATGGGCTGGGATGAGACATTTCACATCAGACAACCATCAGATCTTCTACTGTGGTCAAGAAGAAATGGAGTAGCCGTCCTAGTCAATCAAAGAGTGGTCAATGCAGTGCTCGGTTACAACCCTATAACTAACAATTCAAATTCAAGGCAAGCTATTTAGTATTACAGTGATCCAAGTCTATGCTCCAACCACAGATGCTGAAGAGGCTGACATTGCCCAGTTCTACTAAGACATTCAACACGTCATAGATATAACACCAAGAAAAGATGTTATTGTGATCATAGGAGATTGGAATGCTAAAGGAGGGAACCAAAGGACCCCTGGAATTACTGATAAATTTGGCCTTAGTAAACACCCTCTTCCAACAGCCTCCGAGACGACTCTCCACATGGACATCACCAGATGGACGACATAGAAATCAGATTGACTATATACTTTGCAGCCAAAGATGGAGGAGCTCTATACAGTCAGCAAAAACAAGACCTGGAGCTGACTGCGTCTCAGGCCATGAGCTTCTTATTGCAAACTGAAGAAAAGGTAAAACCATCAGACGAAGTAGATAGACAATAAATAATATCCCTTGTTAATATACAGTGGAAGTAAATAATACATTTAAGGAACTAGATATGGAAGACAGAATGCCCGAAGAACTTTGGACCAAAGTTTGCAACAAAATCCAGGACACATCAACAAAGAATATCCCTAAAAGAAAGAAAAGTAAGAAGTCAAACTGGCTGTCTGATGAGGCTTTGAAAGTAGCCCAGGAAAGAAGGAAAGCAAAAGCTAGCAGAGATAAGAAAAGATTTGTCCAAATGAATGCAGAATTCCAGAGGATAGCAAGAAGAGACAAGGAGGCCTTCTACAATGAGCAATGTGAAGAGATTGAAGAAGATAAACAAATGGGTAAATCAAGAGATTTCTTCAAGAAAATTGGGAACCTAAAAGGCACCTTTCATGCCAAAGTGGGCAAGATAAAAGACAAAAATAGTAGGGACTTAACAGAAGAAGATCAGATAAAGAAGAGGTGGCAGGAATACACTGAAGCTCCATACAGGAAGGAACCTAAAAGCTGTGAGGACCTCAATAATGTGTCCAATGAGCTGGAGCCAGACATCTTGGAGAGTGAAGTGAGATGGGCCCTAGGATGTCTTGCTGATAATAAGGCTGCAGGAGGTGATGGAATCCCAATTGAACTATTCAAAATTCTACAGGATGATACTGTGAAAGTGTTACTTGCCTTATGCCAACACATTTGGAAAACTCAACAATGGCCAATAGACTGGAAAAGGTCAGTCTACATCCCAATCCCCAAAAAAGCAGTGCCAAAGAGTGCTCCAATTATCGAACAATTGCACTAATTTCACATGCCAGCAAGGTAATGCTTAAGATTCTACAAGCTCGACCAACAATATATGGACCAGGAACTACCCCATGTGCAAGCCGGGTTCCGCAGAGGAAGAGGCACACAAGATCAAATTGCTAATGTCCGCTGGATAATAGAAAAAGCAAGAGAACTCCAAAAAAACATTTGCTTTTGCTTCGTGGATATTCTAAAGCCTTTGACTGTGTGGATCACAACAAAATGTGGCATGTCCTTAAAGAGAGGGGAGTACCAGATCATATATTCCTCCTCCTAAATAATCTTTTTGTCGACCAAGAAGCCATGATCAGATCCGAACATGGGACAAGAGAATGGTTCAAGATCGGAAAAGGAGGGAGACAAGGTTATATATTGTCACCCCCATGGAAATTAGGGGTGCAATGTTAGATACCATGGAGGTCTATATAAGACCATATGGTATTAAGGGTTAAATATTAGGTATTGGGGAGGTTGTGACAATACTTCAGTGGAATAGGGAATAAAGTGTAGGTGCCATTTTAGGACCTACATGGCATATATCTTAGATTTACTTGTCATGGAGGCCCTGTAAGGACCTCCATGACATATAAATCCCCAGCCCAACCCCCCCCCCCCCCCCCATTTAATGTGTTTTAATCGGGGCATCCTGCGGATCCCTGGGCTCATAGGGGGTAGGGGAAATGTGGGGACTCATTATGTCCTTAAGTATTAGGATGCACAAAGTTAACCCCTTAATATAATAAATCAAGCCTTATATCCAACTCAACTGAGGTGTAAATGTGATGATAGCATTGAATCATTTTGAGAGGTATTTTTCTGCCTTTACGGGTGGTCTGGAGTAGATGTAGCGTTGGGGAGGAAAAAAGGTCTTATGCGTGGTATATAACTTGAGTGAAGCTCCGTTAAAAGTTATTGAAATAGCTTGGAGGAAAATTTGAACATGACAGGTCACTGTAAAGTGATAACACAGCTCATCTTAACCTATTCAGCATTGAAGTCTTGGGGATTGGAAGAGATAGGTTGGTAAGTTACTTGGGAACTTGCACTGTGTCTGCTTAAAAGATTGGAGGCCCTATCTGTAGACAGATCAGGGCCAATAATTGTGATTACACTATGGGGCTCTGAATCTTTTGTCTTTAGTATAACTCATATGCACAACCAATGACTGGGCATGCTAAGATAGCTGTACATAATGTAATCTAATCAGCACAATTACACCATGAAGTTTGAGCAAGTCCAGTCTTTGGTTTTGCATATGATTTACATGGTAGACAATCGCTTTAGGGATCCTAGGCGATAATCAGAATCTTAACAGCAAGTCTATATTAATAGGAACAGAAAGACTGACTGACAGGTAGAAATTGCAAACTTCAATGTAATTTTACGGTAGGACACTTCCATTTTTATATCATTCATTTGATGAAATATTTATTAAATATGGTGTCAAATTATACCATATCTAGAACCTTTGTTGTGTCTAAAGAGACAGAGACGATGGCGAAGTATGAAATGTATTCTTTTTTGGTGGTGTATGATAAAAAACTGAATACACCTCTATGTCAAGCCTGGGCTGTGACACAAAATGAGTTCTGATTATTTATAATCTGATTCTACAGTATATCTGTACATCTGACAGTTCTGAAAATCTGACATTATAGCACCAATGAACTTTCAGCTAAACATAGATTTAAAATGAGGTGCTGTATGTTTCCATCTAACACTTGTGCTGCTTTTATTAATTTTAATTGCCTTCATGTGGTGTTCATTCATATTCCCCCCCAGCATTATAATTTGAGCAATGTAAGCAAGACAGCCACGCTTGCAACTGACTGATTGCTCAATTTACCATATATGCTTAGCTATAAAAATGCTATAAATCACTTCCTTCTTACTACACTAAAGCTGTTGTTTTTGTGACACACAAACTAAGTAAAAATTATATGGTAATGTCATCATTCATGGAATGGGACCAACAAAAACGATTTCCTGTAACCTCGTGATTCATTTTATTGGAGGCCACAGGTTGAAGACATCTTATAATTGAATTTAATATAATTTTCCAGTCTTTTCAAATACCCTATGAAAGTGGCAAATTAGCCACTAATATACCATGTTGTTGTTGTTGTTGTTCAGTTGTTCACTTGTGTCCGACTCTCCGTGACCCTATGGACCTCAGCACACCAGGTACATCTGACAGCCACTGCCTCTCTGAGCTCCCTCAAGCTCATGCTCATTGCTTTTAGCAACATTTTAGTATTATGCTGTTGGCATACAGCCTGTCAGTTTCTAGTACTGTACCTCTTGTACTATACACACATTGTATACATGAGTTACAGGGGGTGGACCGTTGCAGTGACTGTTTGGAAGGGTTCAGTAAGTAAAAACATAACTTTTAAACATTTGTTAAACAATGTTATGTAAATATGCAAATACAGTTTATTTTAATATTAACAACTGTGAACCCTCCATGTCCCTTTTAAAGGAGAATTGTGGTCATTTTGTCTCAATTTGATATTTTAAATAGTTAAGCTTGATAAAAGGCAAAATGATTTTAGAAAGCAAAAAATAAATAAACTTAACCTTTATATTCTTTTACTGTAGGCTTCAATTGCTCTCTCTCACCTGATTCAGGTTGTTACTTTCTCAGGAGGGTGTGGGATTATAAACTAATGTGCTTTCATTACTGCTTATTTGAACACTCACATTTGTAGATGGTGCATTCCCATTGTGCAAATAGAAGTTTACTGTGAATTCAAAGTCTTTTCCGACCCAAGGAAATAGTTCAGGGAAAAACACAGTATATATATATATATATATATATATATATATATATATATATATATATATATATATATATACATACAGTGGTGCCTTGGTTCTCAACCTCCTCAGAACTCAACATTTTCGAAATTCAACCTGTCTGGATTTACATTACTTCTTATGGGAGTTTGTTACTCAACCTTTTTGGTACCGAACCTGCGTCAGGAATGGATTAAGTTTCAGCCAAAAATACCATGGGATATATGGAAATTAGAGTTTTTTTTGTTTGTTTTTTTTGCATTGTACAAATAGTTAGCTTTTTTCTATGTGTAAATATAAAACTACAGTGGTCCTGTAAGTGTAGATTAACACAGAAACTGAAGAAGGCTCATCTTATTAGGGAGTAGGTTCCAGTTGAGTAGAGCTCTTTCCCTTCTTGACAGTTGTCCATGTTTGTAACCAAAAACCCCTATGCCCCCAAAAGGTATCTGTTTAAAAAAAGTCCCAAATACAAGAATGAATTTCTGTCTTCCAGCCATGAACATATCCATTTTTTTATGTCACATACATGTATAGCAACATTGTGTGTTCCTGCTCTCTAAAATGTATATGTGTAAAGCAGTGCGCACACATTAAGTATATGTGTCTGTAAATATTAGACAGTGTACTCAATGTGCAAATGTGGATAATACTGCCATAAAGTACATCAGTTCTCAAGAACAGAAGTGTTACTTTTTTACTACCTGAAATGATCTGAGGCATGCCATTTTTGTGAAATTAGGTTAGTGGATGTTCCTAAGCCCCCATGTGTTAATTGTTTAAAGGATTTATAAATATATGTTTGTTATTGCAATGATTGATATGAGATATTCATTTCTGACATGTACATTTTAAAAGGTATCCTGCATTAAAAAGGGATGGTGTACCTAGACAATTCATAAATAATAATTTTAGACTAGCTGCTTGCCTGTAAAAAATGACGGCAATCAAATTGGAAGCCTGGCAATGGTGTTTGCCACACAATGTGAAGCTCTCCCCCCTCTAACCTGCCTGCCTCGTGATGAGCGCCTTCGGCGCCCATCGCAGGCCTAGCAAAGAGCGGCTTCAATGACCATCGCAAGCCTCTCAGTGAGCTCCCCCCCACTTTACTGGCTTCGCGATAAGCTCATTTGGCGCTCATCACAGGCCTCCCAATGAGAGCCTTTGGCGCTCATCACAGGCCTCGCAATGAGCACCTAAGAACCCTCCCATGTGTCTCTTTCTCCGCCCCTCCCTCCCCGTGTCTCTTTCTCCCCCCTCTCCCTTTCTGTGTCTCTTTCTCCCCTCTCTCCCTTCCCGTGTCTCTTTCTCCCCATCTCCCTCTCTTGTGTCTTTCTTCCCCTCTCCCCGTGCCTCTTTTTACCCCTCTCCCCCTGTGTCTCTTTCGCCCCTCTCCCTCCCTGTGTCTCTTCCCCCCTCTCCCTCCTGTGTGTCCCTCCCCACTCTCCCTCTCCTGTGTCTCTCCCCCCTCCCCCTGTGTCTCTCCCCCTCCCCATGTGTCTCTCCCGCTCCCCCTGTGTCTCTCCCCCTCCCCCTGTGTCTCTTTCACCCCTCTCCCCTTGTGTCTCTTTCACCCCTCTCCCTCCCCTGTGTCTCTTTCCCTCTTCTCCCTCCCCTGTGTCTCTTTCCCCCTTCTCCCTCCCCTGTGTCTCTTTCTCCCTCTCTCCCTCCCATGTGGCTGTTTCTGATATAAGCTGCATGTGTTAAATTAGAAAAAGGTAAAAAACAAGGAAACTTAGATATACCTTAATGGAAATATACAGCACATCATAGCTTGAGGCATGTTTCTTGTGTAGAAAAGCAGAACTCAGTTTATCATCTAGGGCGCAGCTAGGACAATATTTGCACTGAATTGGGCCAAGCATTTTTTTTATTTAGTCTGAAGTGATAGGAGCAAACTTGGGTAGAGTGGAAATAAGTTTATCATTATAGTTTAAGGTTGCCTTGTCAGAACTGGAGGTAAAAAGGTTTCGGTCGAAAAATACCTTGAGGCCGTGTAATGTACCAGTGCCCTCCTCTGGGGTGGGCCTGTGCTTTGTAACATGTTGTTTTCTGTAGGTG
Source organism: Discoglossus pictus (assembly GCA_027410445.1). Classification (NCBI taxonomy): domain Eukaryota; kingdom Metazoa; phylum Chordata; class Amphibia; order Anura; family Alytidae; genus Discoglossus; species Discoglossus pictus. The sequence continues at coordinate 196,835,073 of CM050165.1, read as the reverse complement.
TTAGCATTAATAGCACAACATTCCCCTACACTCAAATCCGTAAATAAAATGTCTTTTTAATTTATGTCACATATCCATGTAAAAAGTCCAGAAGGCTTGGAGCACCTCAGACCCGCCCACGCTGCGGCCGGAAAATAAACAGTTAATGTAATCTCGGATTTGGGCTGATGTGCAAGCTTGAGAGGGGGTTGCTATTAATCCTCATGTCCCCCATTATGATCCCTAGCATTTACAGAGCTTTACAGTGCCGTCTTGAATTTATATTTGCATTTAAAGATTTCTGAGCTTACGGCCGATTGCAAGATATACCGCAAACATAACACTAATACAAACTGAACATTAGCATATATATAAACTTGACATTATTGATGTTGAAGCGTCTGGGTCATCCTGGATTCTGTTTTCTTCTAGCGAATCAGAGCATTCAAAGGGATCCAGCAGGCAAAAACAGCGTTATAGTGGGGCAGTGTTATAGAAAATGTGAGCGTTAAAAGGGATTATAATGTGGTTTAGCATTAAAAGAGGTCTGGCAGGAAAAACAGCTCTATAGTGAATCAGCTATAAACGGGGTAGTATTAAGCGGGGTATACATGTATATGTAAAATATAACACTAACAGTAGATGGTAATATATCAGCTAGGTTTTATATATTCTAGTTCCTGAGCCTACTGATATTCAGTATTTAAGGGGAAGGGGAAAAAACAAGACAAGACAGGACAAGAAAACTATTGTACTGATATGACTTAGTAAAGCATTATCTTACTAAAATAATGCAATACACAATGTTGAATTTATACAATTGAGCAAAAACAATATATCCTAATGTTACTAATATATCAACTAGGTTTTATATAATCTAGCTCCTGAGCCCTATTATTATTATTATTATTATTATTATCTTTATTTGTAAATTCTGATATATTCCATAGCGCTTAACAATGGTTAAGTATGAGGCAAAGAAAAATTGATACATAGCAGAGAATGGAGAGCCCTGTCTTTGAGTTTAGAATCTAGTGCGCATGGAACTTTCACTGAAACAATTTACAAGATTTAAAACTCACAAAATTAGAATCTAATGTGTTGGGTATGGTTGGGAGGGTGAGAGATGTGTTGTTCATGTTAAGGCTGCAGGTGATAAGCTTCTTTAAACAGATGTGTTTTTAGTGAGGTTTTGAAGCATGAAGATAGTCTAGTGGAGCGAGGCAAGGAGTTCCAGAGAATAGGGGCAGCACCAAGAAAGTCCTGAAGGCAGGAGTGAGAGGAGGCGGTAAGAGAGGAGGAGAGAAGAATGTAGTTAGCAGAACAAAGAGGACGGGTGGGGAGACGAGAGCAGAGATATAAGGGGGTGTATTGTTGTTGAAGGCTTTGTAAGTTAGGGACATGATTTTACATTTTATTCTGGAGGTGACTGGAAGTCAGTGAAGTGACTGAAAGATCATTATGGTGAAGGATTACGCTGCCTCGACTGTGATACCATGTCTTCTGTAGAGATATATGTATAAGAAAGGTATCAAAGTGGCTATTAAAGCAAATTACTCTTTATAGCTAACCCTAATAGAGTTAAATATTGAGCTTATAATAAGTTACAACTACCAGTACCACTACCATAATCTAAAAGCTAGAATCAGCTATTTCAGATCCTCAGAATATTCAGGTAGAAAGCCATTTTGGGCCCAGAGACAACTCATAGTGCAGGATATTTAGGGGTAACATCAGCACCAAGACATCCTAGCTGAAAGCCAATCAACAAGGAGGGAAATGATCTAGTAGCAACCTGGTCCACATTTGCACAGGATTGAGGAACATAACTTTCAGCCTATATTGAAGCCTAACCCTGTTCCCCTCCTAGTGAAAGATAAACCTGGGAATGCATTTGAAATAAGGATAGAAAAGAAGCCATATGATGTTATAAATGTAATTAGCCTCAAAATTGTTATGTCAATTTTAAATACAGAGCTCAATGACACTATACATGTAGCTCAGAGAGCGAAATTTAGTAATGATCATATTTGAAAATCAAAGCTAAAGAAATAAATGACCCTCTATTGCAGGTGAAATGCTACAGGAATCATGGCCACATAACTCTTGTACAGAGGTGATAACAGTATAAATTAAACAAGTGTCTCATGTAAATAGCAAAGATTGTGTTCAGGTCCAAAGCATCAGACCATTAGGTTCAGAAGCCAGGGAAGATAGTTCATTAACTTTTTTATTAACTTTTATTTGTAATGCGCCAACATATTCTGTAGCGCTGTACAGGGGATAAGAACAAGGAAATATAGAATACACTATATTGACAACTGCAGAAAATAGAAGGACCTGTTTTGAGCTTCGAGTCTTGTAAAAAGTGCTTTTTCCAGAGCAGCCTACAAGATTAGAAACTCACTACTTACAATCTAAAAGGAATGGAAGAGGCAGAAACTCGGCGAGGAGCAGATAAGTTATAGCAAGGTTAGGAAGGAAGTGAGAGTTTACATAGGTAGGAAGTTGTGAAAAGTTAGAAGGTTATTCATTAGATGGAGAGGGAAAGGATCTGCTGTAGAGTGAATGGCACTATTATGTAATATGGTATCCTCCCCTAGTGTACATCTTCCATAATGACTACCCAATGCTTTCTATTGATACAGGATCTGACTCCATATTTATATTATGTTTTTCGATTCGTGCCTCACTGTCAGGTAAGCAGTTTGCCCTGTTAGTGGGATGTTGCTTCTAATCATCAAAGCTGACTGACAACGCTTCTCTAATGATGAATTTAAAAGCAACAAAGAAGCAGTTATCATGGTGACAGCCTTTATCATATGTAGAGCTGCAGCTCATCCAGGAACTGAAGTGACTGTTTTCTCCTTTGAGATACATATAAACAGCAGAGATTCCAAGATTATTTTTTGTACTTTTTAAAATTCTGCATAAACGTACTGGCTTAACATCAGGAACACCCTTACTAGCCCTGAATCCGCTTCTCGCCCTTCAGGTAAAAACACAGAGTCTTTGAATAGTCCATCTTCAATGGTTTAAAGTGTCCTTTCTCTGCAGACTGTCGTCTTTCAATTTCATACCATAGGGTGGGGTCCTGGCCCGCCCTACTCTCCAGATACCCCAACCTCCAGGGACCCTTAACACCCTCTTTTGGTGAAGGCTACAAATCTGTTAACTACACAGACTTCTCCCTGGGGTTATCAGACTCTGTAATGGTACCTTTACATCACGTGTCTCTCCCTCCTGTAATGGATCCTCTGCTCCAATCGCTGGGATAGCACCAATCAGTCTGTGGCATAATCCTTGCAGCAGCTCCTCTGCAAATCCTTTTTTTCCTCTGCAGCTAACAGTCTCCTATGTAAAGGCTCTTGTGGCGCAAATCCTTTTTCTCTGCAGCTCCAGCAATCCCTGTTGCAGACTTCTCAGTTTGCTCTCTGAGCTGTCCAAACTGCAGCAGTCCAAACCAAACTGCCTTTTTTACTCCAGACTGTAAACTTTCAGGCTCCTCTCAGCCTGTTACAATTTCTGCTTCCAGCAGACAAAGTAAAACATACTGTGTTCTTCTCACTGGCAGATACATAGAAGCATCCTTCTTAGCTTGCTTCAGACTGAGGCCTTCACTCTCACTGGCCTCATTCTGCTAGGCCAAACAGAGCCTAATTGCAGGGGACCACACCCATCTTTCTGTGTGTCCCTTTAATAGGCTTACAACACCTCCATGTTTAATTAGTCGCTTAGCACTGCTCCAGTAAGTTAACTCTCTCTTTCCTGGAGAAAACTCTTCATTACATGTCTTGCACTATGTTACAATATATATATATTTTCTGTTAGGAGAGATTTCTTGCTAGGCCACAGCATTGACACAGGCCTCTAAACTAGGACTGCTTATGTTTTTGAGAAATGCTAATGTGCTGGACAAAAAGGATATAGGGTATGCTGCAGCATTACTAAGTGTCCAGAAGATATGAGGCAGGGGAGATAAAATGGAGGAGTTACAAGTGACAAAACAGTAGCCTTTTAGTTAGGATTTCCCTCCATATTCTTTAGGAGATTTTATAGATTCTGTTAATCTCTATAGTTCAGTTACTGGTCTCAGGTGTATAATCACCAACCTGTATCATGTCCAGTGAGTCACTCTGAGTGGAGTTCAGACCTTCGGTGTAGGACCTGCTGCAGTGTATATCAGTAGTTGTAGTAGGCTTCAGGAGGAGTTTTCCTCAAGCTACGGGGAAAGGTCCTTCCAGCTAATCTATACTGAAGGCAAATGGTTAAATTATTGCTCTGGACCAAAATTAGTTATTTTAGATAAGTGAAACACTCATTTTTAGTTGTCTTTCAGGATTTTTTTCTGTTGGAATTCAAGTAAAGCCCAACTATCTTCACTAAGTGACAGTTCAGAACTCTGTATTCCATTTTTTTTCTGTAGTGTAGTGAGGGGCTTCCCCTGGGGCACTCCCACCAAAACCAACAGACCAATGGCCCCTCAGACACTCTCAGCAGCACAGCTCCCCCCAGGACTGAGTGCACATGCTGGCAATATAAAACTATGCTAATGCAGAGGTAGGCAGGACATAAGAGGGGGCTGTCTTGAACTCTGGCACTTGAGGGGAGGGCAACATTTTTATTTGCACTAGGGTCCTCCATTCACTAGCTCCTCCATTGGATCAAAGTAAGTGTAATGGTCTGCAGAACTGTCTAGACTATTTATCTGTATTAGAAATCAAAACAGCGACCCCAACTTTCCTTTTCTGCTGCCTGCTCACAACTTTGAGTCTGAGCCCACCATAAATAACACCTCAAGACTCAGATACTAGGCTCAGTGGTCTAGGAAATAAAACAAGTGTATTGACTAAAGAAGATAGCACAAGCTTTAATGTGTGTGTGTATGTGTCATTCAGTCATGTATGACTCTCGTTGACCTCATGGACTGTAACACACCATGCTGATCCACTCGATATTCAGGACATACCAAAGTGGGTTACCAGATCCTTCTTCGGTGGGCCACAGCATACAGCTCCTGGTATTCCTAGGTGGCCTCCAATCCAAGTACTAACCAGGCCCAACTCTGCTACAAGCTTTAATACTTATATGTATTTGTTGGATGACGAAAGGGTAAACTTTTAGAGATAAATATAAGTGGACCACAGATCAAAAGTGAAGTTAATATACTGTAATTATAGCTAATATCTCTAATATTCAAGCTAGTGTATGGAGTGACTGAAAAATACCCCACTGTGTTATAATAAACATTATCTCTGGATTCCTATACACATGGAATAATGACCAAGAAGGATAATTAAGGAGTACTGACCAAGAAAGATAATTAAGGAGTACTGACCAAGAAGGATAATTAGTGAGTCAATTCCTTGGCAACTGTCATGAAAACTGGGTTAATGGGTTCTGAGTTCTGAGCCACTATTATTACAGTAACTAATAAGGGGTATTGTTTCATTAACATGTATTCGTAGACCAAAAGGCCAGTATTACAATCCATAAGAGATTACTGCTATTACTTTCTAGTAGCCAAATGGACAAAGATACATATAGGTTTCTTTAGGAATGGCACATCCCAGGGGATAATTAACAGTGGTTAACAAGCATGGTAGGAGGGGAAATATGCATAGTTTCCTGATTAACTTATAGTTGGTGTTAGACCACTTAAATGCTTGCAACCGAAAATAGTCTTGTCCGGGTACACATGGTGAGATTGAATAACAAACATATGCATATATAAGTAATAAAAATTGTCCCTTTCTGCTTCTTGTCAAAGTTGTCCAGAAATCAGCCTCATTACCCTGCTTAAAGCAATATGAGAGCACAGTCTGTATACCTGCAATTTTTAAATAATATCCCAGTTATCAGTATGGTTACGTTGTACACTTTTGTTGATCCCTTGCTCAGACATGTGTAATAATTTGGTTTATTAATGATAAAAAGTAGCAGAGCTCTGCTATAGCCAAAATAGGCTATAGTATGCTGTAATAATTACTGCTTATTTCATCAGCTTTCCTTCCTCTTGAGGACACATTTATGGAGGAACATTATGACAGCAATTTTATAGATGGAGTACCTTAGAACACAAAGTGTGCTTTCATGACATAAAGAATATGTTAACGAAAGAACAAAATGTTACTTAGAGGCCCACCTTTGACATGAAGCTTACCTTTATTACTGGAAACAGTACTAAAGCAACTTGGAAAAAAAATATTACAGGACACAAGCACATTCTAAAAAAATCCCAGTAACTGGGGACATAGGAGCTTACTTTCACTAAAGGCCCTCATTAAACCAAATGACTAGGTCCTAGTGTCATAAGATGAAGCCACAATTGTCACTGATGCATTTTTCTTTTATTATTTAAGTGCTGTTACATTTGTAGTGCCAAGAATATATATATTAGAGCACAATTGTGCTTTAATAGTTAAGTTTCTCATAAACTTTCCATTGTAAACTTAATATTCATGAGCTTATAACTTTTTAGTTGGTTTAACATATCTGAAATGTTGTATTTTAGGAGGGATTGGATATCTCTTTCTGTGTGCCAGATTTCATTGAATTTATGTTGAATTTTGTGATGATGGCATGGTATTTTTCCCATAGGAATTTTCTGTAGAAATATGTTACAATGTAATAGTGATCTAGAAAGTCTGCATTTCTTTTTTGGAAGTTTTTCGATACCATAAGCCATTTTTGAGATATCATAGTATAACATTTTAGTGTAATGAGCATCCTCAGAAAGCGAGTTACTGTCAGATTGCATGGATTCTGATTGGTCATTAATGGTGTTGTGATATTTTCAGTGGTTTTATAGTTGTGGCTTGCCTGCAATGGTGGATATTCGCAAGATGGGGCAAGCGAATAAAACTTCATTTGCTTTAAAATTATAGTATCTCACCTGCAATAGAGGACATTTGCTGAAGGGGATGAGTGAATTATAGTTAATGACACGAGAATGTATTTGTTTGTTCCATCTGCAAAGAAGTAGAGTTACAGAGAGGCAGAGAGAGACCTTCCGGACCTAACATGTGCGAGACAACATTGTGACAACTTTACATTTCAAATCTCAATTGCATTGATGTAAATCACCATGCACATGTTTTAAACAGGGTTACATTTTAATTTCTATAAACGAATAATCAGTTGCCATTAGAGGAAAGCTCTAAATTACTAAACGTTTTATCTTTTAATATATCAAACATTTTCTAAATTTTAACAGGAAAATTTAAAACAGAAAACAGATTAGCATTTATTTGCAACAAGTTTAATTAACCAATACATTTCACTTCTATAACAATGCATATTACTTCATACATACAGTACATTGACACAATTCCCTTTTCACATTATGATACTTTCTTTAATAACACTGCAATATGTTACAATTAAATTGTCACCGAAACACTCTTTAGCTTTTAAACATTTCAAACTTAATATTGAACACACTTTAAAAAAATAAAGTCTACTTGTTCTGTTATAGGCTTCATAAAGACCTGTTAGCGGGAAAAACACTATCTGCCTCTCTGCAAAAATTAACTTGAAAAAGTCCACTTTAATAATTATAAACAGCTAATTTTTAAGAAGCCCTTTTTGTGATAACGAAAAGATGTCTGCCGTTCTGCTGAGTATGCAGACGTTCCTCTTACTTAAATTGCAGGAGCCTCATTCAATTCAGAGGCCGCAACTCGCGAGAGGTAGGCCCTAAGTCTGTGGGCCTGCTGCGGACCTGCAGCATGCTAGACTTACTGTGCTATTCAATTGGACAAGATTCCAAGTCCCACAAATCGTAAACCCTGCCATCGTAGCATTTTGGGGCGTGATCATGATCAATTAAGCAAGGCCGTAACTCCCAAGTTAGAAACAGCCAATAGAAAAGAAGCCCACCATCATTAAGTCAGTAAAACATGGGGGTGACATGTCAATCAACTAGCGATTTGGGATCTGATATGAAGTCGGACCTGCAAACCTGCAATGTACAAATTTTCAAAATGGAATGAAGTCAATGTTAGAGTCCATGTGTGTGGCCTAATATGTATGAACTCATTGATTCCCGAGATTGATTTAATGCAGAAATTACACATTACAATTTAAATTTAATATTGCAGAGTTACGTGCTTGAGTCTGTTGTGCAATTAATTCTAATGTCTTACATTGTGTTCCCCATCATTTACAGTGCAGTATTGAATTTATATTTGCATTTACAGTGCTCCGGACATGTCTTCAAGCCCTTTGTGGCCTTGGCGGCATGCAGCCTTATTAAATTGCAATTCAGTACATTTTGAAATTGCTCTATTTAAGCACATAGCATATTTTTTTTACCAAAGTTTTTAGTTAGTGAACTTCTATCCAAAAGCGAGGTCTTCACTAACTAAAAACTTCTGTAAATAAAATATGCTGTGTGCTTAAATAGAGCCCTTTTAAATTTACTGAATCGCAAATTTAATAAGGCTGATGGTTAGCAAGTAGGAATCGGAGCAATTGAATAGCTATTTGTGATGTTGGCAATCGTAACTCTTGCAGGCATGAAAGATCAAAGGCTTGGAGCGGCTTTAAATTGTGATGTTAACCATTGCAAGGAATCGGAGGCCAGAGCCCGTAACCTGGTCAGAGCTTGCAAAAAGATGCCAATTGAATAGCAAAATAACTTACGGACTCCATAACGAACGCCCACATCTCCCGAGGCTCAATTGAATGAGGCTCCAGGTCTTTAATCAAAAACAGCTCTGTGTATGTGAAGATATTTTTATTTAATTCTAAATTTAATTTTGCTATTCTTGATAGCCAGCAATACTTACTTTGCATAAAAACTTTTTTTTTTTTTTTTTTAAAGCTGTGTTGTTATATGTGTGGAGTTTTCACACAATATTCAGTATACATGGAGCCAGAAATACACTAGTCCCACTCAACAATGCTTCAGTTCCTGAGCCTACAGGGCTGATGAAAATGCTGGGGCATCACATAGTTGCTTGCTCTGCACAGTAGCCAATAAGAAGACAAACACTGCCTATGTGGATCAGCTTATTCAAGAACCATTATGAATATTCATGAGTGGCAGTTTGGGCAGAATGCTGCACACAGGGGCTTCTGTGGCTGTAAGTTTAGTATATAACATTCCAGAAGATAGGGGAATGGTTAGGAAAGTGAGACACTGGGTTCACCATACAGGACAGTGGAATTTCCATGACAAAATGTGACAGTCTTATACAAACCAGGATGCATGGGGGGTATAATAATGTATGATGAACACCCTTGTACACACCTGGGTTATGATACAAACATAAATAACATGTGTGTCCTAAATCAGTGTTTCTCAATTTTTTCCAGAGGACCCACCAGACAGTATGTATTAGTTCACATACATAAACATAAATCCAAGTAAAATAAACACAATCTACATTGTACTTACCTCCCCGTGATGTCTCCGGCCTCCTGGTGTTCTGCCACTATTGGGCCCTGGAAGCATCCCCGCTCTTTAAAAAAAAAAAAAAAAAACAACAACACACATCCGCCCTGGCGATGTCCCCGATGCTAATGAGCTTCCTACGGAGTGTTCCAGAATAAAATTGGCAATGGCGGCTTCTGATTGGCTGAAAACACTGTCTATCAAATTCAGCCAATGAGAAGACGCCAATTGTGAACCAATGAGAAAGGGATACACCCCAAAATCCCACGCTGATTGGATAGCGCACCTGTCAATCTTTATTTGAACCAATCCGAAGGCTTTATTGCCATCAGCGAATCACAATGGGATACACCCCCACGTACTGATTGGTGAAGACATCTGCGCCTTCCCATTGGCTGTAATACTGATTGACATTGACAATAGCCAATGAGAAGGCGCAAATGCCTTCACCAATCAGTACGTGGAGGTGTATTCCATTGTGATTGGCTATTGTCAGTGCAACCAATCAGAATGTGCAGATGCCTCCAGTAAATCACCCTGTGGGGGTGTATTCCATTGTGATTGGCTGAAGGCATCTGCGACTTGTGATTGTTTTAAATTAAGATTGAAAGGTGCATTATCCAATCAGAGTGGGATTTTAGGGTGTATCCCTTTCTGATTGGCTCACACATTGAGGCCTCCTGATTGGGTGAATTTGATAGACAGCGTTTTCAACCAATCAGAAGGCGCCATTGCCTATCTTCTTCTGGCAAAGTCTCCGGGAGTCTCATTAGCGTCGGAGATGTCCAGGGCGCGGCAGAAAAGGAGGAGGAGGCCGGAGACATCGAGGGCAGGTAAGTACAATGTAGATTATGTTTATTTTATTTTGTTTTTATGTTTATGTATGTGTATTAATGTTATGTTTTTTTTAACAGGTGCCGCGCCGGAGAAGGGTAAAAGAATAAGGACGGGACATGCCGGAAAGGTGAGTAGAATATTTCGAATGTTTAGAATATTTATTTATTTACTGTAAATGTGTTGCACTATTTTTTTTATTTTTTTCTCTCTAGGTGGCTGATCTGAATGGACATTTGCAAAGGTAAGTGGTCTTAATTTTTTTATTTTAGCTTAGAATTAGATTATTTTATATATAGATAGCATTTATTGTATGTTAGCTAGGGGTATGTGTTTTATATAGATAGCATAGCATGTATTGTATATTAGATTGTGTTATTTATTTAGATAGATTGTTTGATGTATATTATATTGATAGCATGTATATTAGATTATGGTATTTATTTAGATAGATTGGGGGATGTATATTAGATAGATAGGATGTATTGTATATTAGATAGGGGTGTATTGTATTTAATTGTATTGTATTATATTGTATGTATTGTATTGTATGAATTTGTATTGTATTGTATTATATTGTATGTATTGTATTGTATGTATTATATGTATATCCTTTTCAGGTGTGTTATTTTTTTTTAGTCGGGCGGGGGGGGGAGGGTTGTAATGTGTTTTTTTATTTTCTGTAATGTTCCTTTTTTTATTTTTTGTGACTTAAGTTTTTTTATTTTCTGTAATGTAGATTTTTTATTTTTTTAGACTTTAGGCTTTTTTATTTTCTGTAATTACAGTGGTGGGGAGGGGGTTATTAGGGGTAGGTAGGTAGTGTAGGTAGGTAGTGTAGGTGTTAATAGGTTAGTGTAGAGGCTGTTTAGTTGATATTTAATGTTTTATTAGGGTGGTATAGTGCACGGTAGTGTTTATACTTAGTGTCATGATGTTACTTGAGGACCGTCATGGCACTTATGTGGTTAATGTTGGGTTGTAACAGGCCCATAATGGTCTTAATATACCCTTATAGGACTGATGCTGTTAAATAGAGGCTTATGAGGGTCTGTATGGACCCCCATGAGTGACAGGGTTAATTAGCAGTTTATGTGGGTCTGTATTGACCCCCATAAGTGAGGGGGTTAATTAAGGGCTTATGGGGGGTTGTATTGACCCTCCTGAGTGACGGGGTTATTTAAGGGTTTATGGGGGTCTGTATTGACCCCCATGAGTGAGGGGGTTAATTAAGTGCTTATGGGGATCTGTATTGACCCCCATGAGTGACAGAGTTAATGAAGGGCTTATGGGGGTCTATATTGACCCCCATGAGTGACAGGGTTAATTAGGGGTTTATGGGGTCTGTATTCACCCCCATGAGTGACAGGGTTAATGAAGGGCTTATTGGGGTCTGTATTGACCCCCATGAGTGACAGGGTTAATGAATGGCTTATGGGGGTCTATATTGACCCCCATGAGTGACAGGGTTAATGAAGGGCTTATGGGGGTCTCTATTGGCTCTCATGAATGACAGGGTTGATTCAGGGTTTATGGGGGTCTATTTTGACCCCCATGAGTGAGGGGTTAATTAAGTGCTTATGGGGTTCTGTATTGACCCCCATGAGTGACAGGGTTAATGAAGGGCATATGGGGGTCTATATTGCCCCCCATGAGTAAGGGGGTTAATGAAGTGCTTATGGGGGTCTTTATTGACCCCCATGAGTGACAGGGTTAATGAAGGGCTTATGGGGGTCTATATTGACCCCCATGAGTGACAGGGTTAATTAGGGGTTTATTGGGGTCCGTATTGACCCCCATGAGTGAGGGGTTAATTAAGTGCTTATGGGGGTCTGTATTGACCCCCATGAGTGACAGGGTTACTGAAGGACTTATGGGCATCTATATTGACCCCCATGAGTGACAGGGTGATAGTGTATATTTGTTTTCTTTTATAACGGGCCCTTTAAGGACCTTTACAATCCTTTAAGGACCCGTAACGCGGGAATTTAGAATTTTCATTGCAGCGGGGGTCCCTGATCGCGTGTGATCGGGACCCCCACTGCGATGGTTAATGTGGGGTTAATGCAGGTCTCCGAGCTTATCTCGGATCCCATGGGGTTAATGCAGGTTTCCGAGCTTATCTCGGATCCCTTCTTGCGTAAGTTGTACGTGGCTGGGCTTTGAGCCTCGTTTTCATTTTTTTCGCCGCCATTTTTTCTCTCGCTTAGGGTTTTTTCGTGTGTCTGAACTCGGGAACATGGACTTTAATGGATGTGTAACTTCACTTTCAGAGGTCCTGGATGCCCCCCCTTGCTATGGGTAAACTTTTTATGCATTTTTTGTGAGCATTTGGTGTGTTTTGACTGTTTTTAGGTGCACGTTATGGTCGTATTTTTTGTGCGTGTGGGTGTTTGTTCGGTTAAGGTTGGTTCCGAGGTCATTTTTTTTTCTAAGTCGTGCGTGTGTGTGTGTGGCTGGGCAGTCATGGGCTTTGAGCCTCGTTTTTTTCGGCTGCCATTTTTTCTCTCGCTTAGGGGATTTTCGTGTGTCTGAACTCGGGAATTTAGACTTAAATGGAGGTGTAACTTCACTTTCAGAGGTCCTGGATGCCCCCCCCTTGCTATGTGTAAGCTTTTTATGGATATTTTGTGAGTATTTTGTGTGTTTTGACTGTTTTTAGGTGCGCGTGGTTCGTCCGTTATGGTCATATTTTTCGTGCGTGTGGGTGTTTGTTCCATTAAGGTTGGTTCCGAGGTTCTTTTTTTTTCTAAGTCGTGCGTGTGTGTGTTTTTAACCACGTGTGAGGCAGCCTTTGAGCCTCCACCTCCACAAATGTGGACCCTCGCTTCGCGAGGGTACGCATTTGCGGACAAACACAGCCGACGTTGGAGCCTCCACCTTCCGCAAATGCGGACCCTCGCGAAGTGGAGCAAACTGTATCCCTCGCTTTGCGAGGGATGCAGTTCTTGCAGGCTCGCTGCGCGAGCCCGCAATCTTGAGCAACAACTCGTATGCTCACAACTATATATGTGATGTGCAGACGAATAAGAGAATACTTTGAACACATTTTCTTTATTGTTTCAAGTATTATAGTCCGCCATTGGTGTGTGCAGAACCGGTAGTCAAACTTTAGAGTGCTTGGTCTTGGTCTATAAATCTTCTAGCGCAGATTTTATATAGGATTTCATACTTGAACATTCTGCTATATGAAATTGAACCTATTATGACTAACTTTGGGTGTTGCATTTGTAATTGTGATTTAGTTACTTCAAAATGAAACACCTTTTGACCATCCCCTACATACCTGTTAGTATGTGAAGAGAGCTGTTTTTAAGGATATGAGTAATAGCTATGTGATAGTGGAACACATGACACATCACATCACACATCTTCCGGCTGGTCTAATGGCTATTAGAGCTACATCTTCCATTGCTACTAAATGTTCTCCCTATAAGCTGATGACAGGGAGACAGATGGCTCTAGGCCACTCAGGTGATCCTCAACTGTGCACTCCCCTGAGAGAAGCTGTGTCAAGAGACCAATATCTCTCCCAAATTCAGGAGTTAAGATTACTGCTACATTTTGCTGCCTCTAATATGGCCCCAACTGATTGTAATGTGTCATCTAAATATCAGACTTTGTTTGAAAAGGGGGGAATGATAATGATCAAAAATGTTAATACAAATTCTCCATGGGATGCAAATTGGGAGGGTCCCTATATAATTCTGGATACATTAGATACTACTCCATATCATTGTCCATGCATTGATCGCCTATGTATAACTCAATCTTCTTTGCCTTGTGACAGAGGTATTTTGTGGTCCATCTCAGTGCAGTTCCAGGCATGGCCACATGGAGGTGATCTCTCTGATCAGCGCTGTACTGATCTTAAAGGCCATAGAGACCACAGGAGTATCGAGTTACTATCTGCACTTGGCAAAAACCAAGATGGAGGATGTAGTGAGCCATGAGGTAGAAGTATTCCTTTGTTAAAAGACATCTTACCAGTAACAGACCAGTAAGGTGAAAGAAGGAGGAGTGTTGGAAATGGGTGGAGCTAAGGGTTTAAAAGGAACAAGTCAGGAGTTTTTTTACTCTCTTCTTTGAATCTCTCTTGCTCAATTCATCTGGACATAAAGAATGTGGTAACTATTACACACACACATAGACGAAGCAATACAATATATTACATATTAGACTATAGTATGTCTTTCTGGTAATTTAAGAGATCTTGTTTTATAGTATTATCATATTTATGTATATCATTTATTAATTATTTTATTTTGTTAGCCTCATAATAAATGTTAATTTTTAGAAAACAAGAGTGTGGAACTTATCTTTACACTTAGAAGCTTAGAGGATGAGATAGAATCATAATTATTATTATAATCATAATTAATGTTATGAAAAATAATATAGTACATTAATTAATAAGAGACACATTTGTAACACAACTCTACAGTGGTATCTCCAAATGATCTCTGGACTAAATATGATTTAAAGAGACAATGTGGTGGTAAAACAAGTCTGAAAAATAAAAGTTACATCATGCAAAATGAAAAATACAAGAAATACAAATTAGTTAAAGATCATTCTTCATGTCATTATAACTATGTAAATTATTCACACAGGTTAAATCTTTGCCATTTACCATAACATTGCAATAAGTAATTAATAGACATGCATAATAAATTATACAGGGCAGTTGTATAAGTTGTTTATAAACTAGGCATTCCATTTACCATGACATTTATTTGTATGTCTCACAAGACATAAACCGTATATACAATTTACAATTAATCTATTGCATCTTCTGAAATCCTAGTCTAAAGTACACCTTTTTATAAACTTGTACTTAAAGTTTCCTCTAATTGTCAACCAAACAGTAAATAGAATAATTTGTGACAATTATTTTGACCCTAAAGTCAAAAAACAATACCTCATGAAAAGTGTTACTGAAATCTGTAATTTAGGTTCCTTTTATCAACCAAAAGTAAATTGCAGTATTTACCAAGATAACTTATTTTCCAGATGTACAGCATCTCTTTAGATGCACAAATAATATAACGATGGCATACATTTCAGGCAATTTCAGAAATTAGTGTGCTTTAATTAAACAGCTTTCCAATATCTTGCGGCCAACTTGTCAAGCATAAGTTAATTTATGAACATCTGATAGCTTGTTATTTTTTTGAGAGATCTCTATGCTAAAAACAGAAAATAAGTATCAAAAACTATGAATAAACATAAGCACATGGCAGGAAATACTTCTAGAGCTAAGGATCAAGATGTAAACATTGAAGTATAAGATCTGCATTGAATTCAGTGACTGGAGATCTAGGCTTTGAAAAGCTTTCCTACAGATGTTGCTCATGAGTTACTTGATATGAGCATGTCCATAACTATGAGCACATTGCAACAGAGCAGCCATATATACTAATACTATAATTATACTGTTCTAGATTGCTACTTTCTCATGGGGAAGGTGCTTGTGAGCTATACCATGTAGGGTCACCCAAGATGGTCAGGTCAATAAGCAGAGAAGTCAGACAAATCATGGTCCAATGGAGAAGGAACTAGCAATGCACTCTAGTAACTTTGCTAAAATAATTTTATGGACAAGCACAACCAGAGACGTAAGGATATGGCACTGGAAGATGAGCAACTCAGGTCAGAAGGTGCCTACCACATTACTGAGGAAAAGCAGAAGGTTAGACGACACCATGCTGTGGATTTGTCCGGAGGGGAAAGGAAAGTCTGCTTTTGCAAAGAACAATCAAGCATAGGAACCTGGAATGTTAAGGCTAGGAACCAACGCAACTGTACATGGTCAAACATGAGATGACAAGGTTAAACATTTATATCCAGAGGAATTAGTGAACTCAAATGAACTGGAATGGGACATTTCATGTGGGACAGTCACCAGATCTTCTACTGTGGTCAAGAATCCTGCAGATGAAATAGAGTAGCCCTCATAGTCAATCAAAGGGTGGCCAAAGCAGTGCTCGGTTACAACCCAATAAATTACAGAATTATTTCAATTCTATATTCATGGCAAGCAATTTAAGATCACAGTGATCCAAGTCTTTGCTTCAACTATGGATGCTGAAAAGGCTTAATTTGTCCAATGCTGCCACAATATTTAGCACGTCATAGATATAACAACAAAAAAATATGTTATTCTCATCATAGAAAATTGGAATGCTAAAGTAGGGAACCAAAAGATACCTAAAATAACGGTCAAGTTTGGCCTTGGAGTACAACAAGAAGCAGGTCAGAAATGAGTAGAAGTCTGTCAAGATAATTCTCTGGTCATAGCAAACACCCTCTTCCAACAGCTTCCAAGACAACTCTACACATGGACATTACCGGATTGACTACATACTTTTAGTCATAGGAGAGAAGGAAAGTGAAAGATAGTGGAGACAGGAAAATATTTGTCCAAATGAAGGCAGAATTCCAAAGGATAGCAAGAAGAGACAATCAGTCATTCTATAAATTGGGGATCTCAAAGCAACCTTTCATGCCAAGGTGGTCGTGATAAAAGACAAAAATGGCAGGGACCTAACAGAAGCAGATCAGATAGAGGTGGCAGGAATAGATGTATACAGGAAGGATCTTAACAGCAGTGATGTCAGTCTAGGTCTCAGTCCCAAATTATCAAACAATTGCACTTATTTTACATGCAAGCAAGGTAATGCTTCAGATCCTACAAGCCTGGCTCCAACAATATATGGACTGGGAACTACCAGATGTGCAAGCCGGGTTCCTCAGAGGAAGAGGCACAAGAGATCAAATTGCTAATGTTTGATGGATAATAGAGAAAGCAAGAGAGTTCCAGAAAAACATTTACTTCTGCTTCTTAGACATTTGACTTTGTGAATCACAACACAATGTGGCAAGTTCTTAAAATGGGAGTACTAGATCATCTCATCTGCTTACTGAGGAATCTGTACATCCCAATTCCAAAAAGGGCAGTGTCAAAGAGTGCTTCAATTATTGAACAATTGCAATCATTTCACAAGGTAATGCTTAAAATCCTACAAGTTTGAGTTGGGGGCGTGTCTAGCCAAGTGAAGGGCAGGCATGCAGAGGAGTTGCTCTGCAAAGTTCTACATTACAAAGGGATTATCTTACGCAATTTTGGGGCAAACCTGGACCAAAGGGGTCAGTCCCAAGTCAGGAGAGAAAGAAGTTCAAGAGGACACTTTGACCAACTGCATTGAGCCGTCTGACATCGCCACGAGATCGAGGCCTACCTACGCAGCCTCAGCTTCCTGTAACGGCTTCCTGTGTCCCCCAGCACAGGTAGAGAGGGTCCAGATGAGCTCCCGGTATCAGGAAAAGGAGGTACGGAGTTGAGGGGAGTAGGAGGACAGGTCCCCCGGTACACAGGGGCACGGGGGCTAACGGAAGGGCCCGGGCTACTCTGGACTTCCACTACAATGGGTAAGCAAGCAGGGGTCATTCCCCTCAACATAGTCCACGGATCTCACCCACAGCAAAATCTTACACGCATACGAGAGGGGACAAGATTGTTCGAGTAGGTACGCAGGCTCAGAGGGAGAAACGCCAGGAGGTGAGAGGAAAATTTAAAGGGGGAAAGAAAAAGGGACCATGTCTCTACCTGTATTCCTCTTTCCTGCTAAATAAACATTTAACCATCAGCAGGATAAGGATATAGACAGTGCCAGTAATTATTTCAGGCTGTTGGGATAGTATACTTCCCCTCTTACAAGATCTTGCTTTGCTCAGGTTCTAACAGGCTTGCAGGATTGGTAGCTGGACTTCCTAAGCTTTCAACAATGGCCATGCTGGATTAAATGTGCTGTAAAGCCAGAAAAATTACTAGAGCCTGTTCCTAGATTTGTATGACCTGAGGCTGCCTTCAAGCGTTTGATCCTCTTGCTGTCATATACAAAATCCAGGAATATTTCACTTCCACTTCCAACACTTTTGCAACTTTTAAAGGCTTAAGGCCAATAAGGTCAAGAAAGGCCTGGCCTCGGGTCTGGCGTGTAATTAAAGACTAACAACATGCTACTTTGAAATGCCAGTAGTCCAATAGCAATATTTTTCTCGACACCCTCTGTGCTGAATTGTAAATGCTCTTAGTCTGAGAAACTTGGCGTCTGACCAGGGCTTCCTTATAGTATATTTTCATCTCTGGTTTTGGTGACTCTGGCCCTCATCTTATATTGTCTTGGGCTTGAGTCTTTAATTAATCTTGAAAAAAATAGACTTTATAGCTACAAATGAAAGAATTACACATTTTTTAGAAGACTCATTGAATTGCTTCATGGAAATATGGGGCCTTTGGCTGGTCTATAGAGAGTAATAGAGCACATAAGAAGCTTCGTTACACACCAGCATGGAATGGGGTGGGGGAGTTCTAGGATGCGGACCAGCATGATCGGGCGGTGTGAGGGCCCGGAGGAGGTGAGAATGGGAAAGACCTTCAAAATATGGCAGTAAGTTAATATGGTGACCTGCATGTGTTAATCTCCTCTTATTGTTTAGTTGAAGGATAAAAAGAAAAAATCTGATCTAAGATGGTTCCCGTTTAAACTAAGCTGCACTTCTTGAAAGGGGAAATGTACATATATTCAATGGACTGTTACAGGAGGTTGATGCCATGAGGCAACCATGTTGATCAGTGGATTGGAAATGGGCATATTCAAGCCTACAGCTATCTGCTTTTTTTGGGGGGATAACTGAAAATATGTTCTGATTTTATATGTAACATTGAAGTAATTAGGTGTAGGTTTTTCTCACCTGGTGTATACTCTGATTTCCATCTAATAAAAGCTCAATGAATACAAATAAAAAAATCCTACAAGCTCGACTCCAACAACATATAGACCGGGAACTACCACATGTGCAAGTCGGGTTCCACAGAGGAGGAGGCACAAGAGATCAAATGTCCGCTGCATATTAGAGAAAGCAAGAAAGTTCCAGAAAAAAACATTTACTTCTGACTATTCTTTGACAGTGTGGATCACAACAAAACGTGGCAAGTTCTTAAGGAGATGGGAGTACCTGATCATCTCATCCGCCTCCTGAGGAATTTGTATGTGGACCAAGAAGCCACGGTCAAAACCGAACATGAAACAACAGAATGGTTCAAGATTCAAAAAGGAGTGTAACAAGGTTATATATTGTCACCTTATTTATTCAACTTATACGCGGAATACATCACGCAAAAGGCCGGGCTGGATGACTCAGAGTCCGAATCAATATTGCTGGAAGAAATATCAAAACCTCTTATACGCAGATGATACTAATCTGATGGCTGAAAGTGAGGAGGAACTAAAGGACTTATTGATGAGGGTAAAAGAAGAGTGCAAAAGAGTGCAAAAGTTGGCCTGCTGCTCAACGTTAAAAAGACGAAGATGATGGCAAACGGCAATCTCACTTCCTGGCAAACAGACGGGGAAGAAGTGGAGGCAGTGATAGATTTTATTTTCCTGGGATCTAAGATCTCTGCAGATGGTGACTGTAGCCATTAATTTAAAATATGTTTCCTTTTGGGGAGGAAAGCTATGGAAAGTCTACACAAGCTAGTAAAAAGTAAAGATATTACATTATCAACAAAGGTCTGCGTTGTAAAAAGATAGTATTCCCAGTAGTAACATATGGATGTGAAAGCTGGATCATAAAAAGTCTGAGCACCATAGAATTGATGCCTTTGAATTGTGGTATTGGCGACAACTGCTTAGAGTCCCTTAGACTGCAAGAAGATCCAATCAATCAGTACTACAGGAAATCAAGACAAACTTTTCACTGGAAGTGTGATCATGAGGCTCAAATATTTTGGCTCGAATATTTTGGACAAGGATTTTGGACAACACATTGAAGGCATTCGAAGAAGGGAAAGGCAGAGACGGTGAGGGATAGATGAGAACATTGAAGCAATGACCATGAGCTTGATGGAGCTATTAGGGTGGTTATGAACTTTTGCCAATCTGTATAATTAATTTTGCTGTACATAATGTAAGTTATTATACATGAAGTATCAGAACTTAAATGACCTTAGATTAAAGGACCAAATGATTCAAGAAACACTGCACACAACTGTGAAATATGTAACAAACTAACAACATTAGCAACATTGTAAAACATGAACATAAACATATTTTTTGAGAAAATCATAGTTTGTGAAGGTTCAGTTTATATATACAGAACGTTCCATCTTGCCTGTTACATAACTTCCTGATAATGTGAAGCATGAGGATGTGCTTATCTTTCTCTATATGTGGATAGAGGGATGGGGGACGAGGGAGAGGTTAGGTGAGATTTGTATAATAATTGGATTTGGTGTAATTTTACACCTTCCTATTTCTTGTTGGTAGCTTGCAACAACAACAGCAACTTTTGTTCCTAAGTATAAACAAAATAATATACAAATATATATATAAAAAAACATTGGACAACATATGTATATTTAAATGTAAACAAACATATAAGTAAACAAATAAGACCTCCACCTCTATCCTCCAAATCATCAGTCCTGCATGCATGTTAGTTCAGATTCCTCAAATTCATGCAACATTAAGAACGATTGATAATAAAGATTTGGAAAAGCAGGCTAAATAGAACAAAATGTACATGCTTGGCAGAAACTTTTTTTTCATCTTTCATTAAGCAAAACTGCTATAAAGGCCAGTTTCTCAATTCCAGTCTCAAAATGATGTTATTTGAACCTGAATCAAAAGGTGTTTCTGTGGCTCTTTTATTAAAAAAACCTTGTCAGAAGACGAAAAAAAAAAATCATAATCTGCCGTACTAACTAAGGAAATAAATTAACTGAATGGAGAAAATTCTTAAATATAGAGTCTGCTATTTTTTCCACCTAAATAATTGCACTGTATTTGTTATAGTTTGAAATGCATTGCATTGCACGTATCTAGCATGCCTCTTGTCGGTCTAATCAGAGAATCAAACTTTGGTTCTCTAAAGACTCTTCTCCTGTGCCAAGCTTTGTGATATTAATTATACTTCAGAAAATAATTACTCATATACACTAGATTTACATACAATTTTATGCTGACTGTAACAATTCAGTCTTCCATGTCTTCACTTTAAACCAAGGCCTCCATTCAATTGAGGAAATTGTAGTTAGCTATTAAATTGGCCTCTTCTAGCTTCCCGCAAACGATTTGCGGGTTAAAGGCTGAAAATTCCTGCGGTTGTTAAAATTGTAACTCCGACCCATCGGAGCCTTTGATCTTTCAAGCCTGCAAATGTTACAATGGCTAAAATAGCAAATCGCTATTCAATTGCTACAATTCCCCAAAGACGCAATTGCTTTCAAACCCGCAAATGGCAAATGTAGCCAAATATATTATGGGTTCCAAATAGGACTCGCAAAGGGTTTACAGACTAGTTTGTAACACTGCAAAAGACAATTAAAACACACTAGTGCGGAAAGCAATGGAAGGCATTAGAATTAATTGCACAACAAATCCCAATGAACAAATAAGCCTTAAAAAATATATTTTCTTTTCTTATGTTGGAATGGTCATGTATATGACAATATGAAAGTGTGGCTGCAAGATGCATAAAGAAAATGAAGACACATTACCTGATTACATTGCAACACAAAAACATGAAACTGCCTGCCATATTATCCCTTTCTCACTCGCAGAGGCTCTAATGTTGATCCTAAAAATAAAAAGATAATGTAATATACATCTCACATATCACATACATATCACATTATCACCTGTCATATTGTTATCAGGACTTCAGGGGAATTTTGATACTCACAGTATCACAAATTGGACCTCTCATGTGTATTAACCCTATATTAATATATTGTTATTATTATTATTATTATTATTATATGTATTGCACAGTAACAAGGGCTCATTAGTTTACATATATATAGGAATATGACACAAATGTAATGTATGTGGATGTCTCAAAACCCCAAACATTGAAAACACACTGACACAGTGATAACAGTGTAACAAAGCTTTATTTTATACACAGAGCACATCGGAAATGAAAAAGATTGTGCATTAATAGCTTGGGTGTGGTGTGGGCGGATCCCGGAAGGGCAGGAAGCTTTTCAGAAAAAGGGGATACCAAAAGGGGCTAATGTCATAGTTTAGAATAAGCATGATGCATAGCATCTACCGGGGTCACATGTGGTCACTGCACCACTGCAACTGGGATCTTATGAAATAAAAGATCATCAGAAATTACTCCATTTAATCGAAGTAACCAGTAATGCGCATAGCACTTACTTCTGGTCATCATCTGCTCAATTAAACAGATGCAATAAATCACAGATAATGTAATACAAATCAGTTCCACACACAGTGTGTTTTCATATATTAAGGAGTAATCCTGAATAGATGATCAGAACACAGAAATAGGAGGTTGAGGAACATGCCTTCATGGTCATGAGATTAGGCTATTAAGACCTACAGGGACAAGAACAAGATATCAATCAAAACACTATTTGGATTGACTTCAACACGTCATCTCAATGGCAATCCACATTGACCATCAATTGCTGAAATATTAAACATAACCATATGTGTACACACTCTGTAGCCATAATTATGTCTCCTCTCCTTCTCCGGTGTTCCCCTCTCTCCCCTCCTCTCCTTTCTCTCCTCTCTCTCCTCATCCCCTCCTCTACCCTCCTGGAAATTATTATATAAATATAAGGATAAATCCATATAATATATACGTGTATGTGTATGAGGTGGGGTGTGTATATGTGCTGTGATCTAATGCTATGTATATGTGTACGTATTAATCTATATGTGTGAATTATGTGATAGAGTAATTATGTGTGTTATAAATTAAGCGTTAATATTTCTTAAAAGTCCAAATATAAAAAAAAATTAAAAACTACTCCTTCTTTCTCACTCTCTAATACTCAGAAACCCACCAACGCCTAGATCTGTGTGCTGACTTTCTCAGCTACAGTACAGTCAATGACTTATGGTTTCCGGGAGCTTTTAAAGTTGTTTCCCATGGAGTTAATTAGCGTTGTCCGGTTCTTATTGGTTAATTGGGCTGTGGCAGCATCAACAATTACGGGTTTGCTTGAGTTTGGTACACTTCATCTGATCGAATACCTGGAAGCGTGACATACAAAACCAGGATTTGCCCTCGCGCACACAGCCTATATACACTGCACACTTAGCATATTGCTGACACTTTCTCCTCAGATGATCAATAGTGTCCCTGTACATTTTAAAAAATACACCAAAAAGATTGTTAGCTCTTCAGGATGTTGATTGCTGCATATTAAGTACAAATAGGTAACGTATATTAATTTATTAATTAATTATTGTAAGGTATATTAATTTATTAATTAATTATTACTGAAAAAATCTCATATTTTACACTGCCCTTACTTTATGAATAATGCTCATTGACTGACAGGGATAGGTCACTCAAAGCAGTTAAATATTTAAATCACTTTATTATGCTCTGACACCTGATACATTTTTGCGAGGGACTAAGGCGCTCTATGCGACATGCGCAGGCGCTCATTGGACTGCAAACCTCGCAAAGCGCCGACCTGCAGAACTTATGGTGCAATGAGCGACGAATGCTCATTGCCCATAGGCCCGCAACTGCGAGCCTCACGAACCAAGGCGAGCCGTTGCTTAGCAATGCGAAGCAACACGCCTCATTGAACTGCGAGACTCACAAAGACTCCCATTGTATGACAAACAACATTTCAACGCTTTTTTATTGCCCCGTCATTTTTGACGGGCAAGTCACTAGTATTTAATATGCAGCAATCAATATCCTGAAGAGCGAACAATCTCTTTGGATTTTCCTGCCTCTGAAAATGTACACTTGGACTGTTGATCACCTGAGGAGAAAGTATCAGCAATGTGCCAAGTGTGCAGTGAAAATTGGCTGTGTGCACGAGGCCAAGTTGTTTGTGGAGGCAGGTAAAGCGCCATTTTAGAATCGTAATGTTCTTATTTGCAAGTTAGTGTTGTAAAATGGCAGCTTTTTTCTATGTGTTACATGGCTAGCGAGCATTTTCCGTCCGTTGTAATGGTATATTTTGTATCTCCTACATTCCTAGCTAACTTGTACGTGCCTGACTGTGATTTGAGCGCCTCGGTCTCCTTTAGCCTTGTTTTCATTTGTTTCGGCCGCCATTTTTTTTCTTGCTGATTTTCAAGTGCCAGAACTCTGCAAATTTGGCTTAAATTCGCATGTAACCTCATTTCCAGGCGTCCTGGCATTCCCCCTGTGCTGTGTGTGAGTGTTTTTTATAAAAAAAAATTTTTCTTGTTTTTCTTGTTTTTTTATTTCCGCGGTTCGGCCGTTAATGTCAAATTTTTGCAAGGTCGTATTTTTTTGCCTGCGAGATTCTGAGGCAAGATTTTTTTTTTCTTAGTCTCGCATTCCTCACCTGCTAGCAGTCTAAGTAGTCCCGCGTTTCTTAACTGCTTGCGTGCTTCAATGCCTCAACTGCTCACCTCGCTTTGCGAGGCTCGCAGGAGTGCCTTTGGCTCTAATTTGCCTATGTTCCGCTTGTTTCAATGCCTCAACTGCTTGCCTTGCTTTGCGAGGCTCGCAGGACGATGAGCGCCTTCAACAAAGGTTCACATATTTAGAACTATGGTATTCTGAGTACTAACATATGGATGTGAGAGCTGGACTATAAAAATGACTGAGCGCCGTAAAATTGACAACTTTGAAAACTGCTTAGAGTTCCTTGGACTGCAAGAAGATCCAGTCAATCCATAATACAATAAATCAAACCTAACTGTACACTGGAAGGTATATTCATGAGGTTAAAACTCAAATATTTTGGCCATATCATAAGAAGACAATATTCACTAGAGAAGACTCTGTTTGTGGGAAAGTGTGAAGGTACACAATGAAGGGGACACCAGCCTTGATGCAGTGGTATATAGATCAGTTCATTGAAGTAATGAGCTTGATGGAGTTCAGATGGGTTGTGGCTGACATATGTGCCTTGCGTGCTGAGGTCCATATGGTCAGAATCATACATTAAAAAGCAATGTTGTCTGGACTGGTCTCGAAACTTCAAAAATGATTTATTTTAGGACTATGGTAACTTTGCTTTGAACTGTAGCACAAAAGATCGTGTTTAACATCACTCTAGAAGCTTCAAGACTGATCCAAAGAGCAGCACCTTTTATTATATGATTCTACAGGTTTAAATATTAGTACTGAATACATGTATACTATGCAATCACAAATTTAGTTTTTGTACTATATGGATATAAGAACAATAACTGACAGCCACACCCATTCTAACCCCACAGTCTAATGCAGTGCAGTTTATCTTTGCTGAAATTCAGCAATGCAACAAAAAGTATATTTACTTTTTTTTCCCGAATCATATAGTTTTGCCAAGAAAATGTACTGTACTGCTGTTAAAAGTATATCAATAGCATTTTTTTTGGAAAATGCATTTTTTCCAGGTTATGACAATTTTGAGATGTGTTCTTTAAGCTCTACAACTGGGGGGTTGATAATCAATAACAAATTACAGAATGTGTATTAAAAGCAAAATAATATACTATTTTTAGATGTGGTTTCTTACCTAGTCTGAGAACAAGTTTGTCAAATCAAGTATTCTCATAGGCATGATTTAAATTCACAGTTTGTACATAACTGCCATACCATCAGTTCCTAATAAAATATAATATATATGTGACATCCATCCATTATTCTCTATGACCACAGTAAAATATATTAGGAAGAAAATATATAAAGTATTTAAACTCTTATTTACTGTATGTTTCTTGAAACTTTCAGTCTTTGGTGAAGAAATTCTATAAAATATGGCACAATTTCAATAGTCAGCAAATTAATGCCTTCTACTGCAATGCAACATTTCAGCAGAAAATACAATTCTATATAGTACAATTCAGCTTTTCTAAGTCATATGCAATATTACACAAGGCAGATAGCCAGTTTAGCCCAGTTGATATATTGGCACATTATGCAAAATAGTAGAGTTAATTTAGGTAAGTGCACCGTTATAGTCTTGGCAAATAGACTATCTGTGTGGTCAATTGCCAGAACAGTCATTATTTGATCAAATCTAAACATTCAAGAGACAATTTGTACTTATGGCAAGAATTCAGACACTAGAATTTGTTCCACGCATTGCAGTGTATCTTAAAATAAAACTAAAAGAGTGTGAGCATAGAGACAACCTCAAAAGTACAGATTGACTTCATTTACTTTTTAATTCTTTTCCGGAAATGGATATTCTAAATATTTGAATATTTAAGTAAAATACACTAGATACAGCAAATTGAAGAATCAAATGTTTACTGTAGGTTTACCTTTACCTTTAACAGAGACCAGGGATCTATTTCAGGGTTATATAAAAGCGGAGTCTGCACAGGGGGATTTTGTTTAATGACTTCCCCTAGCACTCCATTATATGAGATGACCTGCACTGTATTGGCCTTCTGAATAGAGTCATTTTTCATACAGCTGAGGTTACTGCGGGCATAACCAAGCAAAAGTAAAGCCGAATTGCAGCATATTACCATATCGGACTTAAATAAGCCACAAATTATCCAAACTGTGGAAAGTGGCTTAAATTTGCGACCTTACAAAAACTGGCTTTTACAACATTTCATAATATTGTATGCTATTTAAAATGATGCCTTCCCCCAGGCTACCTCCTGCCCCCTTGTTTCCCCCACCCTTCTCTCTCTTCCCTCTTCTCTCTCCTTTCCCCCCTTGTCTCTCCTCCCACTTGTCGTATTGGCCCAAAACTAAGTTGCACAAGGGTATTTAAGTTGCACAAGGGTATTTAATCTGATTGTTTCAAAAGAGTGCAGTCTAAACTTTGATAGAGCATTTAATAAAGTAGGATGGTTGTAAACACAGTGATACATTTGTTGTAAATAATACCTGAGTGACTGAAGTTCACATATTACTGCCAAACATTCATTTTTAATGGTACTATTTTTAAAATACCGTATTTTTCGCCCTATAAGACGCACCGGCAGATAAGACGCACCTAGTTTTTAGAGGAGGAAAACAAGAAGAAAAAAAATCTGAATCAAACACAAATACACTCAAACACAAATACACTTTACACACAGATACACACCTACATTACACACAAATATATATATATATATATATATATATATATATATATATATAGATACACATACATACATATACATACACACATAAATATACATACACATACATACATATATACACACACATACACACACATACATACACACACACATACATACACACACACACACACATACATATCCATATACTGCAGCATTTGGGAGCCATTGACCCTCCCTGACCCTCCTGATCCTCCCTGACCCTCCTGATCCTCCCTGACCGTCCTGATCCTCCCTGACCCCCCTGATCCTCACCTTTATAGAGACACATACATACATATACATACACACATAAATATACATACACATACATACATATATACACACACATACACACACACACACACACATACATACACACACACATACATACACACATACATACACACACACATCCATATACTGCAGCATTTGGGAGCCCTTGACCCTCCCTGACCCTCCTGATCCTCCCTGACCCCCCTGATCCCCCTGATCCTCACCTTCCTTCTGATCTCTGCCATCTTGATCTCACCCCAGCGCTTCCTACCAGCTTCCTACTGCAGCGTTGCGTGTGTGACGTCACTAGGACGCACCGGCCGACGCGATGCTGGTAGGAAGCGCTGGGGTGAAATCAAGAGGACAGAGGCAGTCTGAAAAGGTATATTCGCCGTATAAGACGCACCAACTTTCCTCCCCCAGTTTTGGGGAAGAAAAAGTGCGTCTTATACGGCGAAAAATACGGTATACTCTTTCGAAAAACTACAGCTTTCTGGTTTCTGGTACCTCTGCTTCCCTATGTAAACCCTCTCGTCATGGCCGTAATTATCTAAAACCGAGCCGCAGCTTACTTGCACCAAAAAGGTCCAGCTAGCACCCAATTAAGCACATAATAAAGCCATCCTGCACTTTGATGAGACGATAAAGTGATTGGAGGTGTTAGCATTCATAGCAAAACATTCCCCTACACTCAAATCTGAAATTAATTTTTAGTTTAATTCATGTCAAATGTCCGTGGACAAAGTCCCAAGGGCTTGGAGCACCTCAGACCCGCAAAGGCTGCAGGATTAGCCTCTGTCAAGTCTGTAAATGGGTAAAATAGACCCACGGGTCGTAAAGGGCTTAATTACAAGTCGTAGCATAGAAAAGCCATCCTGTACTTTTATTAAAAGTGAAAGTGATGTTTGGTTTTAGAATTAATAGCTCAACATTCCCCTACTGTCAAATCTGCAAATAAAGATATTTAACTTCATGTTCAATCTTCGTGTTTTATCGATCATGCAAGCCCGCACGGGTTTGAATAACGAGCTACGGGCTTGATCATTGAAGTCCGTGGGACGTGGACATCACCATCCCCCTGTGCAGACTCCGCTTTTATATAACCCTAAAATAGATCCCTGGTCTCTGTTAAAGGTACAGAGCTAATAGGGCGAATGGAGGCACTAAGCTATGAAGAATAGACTACTCAAATTAAACTTATTTTCTCTATAAAAAAAATGCACCAAAGAGGGGATGATTATCTCATACAAATACACCCAATGTCTATAAGGCTTTGTCAAGTGAACTTTTGTGCCAAGAGGATTTCAACTGACAAGAGGACACCCCTTGAGGATTCTACATTCAAGATAGAAAAGGGTTTTCACAGTAAGGGCAGTGTGATATCTCTGCTGTCACACTCAGGGTTTGTGCCCTTGTATCCGGCACCACAATGAAGTACTCAGGAGCCCTTTTTAAAATATTCGCAGTTGTATTTATTTTGGTAACAAAATAACATAAATGGTGCAAAGCAAAAGCCTAGCTTCAAGTTGAAGCACTGGCTGCAGTTTCTCCACTGTCCAAGATAAACAAAATAAAGTCTTTGCCACTTGCTGGATTTCAAGTCTCCCTTGTTGTAGGGGATCTCCAAACCTGACTCTGGTGTAGTGTAAACACTAAAGATTGACAGAGACTGGCCCTTTATAAAGCCAATCTGCATGTCAAACCAATAAAAGGACATGTTCTGTAAATTAAATAATAATCAAATTAGGAGATTGAGACAAAAAGAAACCGGTTGGGGGGATACCAAGCAGAGTACACCATCTACAGCCCACCTGGAGACAAACTCATCTATTCCCCTAGTGGACAAAGCCAGGTGGTACTCTGAATGGATACAGGAGTGCCTCAGGTGACAATGGATCCCCCTCTATCAAACACTGCTTCCCTGACTTATATATAGCCAGCTTGGCTAATGCCAGGAGCAGGTTGACAAGGAGTTTCCTGGCCCTATTGCCCCGGGACACTGGGCACCCAAAAATAAATATGTGGGGGGAGAAATGCAGGAGGAGGCCCCTCAAGAGTGACAAGTAGGGGCTGCAGTCTGGCGCAACTAAAATAAATATGATACACAGACTCTCCCTTGCCACAGAATGGACAAGTGGATGGAGAGTCTGTGAAATTAGCCAAGTACTCTCTCAGGCTCAGTGCACCATGAAGCACTCTCCAACTCAAGTCCCCCGGTAGTAGAATAAAGCTCCCTCCACCGAGGCCTCTTGCCCGCTGGGAGGACCCGCCTCCAGATGGTATCGGGACGGTTCACGAGGGCAAGAAACTGCACTGTATGGAGCACAAGAGAATACAAGCTCTTCCTCGGCATGCCACGAAAGCATGCCGAGGGTATGTCCCTCAACCTCGAGAGGTTGGGGACAGGAGGAGCCTGAGGGGAAACAAGGGGCTTGTGTTCAATGCTAACAGCCGGAGTAGGGGCGTTAGAAGGTGCATGTGTCACTCCGGCTTGCAAAGCCCCGTGAAGGAAGGTGCAAGAGTCGGGGGAGATGGCATTCTTAATCTCCCGGAGCAAGCGCCTCGGGACCTTGGGCGCCATATATCCCAAACGGAGCGCAAGCTCCTGAGGTGACACCCAATCGGAGCGCTCGTAGTCCAGAAGATCCCTGACTCGTGTCAACCATGCCTGACTAAGGCGGCGGATGATACTGGGGGACTGTAACAACGGAGCCTCTACTGCTGGATTATATAATAGGGTCTCCGTAAATATTTCATTCCCCAAAGGCACGACTTGCCTGGTCACGGAGACCATGCTCCAATCCTGGAGGGTTTACTGGTAGTATGCCGGCAACACAGAGAGGTCTCTCCCAAACCCCTTGGGCATGATAAGAAATAATTGCCGGTCATACCCCAGGTTGCGCAACTGGCGATAAAAGCTGGATGCCAGTGCGCACCACTGCGGAGAGGGATCTGCATATAGGTATCTCTGCAGGTACTGAAGGCGAAAGGTGGACAACTGGGAGTGCACACATACCACTCCCTGCCCACCCTCCACCAAAGGCAGACTTGCCACACCCGCAGAGACCCAATGCTTTCCAATCCAGAGGAACTCTGACAAACTCATCTGGATGTTGCTGACAAGCTCGGGGGTCGGATTCAGACAGACCAGCCGGTGCCAGATCTGAGAAGCCGCCAGCTGATTTATCACTAGAGTCCTCCCACTAAGGGAAAGCATTTTTGGTAGACCTCTCCATCGTCCCAAACGAGAGAGGACACTGTCCTCTAGCTCCCTCCAGTTGTCTAGGACGGAAGCGTCCGCAGCGGACAGGTAGACGCCCAGATATTTCATGACATCTGTCTCCCACGAGATGTTACGGAATGTGTGAGGCAAAGAGTCCACCTGTATAGAACCCTCTATAAGGCCTGTGAATTTGGCCCAGTTGATCTGAGCAGAAGAGGCAGCTGAATATACCTCCTGCCACTCTTTTGCCAGCTCAAGATCAACTAGGTCCTGGGCCACGAGGAGCACATCATCAGCATAAGCTGAAAGGACGATCTGCATGTCTGGCTCCATAAGTACCAGCCCTGTGAGTCTTTTCCTCAACAGGCAGAGGAAAGGCTCGATGGCCAGCACATATAACTGTCCAGACAAGGGACATCCTTGACGTACCCCTCGTCCAAATACCAAAGGTGCTGTTAGGGACCAATTGATTTTAAGTAAACACTCTGCAGAGGCGTACAGCGTTGTTATATAGCTCACAAATTGTGGGCCAAATCCGCACGCCTGCAGAGTAGCTATGAGGTAACGGTGGTCCACCCTGTCAAACGCCTTCTCTTGATCTAGAGAGAGAAAGGCGAGTGACAGACCAGTCCTGCAAGAGTATTGCAGGAGATCCCGGACCAGAAAGAAACTGTCAAAGATAGTCCAGCCCGGGATTGCATAGGACTGGTCAGGGTGAACCAATTCTGCCAGCACAGATCCAAGCCTACGCGAGATTGCTTTCGCTACTATCTTATAATCTGTGCTGAGTAGTGAGACCGGTCGCCAGTTCTTAATAAGGCGGAGATCCCCCTTTTTGGGCAGCAGGGCAAGTACTGCCCTGCAACAAGACAGGGGCATCTCCCCGGTCTCCAGGGCTTCCCCAAGTACCAGATCGAAATCAGGTCCCAGAGTCTCCCAGAAAAATTGGAAAAACTCTACAGTCAGACCGTCCAGACCTGGAGATTTCTCACAGGACATGGCATGGAGGGATTCAGAGAGCTCTTGAAAAGATATTGGCATATCAAGCTCCCTTACACCCTCACTGACTGTGGGGAGCCCCTCCCATAGCACCCTGCAGGCGTCTGGAGAAATAGGATCCAGAGAATAAAGATCTTTATAAAAAATTCGGGCTCTGTCCGGATCTGTAAGGGGTCACCGTCTTCATCTAGAAGAC
The DNA here is from genome assembly GCA_027410445.1 of Discoglossus pictus. Classification (NCBI taxonomy): domain Eukaryota; kingdom Metazoa; phylum Chordata; class Amphibia; order Anura; family Alytidae; genus Discoglossus; species Discoglossus pictus. The sequence goes on along the minus strand of CM050165.1, from coordinate 196,803,070 downwards.
AGGTGATGTGTCTACTATTGCCCCCCTTTTTCTCCAGTGAGTAGAAAAGGCGCGAGCCGCGGTCTAAATCTTTAAGAAAACCTAAGCGGCTACGCACATATGCCCCCCTGGCCTGGTGTCGTTCCAGGTCACAGAGGACACCTTTTCTCTCTACTCACTCTGCAGGGATTGGTCCCTACAAGTGAACAGCCTCCCCTCTAGATGGAGCACCTCCCCCCAGAGTGACTCCAGCTCAGCTTTGCGCTGCCCACTCGCACACTTGATATATTCGCAAATTAATCTTTCCCACGTCCCACCGCTGTTTTAACGTGGCAAAGTCCCCCTTGCAACCCCTCCAGTCCGTCCAAAACTCCCGGATCAATGTCACGAGCCCCTGGTCCTTCAACAAGGCATTGTTGAAGTGCCAATAGGTGGCTTGTGGTGCTGTTGGCGTTAGCGCCACTGTCATAGACACACAGTTGTGGTCTGTGAAAGGAGCCAGCCTAATGGCACAAGAACCGGCTTGGGACATATAGTGACTAGATATATATAGACTATCGATCCGGGAGTGGGTCACCAGACCGGCTCTCACCCAGACGTAGGTAAAGCCGTCTGATGCCCCTGAGTTCTGTGCTCGCCAGACATCCTCTAAGGAGAAGCAGGTGATGAGCTCCCGCATGGCTGGCGCAGAAGGCAGGTAAAGCTCTAGACCATTTCGGTCCAGAGCGTCGAGAGTACAGTTAAAATCCCCCCCGGGAACCAAACACTCATCTGCATCAACTGTCACTAAAAAGTGGGACAATATGGCTAAGAACCTCACTCTCTCGGGCCCTCTAGCAGGGGCATATACATTAACTAGGTTAATTACGCTACCCTGCTCTCGGACCCGGAGGTGGATTAGATGGCCTGGGAGAACAGCTTTCACAAACAGCAGCTCTAGCTGAAAAGACTCTGAGAACAGGGTCACCACTCCACACAACGCCGATGTGAAGTAGCTGAAGAAGACCCTGCCTCTCCACTCCAGTTGCCACGAGGCCTCAGCTCCTGGAGTGGTATGCGTTTATTGCAGGAAACTCACAGAGTACCCTCCCTGACGCAAATAGGAAAGTACCAGGAACCTGCGGAAACTGTCTTGACAGTCGTTGGTGTTAAGCGCGCTGATGTGCAAAGCCATTACTGCGTGTTAGGAATTGTGAGTTCCTCAGTCTCTTGAGACTGCTGATAGGCCACGCACATTTTATAGAAATTCCAGACGCGAAAATACTCAGCAGCCTCAGAATTCTTGGCCCTATTGCTGACCTCTAGATATTGCTGGAGAGAGTGGATAATAAACGACATATTACTCCACTTTCTCAAGGCCAGCTGCACCTTACTTTTCTTTTGCCCATGAAGGGTGCTTTCAAGGAATTGATCTAATTCCTTTACAGGGATAACCCACTTAGAATCTGATGTCCCCTCTTGTGGATCACCCCTGGGCTCCTCTTGGCTGAAGGCTTTTACCCCATCCTCCCCGGCTGGAGTCAGTTTCCTCAGCTTCTAAGGGACCCCCTCTTGGATGATATAGAAGGAGTCCCTTTAGCACCTTTCATGCTAAATAGTGGACCCTGAGATTGCTGTTGCACCCCTGCCGCTTCAGGGGTGCATTCAGGGGTGGCTGGCTGCACATCAGTGGCTGGCATGGCTTCCTTAGTGGAAGCCTTGGAGGCTTTATATGCCTCCTCTGCCATTTCCACCGCTGCTTGCTCAGCTTGGATTGCACTGATGTTAGGGTCAGTGGAAAACTGAGGAGGGTTGACAGGCTCCCCCATAATGTTAACAGGAAAACCTGCCTTATCACCCTCCCCTGTATCCACTTCCCCTGGTGCCACATACCCCCTGACAGACAAATGGGGGGCAGGCCCTGAATGTAGTAAATCACAAAGCCCGAGGTATGTCACTGGAGAGTGATACCGGAAAAGGAGACAGACTGGTGCCTCTGAAGCTCAGCACTTCAGGGACACTGACCACCCATTCAGCAGGGGCTTTACTGGGGCCCCCCTCATAGGCCAGAGGCAGAACCTGTTCTTTCTTTTCCATCCCTGACTCACTTGGGAGACCCTCTTGCCCCTGCTTTTCCTCCAGACACTTATCCACATTATCCCCTTTTAGGTTTGGAGGGAGAGGTGTGTGCTCTGGCACCGGCTGGCTGAGTTTAATAACCGGGCCAGACAATGCCACCGGATGAGGAGAAGATGTTTTACTCCTCTTTCTGCTTTTGGAGGGAGGTGTTCCAAAATAGAGCACCTCCCACTTTTCAGCTACCTCCCTGTTGGTCTAATGTGTCCTCTTCCTGGGGACATCACTCCTGGAAGAGGAGCTGTCACCAACTGCCTCCCCTACAGAGGGGTTATTATCCCTCTGCTTATCCTGTGCCCCCACACTAACTGATGTTTTTATTTGGGGGGCAGAAAGGGACTTTGGGGAAACAGCCGTGACACTGGGAGGACCGGTGACATTCTTCCCCTTCTTCCCTGTGTCTGCAGTTTTGCTGGAGACCACAGATACAGATGGCTTTTGTGGGGAAGAAGAGGGCTTGGAGGCCGTGGTGGTGGTATGAGGAACGGCCTCCTTACCTGAGCTCTCTGGGGGGCCTATGACCCTTGAGGTCCCCGCTGTTATGGGCTTAACAGCGGGGATGGGTGCTATACTAGTGGAGGTGCCATTTGCTGGGGCTGGGACAGGATTTTTAACATTAGGGCAATTCCTACGTGTGTGTCCCAGCCCCTTGCAAAGATCACATTGCACCTCCGTAGTGCTGTAAAATAATCTGTACAGCACCCCCTCAAATGGAACCCCAAAAGACCCCTCGATGTTCTCTGTGCCCCTGGGCAGGCACATTTGTACCTGCCTCTTGAAAGAGAGCATGTGTCTTAATGCTCTCTCTCTGCACCTCAGTGGAAGTTTTATAATAGGTGTTTTTATTTCCCCTAGGGCTTGCAGGTGGGGGCGCAGGAGGGAGTCTGGTAGGAAGGGGGGCACATTTAAGAGTGTTACTTTAGTGCCCAACCCTTCCAGAGGTTCAATTGGGACATATTATCCCCACACTGTGATGCCCCTCTGTATGAGTGTGTGGGCAGCAGCCAGCGTATGGGTAAAGAAGACAGCTTTCCCATACATTTTGTTGGCTGCTACTATAAAAGAGGGGCTGATGACATGAGCAGCAGCACGCAGATAGATCTCAATACTATAAACCCCAGACATCTGACACTTAACCCCATGCTTCCTAGTGATCTGCCCCTAAGCCCCAGCGATGGTATTGCTGGGGCCAACAGAAACCACCTGTGACCAGGTATTAGTCACAGGGGTAGCTCTGCTGGCAGAAGGTGTTTTTCCACCAGGAGCTGGGTTGTCTTATCTGTCTGGGGCCTATGCTGTGCAGTGCTGCAGCTTGGATTTTCAGAGGCCATTATTCCCCCTTTCAGCCCCTGAGGCTTCTTACCCTACCATTTTTTGTTTGTTTTATAACTTTCTATCTTATTAGCCCCTCTGTGTTTCTGTGTAAGGTCTTAAGCAGCCTTTTTATAAAACTTAAAAAAAATCCCCTCCACTGCCCACAAAGATGTTTCTTTTCCTCTGTCCCTAAAAACACAAAACCCAACACCAAACAAAAAAAACATTAAACAAAACCTGAAAACTTAAAAAAGAATTTAAACTAAAAGCTTCAGGAGTGAAGGTGCAGTGCTAGGGGAGGGGGGTGGCAAAGTATCCAGGAGACAGCTCATCCTCCTGAGATAGAGAGCTGAGCCTGCCTCCCAGAAAACTGAAAATTACATTAAACTAAGAAAACCACAACAAAAACTCGCAGAAACTAATAGCACCGTGCACACAGTGCTTTTAAACTAAAAGATGAAAAAAAAAATTATATTTTGAGGGACTAAGGACCTAAAAAGACTTTTTTTGGAGAGCCTAGGGATGCACACAACATGCTCTGGCGCCCTCTGTCCAGCTCAGACTGAGCTCTCTCCCACGTATACTCCATCAATGACTCTGTTACAGCAGGTAAATTGTGGAATTGTCTATCAAAGGAGTTTGTGACAATTTTCATTCCAAGAAACCACATACTATAACATAACAATTTATAAATAATATATTCCCATTTGTGGTAGCTCTAAGGGATTGTTTTTTTTCTTTTTAAACATATTTTTTTTATATGTACTGTGTTTTTTTTAGTTGTTTGTTCTTTAAAAATGTATAATATCATTATGGCTAATTTACCTGTTTTAACCCCCCAATTCCTAAAGCTTTTGCATACAATTGAAGTTGATTTAAATAACTTTGCTATAAGGTACTACACAGAAATAAGGTAACAAATGTATTTTATTTTATATTATCTTTGACATAGCTTTCTTGAAATTACTTTGCTGTTTTATCTTAAATTTGAATTTTAAGACACTCCCTTATACCAAATGAATTATTGTAAACTTAGAACCTACTAGCATCTTTAGCTTTGCAGGATTTTTATAAATGTGAGATGACACCGTTCCACTATAAATATAGACATAACATTATTTTGTTTTTGTCTCTAGCTTTTATCCCTGTTTTTGACCTTAGTTTTACCACTGGACATTTAAAATCTTGCTCAGCTTTCCATCTTTTATTTTTATTATTTTCTTTTAATTATTCCCCTTTTACGATTGACAGAAGAAAAACATTTTTTTATCATGTTCAGTAAAATTATGGCACAAAATACACATGGACTTAACACAAAAAGAAGAATTGCCTTAAGAGATTGTTTATAAAAATTAAACTAAAAGCCGATATTATCTGTCTATAAGGAATACACCTCATGATTTATAAATACTTCTAAATTGTTTAAAATGTAGTTTTTATCATTTAAATATTGTTCCTGTATTACTGTTTCGATCTTGATTTTTCTAGAAAAATTATATAAAACTGTAAAATATAAGGTCTTAACATCTGAGTCATAAAAACATTGTATCAGACTGTACCTTATTGCGGTCAATCTACTTTTTCCCCTCCCCTCCGAATTCCCCTTTTAATTTTTGTATCTTCCCTTAACCGTCTCCTTTTCATAGATTCCTTTTTTTTGTTAAATGTTACTCTTGGTGCTATTTTGTGCACAAATTTACTGTTAAAACCGCTGAAAATCTAAATAAAATTTTTAAAAAGGAGGTTGTGAAAGCAGATTTGATAAATAACTAAAGAACTGGATATATTTTTGAATAAAAGGGCATTCAGGTTTATCTGGATAACTACAGGAGGATGAGCATTCCTCCAGGGAGTAATCTAATTGCTAGTATTTTGGGTCGCGAAGAACTGTTTTTTCCCCCTTAAGAGACAATTGACAATGTTTCTTGTTTTCTGTTTGCCTTTCTCTGTATCAATTAACACTCAATCCACTTACAAGGATCAGAGGAGATCTAAAAATGTGAAACTTGATGGATTAAAAGTGTTTTTCAACCTCAATTACTATGCAACTATGTAACGATGTGCAACCTCTTTGCTATAATTGTCTGAACTGACATGTCATTTAAAGCCAGTTTGTTTGTAATTATATACTTTACATGGGCTTATAGATCATACATGTTGCCTATTTCTAAGTTAATCCGTTCCGGACGGAACGTTGTAAACCGAAAACAGTGTAAAACAAGGTAGCATTTTCCATAGGAATCAATGCAAATTGAATTAATCCATTCCGGACCCCAGATATTTCGCATTTTCTCACATTTTATTTTGAGCAAAACCTTAAAACTAAACAACAATAATTGAATCAAATAACTTTAAATTTAACTTTACTTTAACGATACTGAGAGGACTTGAGGGCCCAATGGGATGGAAGAGATATAGAGAAGGAGACAGAGGAGACAGGTTATTGCTTGTAGCTTTAGTTCTTATAGTCACAGGCTATGTTTTGCCTCTTATAGGCACAGGCTGGATACATTGGCTCATAGGCACAGGCTGGACACATTTTTTCATAGGCACAGACTGGGCACATTGGCACAGACTGGGCTAGTTGGCACAGGCTGGGCACATTGTCACATTCACTCATAGGCACAGACTGGGAACTTTGGCCCATAGGTCCAGGCTGGGTACATTACATCATTAGCTTATAGGCACAGACTGGGCAAACTGGCACATAGGTACAGGCTAGGCACATTGGCTCATAGGCTCAGGCTGAACACATTGGCTCATAGACACAAACTGGGCACATTGGCACATAGGTACAAGCTGTCCACACTGTCACATAGGCACATAGGTACAGGCTGGGCACATTGTAACATAGGCACAGGTTAGGCACATTGACACAGGCTGGGCATATTGACTGTTACAGGCTGGGTACACTGACTTACAGGCACACTAGCACTGACAGGCACACTGACAGGCTGGGCACATTGGCACTTGCAGGGACAGACTGGGCTCTTACCTTCACAGGCACAGGAGCATTGTATAATGGCTCTGGGTGTCGCAATCGCGTCAGTGTTTGCGTATTAATAAACTTCCAGGGTTGCGGAGTAACCCGTGGCAACGTGGCAACGGCATAACCCAAGGCAGAAATTTCTGGTGGAGACGCGTTGAAACCCAAAAATGAAGTAACATGAGGTACCACTGTACTTCAAAAGAATGTATTTATAGATATGACAACTATGGTGATTTTAGCTTTTACTTTGGTATGTTGTCATACAAACATATCTGTAGGAATATTATCTGTATTGCAAACTGAGTTAGTTTTTAATTTCTGCATTATTATACATGTATGGTTAAAGGTATACTGTATGGATTTTTTTTTGTAGCCATCTAAAGATTATTTTTAAAAATAGAATGATCATTGCATTTAGTAGAGAAAAAGATTTTTGTCTTTCCCTAATCACCCCTATCACATGGTCTGCAAGTCAGCTAATTGAGTCAATCAGAGAAAGCATTATAGGATGTTTTTTTTTTGAGTATCTCTCTATGTGGAGAAACAACTTCCCTAATCACACGGTTTTGGAGACCAAAGTTGAGTTGAGAGGGAAGGGGAATATAATATTTAGATGACCGTAAAGGAAAAAAAGTTTCCTTGAAAAGTATCACATTTTTGTATACAGAATTATTAAACAACATCATGATTTATCAAATACTAAAATAGAAGTAATAATACCTGATAGGATGTTGTCCATGCACAACTGGTTATATAATCTGATTTAATTCCCAAGTATCAATGCATTATGTACAATAAAAAAATCTGTTGGACTATACCTTGATTTTTACAGTTATCAGCAAAATAAATCACAAACTAAATTATACGGAACCAGAAAATATATGTGCATTTAACATGTAAATTAATGAATATTTATGATTTCATTAATATGTACAGAGATAATTAGGCAGGAGATTAATCTATTCAAATATGATGCATGACATAAAATGTTGTAAACATTTTCCACAAGAAAAACGATGGTGAATTTACATACTTATATATAGATACATTAATATGTGATTAACATGAGCTGTATAAGTTACATATATCATGCTAAATTATTAAAGTTGGTTCAGCCATTATAGTCTGAGGTTCCCAAATTATGGTTGACGGACCATCAGTGGTCCATAAGCTAAATTCTGGTGGTCCTTGGATTTACTGATATTACGAAACATGATAGAAGAATATTCAAAATATTTACAGTTATTAATAATTAATACAACTGAATAAACCAATAAATTCAGAAGCTGCTGAATATGTTTTTTTGCATACGGTTATGCATGCTGTTTGTGGAACTTTGTGACAGTAGTCTCAATAGATAATTTTGAAGACGGGTTGGAAGTATTTTTGGTCCTGTCAGTCACCTATAATATTGAACAGTGTGTGAGTAACAACTGCGCAGTACTTACTGCACCGTGGTCACACTTACAAATGTCAGTAATTACAAGTTGACGGCCGGGACATGCACATAGTGCACATAGAGATAAAGAGAGAGAGAGCGCACAAAGAGGGCACAAAGAGAGGCAGAGAAAGACAGAGGGCACAGAGCGAAGGCACAGAGAGACAGAGGGCACAGAGAGAGGGCACACACAGAGGGCACAGAGAGAGGGCACAGAGAGAGCGCACAGAGGGCACAGAGAGAGGGCAGAGACAGGACACAGATCGAAGGCACAGAGAGAGACAGAGGGCACAGAGAGAGGGCACACACAGAGAGCACAGAGAGAGGGCCCAGAGAGAGCGTACAGAGGGCACAGAGAGAGGGCAGAGACAGAGGGCACAGAGCGAAGCCACAGAGGGAGACAGAGGGCACAGAGAGAGGGCACACACAGAGGGCACAGAGAGAGGGCAGAGACCAAGGAGACAGAGCGAAGGCACAGAGAGAGACAGAGGACACAGAGAGAGGGCACACACAGAGGGCACAGAGAGAGTGCACAGAGTGCACAGAGAAAGGGCAGAGACAGAGGGCACAGAGGAGGGCACAGAGAGAGACAGAGGACACAGAGAGAGGGCACACACAGAGAGCACAGAGAGAGGGCACAGAGAGAGCGCACAGAGGGCACAGAGAGAGGGCAGAGACAGAGGGCACAAAGCGAAGGCACAGAGAGAGACAGAGGGCACAGAGAGAAGGCACACACATAGGGCACAGAGAGAGTGCCCAGAGAGAGCACACAAAGGGCACAGAGAGAGGGCAGAGACAGAGGGCACAAAGCGAAGGCACAGAGAGAGACAGAGGACACAGAGAGACAGACAGAGGGCACAGAAAGAGGGCACAGAGATACAAAGGGCACAGAGAGAGGGCAGAGACAGAGGGCACAGAGAGAAACATCTAGAAAGCTGAGGGTAACTTGGGGTCCTACTTTTTTCCCCAGGGTTCCATTTTGTGTGACCAGAAGAAAAAGGTTTCTTTCTTTGACAATCATTGTTGCATCCTTGGGATAGTCCAACATAAGCTATTTAAGTCATTCTGAGGTCCTGAGGATTGGATATGGATTTAGGAGTGCCATTTTGTGATATAGTAAAGAACACATTTTGGGTTCCACTGTAAATATTTAGGGTCGTTGGTTTCTGTCAATACTTTTGTGCGATAAAACTCTGGAAGAGATTTATGATTCCAATATAACATAATAGATGTATCTTTCACTCTGACAAAATATACCAGGCTTTTTTATAATGTTTTCTACAGCAGTCCCCTTCATTTTTTTATTGTTATTACATTGTAATATAAAGGTAAATATTTTGGGTCCTTGGTTTCTGTCTATACGTTTCGAAGACAGGAATGTTTCCATGATTGATTTTGTTGGTGGAAACAGTGGTTTAAGGTTCGATTTCTTCACACAGTGCAGATCTATTTTTCAATCTCCCAAAATATCCTAGTCCTTGTTTCCTACAGCTGTCTCCTTAATCTTTTATTGTTATTATTTCCACAATGAGATAATGACAATGCATTCATATTATAATAGAAATAATATGGTATTTCCTTGGTAAGTAAAATAAATGTGTGGTTTGGGAAATGTTTGCAAAGCCTGAGTGCCTTTCATGTAGGTTTATGTTTTTGCCCCACTTAATTTTGTTATTAGCTGGAAATATTTCCTTACTATGTGATCTGTAGTGGAATTATTTAGATTCTCAGGTTTAGCGACAAATTGAGCTTCTATATGGCTACAGTAAAACAGTTATCAAAAACAATTAGGAGCTTGAGAGGAGATCAGTGAAATACACCCTGGCATCCCAAGATGATGAAGTAAAAGGCTATTCAGAATTGGGGGATTACATCTAAAACAACTAATCACAACATCATAAAATAAATGGGTGAGCTCATTTGTAGAGAAACTTGTCCAAGCAGGTAAAAATTTTGATCAATAAGGATCATTTTAAACTTCCTGGAGAAGCTGGTCCCAGTTCCTACAGGAGACCTTTGAATGAAGTGAAATTATTATCATAGAGTGATTGAATTATCTAGGCTACAAGTTTGGCATGATTAATTACATTTGTACCTATAATGCATAGATGAGACAGAGACCCCCAAATCAGTCGACACTTTCTTTTGGCTCTAGCCTGAACATAAAATTTGTCCAAAGGGCCATAAGAGGTTTAGAGTCAGTGGAAAGAATACCTTACCAAAAACAGAAATGCGTTATGCATTATGTGTTATGGGACATGGAATTATATAATTGTATTGCTTTCACCATATAAAAGCTACCTAGGTTTTTGTAGTGACACAGCTTTATTTCTGCTCCTGGTTGGGTGCTGTCTAGCACTCAACACAGAGAAAGTGCTAGAACCCAAGTTACTGATGTATTCAGAAAATACAAAGTTGAAATGGGAGTCTCCTAAGTGATTTATGTTCAATTTTCCCATTGATATTGTTGGTGGCAGTATGTAAACTTATTATAAGAGAAGCAGACTCCTGATTAATTTATAATGAAATGCTTATCACAGACTCCTTTATGATGAAACAACTCTGTTTATCAATATAGTATTCCATCTTGCATTTGTTGTCTTAGTTTCAGACAGTTTTTTATCTATCAATGGAGGGAGAGATGGGAGGAAGATGGAATGATCCTGAGGTTTTGATAGATACTTGGATCTGACTGACCACAGCCCTTCACTCTCACAGGCCCAAAAAGAGGAAAAGTAATTTGTTTAATTGGAAATGGTACCCCTAAAAAATTGACACTGCAAATAAAAAAACATCAGAACAACTTTTTCTTGTAATTATGACTTTTTCCCCCGAAAATAATGACTTATTATTCAAAGCATTACTTTGAAGTAGTATTTAGGCTTTAAAATGAAGAAAATACTAAGTAGGTAGATAAAAGAATATAGACATTTGTAGCAGCTGCACATATAGATAGGTGTAAAGACTTGAAATATAAAACATGCTGCACAGCTTGGGTGATTCCTTTGAAGAGAAGCTTAAAATATACAAAGCCTTACACTTATTGGAACTAAGAAACAAAACAATACATGTAAATGATTTCAGTAAATAAATGTGCAGTCGCTTTTAACAATATACTGTACTAAGATTTGAAATGTTCAACAGTTCTTGACTTTTTCAAGAATAGTTTTTGCCCACCTGTGTTGAAAAAGTCTTTAGGACAAGCATGTACCTGGACCTGGTATTAGAAACAGTTAAGAGAGCTCTCAAGGTGCTGGACAAGTTCAACGCCGGATGCTGCAGAAACTCATCTTTAATCCACTATAAAGTACAAATGTGAGTGAGAGCTGCAGGAGGACTTTAACGAGTGAGTATTCCAGCATGTAACCAGCTTCCCCTGGGATTCTGTTATTCTGTTGAAGGACCCAGATGGTGGTGAGAGTAGGTCAGCTAGCAAATGCAGAGTTTGCTTCCTAGTCCGCTGTGAAGCATATTAGAATGTGAGTTCCCCTTTCAATAAGCATATTGTCTAAGCTTTGTAATTTTGTCCACTTTGAATGCATCTGTAACACTAGATATGATTTGGAGGTGGAATTGGAGAGTAACATAGGCATGTTTAAGAGGGACATAAAATCAAGTAAGCACTGCTACATGGGCAGCAAGAAGATTAACATAGACACAACAGATTGTGGTTCCCTAGTAGTGGTGGGATATAACAAGTGAGGGGTGTGTTTGTAGGGGGACAATATCCATCATATTAGTCAGTGGAGTACCAGAGACACTAGAAATAGACAGGCTTGAGACCCTGCAATGTCAAATCAGATTGCAGTACAAACAGACAAAATAACTAATGCAATGTAATCATCATTCATTTTAACAATACATTCACTATATCTCACTGGCATGGCCAACTTCCCTAGGAAATATTCTATTAATCACTGTCCAGTTTGGCCCCAAAGCATTGATCCTTCTTTCCATCAACCCTACCCACCTTACATAATCTGGGCAGGTGGAATCAGTCCTGGTTCCCATCCAATGCTCTTTCCAACGGTCACTGACCCCTTTTCCCTTTCCTGGATCTTAGCCCATTGAGCCAGCATAAAGGACAGACTGCTTGGCTCCAGCCACTGGACTGTGTGCATAAACACCACCATTGTGTTGTAATCTGGGTTGTCCCATTGTTTGCCATATAAAGTTAATGTACTCTATTTGATATCGGGACCACTAGACATGGAGACAGCATTATGTGTATTTGGAAGCTGACCTATTGTTCTATTGTTCACACAATGCCAGAATATTAGACCCCTTGTAGAGTCAATCTCCTGTGTTTGTCTGCAAACTGTTCTGTACACCCCCTCTGTATCCAATTCCGATAAATATTGTTGACTTTCCAAAAATAAATCAGTTCGCTGCTGAAACATATATATGGTGGCTGTAATACTGATCCTATCTCAACCCTGCAAGTAACTTGTCCTGGTCACTCCCACAGGAAGATTACTGATACTGCTGGAAGTGCTGATTCCTGATGGAGAGACCCTGACTGATACAGAAGCCACATATCAGGGAGCTGGTGCAGAGATTTCCAAGAACCCAAACAGTCTTGGTGGGTAGTTAACATGCATACACAGATGTAGAGGGGGGAAGTGTTTAATTATGTTTATTTGAGATTAAAATTGTAATGGCTATTTAAGTTATAGGTCTCATATTTTATTGCGTAAGGTCCATTATATTGTTTTTGCAGGGTATTTTTTGCTTGTAGTAGGTTTTAATTAGCACTATTTATTTTAACGTGCCAAGCTAAAGGGCGAGTCTGGGGTTTTGGTAGTTTTACAAGTGTTTGACATGTAACTTATAGCTTGCACCACAGAGTGTGGTTGCAGATCTTTGCAACCACACATAAAAAAATAGCACATGCCGTGTAATAGCAGTGGAAACTATTCTACTTGTAAATCAGTGAGATGTTAGCTAGCACTCACTAACAATTACTTTAGGATTTTTTAGGTGCAGTATGTAACAGCAACATTATTTTTAAATTATGATTATCACACAGAAAGTTTTATGAGTGCCATGAAGTCACTCCTAGCACTTATTGTAAGCACATACATGGATTGTGGTTTTACCACTCATTTAATATAAATATAACAAAGTAAAATGTATCAAATTATCAATACTCTCCATGTATTTCCTTTTTGTGTGTACATTTATTGCAAAACTTACATTTATTGGAATACATTTCCTTCTGAATTATTTCTATTGCTTTAAAATAAATACCAGTACCTTAATAATTAACACTTGAATACCATTTTTTTCCCATTATATGGGGCCTTCTACTAACCATCTTCAAAGAATGGCCAAAGGATGCGAAGAAGAGGAATTGAAAGATCAGTACAGAAGTATGATCACCAGAGAGGAACTGTGAAGCATTCTTCATGGTTTTAGCCTTTCTAATGGATTAGCTACTGGAGACTTCTTTGTGATCTATGAGTCATAAAAATCCAGAAGAGAATTTGTATTTGTGGTTTAAGGAGGGAGAAAAAAAAGAACGTATGGTCTGCATGCAAAAATGATGATGATTTGCAGGCAGAAGTAAATTAGGTTAACTTGCAATTCATTTTGGACTTGGTTTAGTAAGGCTGAAATGATTAGAGATGACAGGCAAAGAGCTATCCCCTGACACTGACTTTGTAATATATGAGCATGCTTCTGATGGGTCAGTGCATTCAAACAGTTGTAGAATAATGTCTAGGAGGTGAAAGGATGATACTCCATTGGAACCTGAAAACATATGAATGAAGATGAGGTGGAACTAATAATTTCAAAAGAAGTACCTTGGAGGAGCCATGCTTTCTCTTGTTGAGTGCAAGCTCTGCTAGGGAAAGCTATTCAACTATTAAATATTGTTGGTGGGAAGCATCTCAGATACTGTGTGAACTGATTAAATCACTTGGGGAGGCCATTATATGAAGGAACAGTTTAGATGGATGCTCAAAGATTCACAGGACTATGCAATGAATCATGGTCAGATACAATTTTGATGGCTGACCAATGAAGGCGAATTATCTCCTTGAAGAATAAATCACCCAAATCAGGAAACAACGGTAGTTTATTAAGTGGGGTCACAACTATGTCCATTTGTGAAGTGCGTCAAGGATGTCTAGTTAGAGGTGAGTCAACAATAATTGTTCATGGTCTATTGGCATAACACAGAGCTCACAAGCTCTACATACTTACAATGCCATGCCCCATGTCTGGCCACCATAAAGAATGAGGTATGAATTTTGACTTAATTGCTTCACCTCTTATCTAGATGAAAAGTGTCACAAACTGGAAGTGAGGAAAAAGAGTCACATCTTCAGGCCCTTTTGCTTGAGCTACCTAGATATACTCCAAAGTCCTAGAAAATAAGCCTGCCAAGCAGTAGGTGGAGAAAGGGATGTAACTGTGATCATTGGTAACTGTGTGTAACTCTTAGGAAACTTTCCTTCATATTCTAGGAAGTATTATGTGTGAAATTTAAAAAAATGCTATGCGTGAAAAAGAGAAACATGTTGAGCTATGGCAATAATCTGTCTCTCATAAGATTCCTTAATAGTGAGTAGCTTATTGTCTACTAAATTACAACTCATCTTGGAAGAATATTTTCTGGGGCAATAAAGCGGAAGGAAGACAAGGACTTTGGATTGTTGCAGTCTGTGACAGGACTGCTCCTGTTATGACATTTAATATTTCAACTTTGACTATAAAGCCCTTAGTAGGAGTTGAATAAGTTATTGCTGAAGAAAAGTCTTTCTTGAGTCACAGGAAGCTGCTTGAGTCTGTGCAAATGAATAAAGTGGATCTTCTTTTTTATGGGTAAACTGGGGGTTATGCTTTGAAAAATATTGATGTGTTGTTAATATTTTGATAATAATTGAATTAAATGGGAGATGGCTGTTGAGTACGGACACTTTTTTAGGATCTCAAGCCTGTTGGGAGTAATGATGGCATGAATTACACATTAATGGGTGTCTGATGAAAAATTAACTTGCAAGGCTTAGCATAGAAATATTGTTTATGGATGCGCTAGAGGATGTTGATTATATGAGACTGGAACTTCATCTTTACAGGAGAATAAAATGTGACTTGGTATTCAATGAAGTGACAGTTAATAATATTAGCACACACTGCATTGAAAAAATTATGGAAAACAGCTTGGGTACTACATAGCCCAGAGGGCATAAAGTAGTATTTGTAATTTCCATCTTTAGCATCAAATACTTGTTTCCACTTTTTCATTTCTGGTAAAGTGGGCCTGCTTTTTGTGTTCAAAGTGGGGGTAATGTTTTTGAAAATGTGCTTTTTATCATAAAAAAAGCCAAGAAAGCCAAGATAGATTGGAGGAATGTCTGAAGTTTTGTCAAACAAATCAGTCTGTATCCTAACTAAAGATCAGTACAAAAGATCCCACAGGGACTGGACTTCTCAACATAGGGTTACTCCAATACTACTATCAAGTCAGCAACAGGAAGCACATCAGAATGAATTGTCTCTTCATTAAGGGGCTGGCTCTGAGAGCAAGGGGAATCATTTAATTGGAAAAAAAACTATTCTCTTAGTAGCATTTATAACTGCCACATTATATAAATTGTGTCCACTTAATAATGAAAATAAAACCATATTATCCATTTGTAGCATGCCATAATAATTAGACTGAGCTTGTTATGTAAATGCATAAAACTTAATTGTGTACAAAATCATGATATAATGTAATCCTATTTCAAATTGCTTGTAAATTTAATTCTGTAATTAATTTCTTTAAACTGACAGTGCCTACTAAATCTTACAATAATTGCATTAGCTAACATTCCCTGGGGATACAGCTAAGTGAGAAACATAGAATTACCGCCAAATCTGACATCAATATTTGAGTGAGATTATTTCAAAACAACCCTAATAAAATATGAATGTGAACGATTTGGATTACTTAAATCTATAAGCTACCCCTCACAATACCGTGTTTTGTAATGCAGTCAATTTCCAAGCAAAGATTGCTGAAATGCCAACTATGGGCCCTATGCTAATACCCTATATCGCAGATAACACCATGTTAAAGGGTAAAACAAATCACGCTAGCTATATTATTCACCCATCCCGGAAATATTGGAAAGAACTGCTATGAGTGACTGTCGCAAGCCAATGCTGCAAAATAGGGCAAAGTTTTCCATTGATTTTTCCACTGGTCCTATATTACTAGTGACTCTTTACTCAAAACCCGATGCTAATCAGACTTTATTGAGCCTGTGCAGAATAGTTCACTCCCAAAGGGTTTTAAAACCTTTGCTGACTGCTGGGTCACCTCTTAAAGAGACAGGACTCTGTCTCCATACCAACCCCTGTGGGATCTAAACTGTTAACCGTGTGTAAGGGGGGGTGGGTCCTTAGTTGACCCTTTTGCACCTAACATTAATCCCTATTCACTAGGATCCTGCCCCCCCCAGCACCCCCTATTACTGTGTCTCATCTGTAAGTTCTTTTAAATTCCTGGTTTTGCTATGATTTATGTGTGAATACAAACTTCTACTCTGATGTATTTTCCAAACAAGACAAGGACTTAGGGATGGTGACTAAGTGACATAATTGGGGGTTGTAAGATCCCAGATGAGGGCGCTATTCAGCTCCAACGCTTCTTGCCTTTGTGCTACAGAATCCCACTCTTAGAGCGGGCAATCTTCTCAGAAGCAATGGGTCTCTCAGTGACCAGCAGTCATATCAGGATCACAGGCTCAGCATAGCAAAGTGATTTCTATCATAGCAAAATAATAAACGCCTTCCCTCTTAAAGAAATGACACCATTCCCTATGTATTCCAGAAAGCATGGTTTAATATGGACTCTCTCACAGCATTTAAAAAACAGCAACTACACAAAAGGATTTCTCTACAGTTACATCATGGTGGGCCGAACACATTTAAATCCCCTGCCCAGATTCGCATCACCCAATCCCCTGCCCAGATTCGTGCCTCCTGGGGTATGTGGCCGGCTGCCTGATGAGGGGCCAGTAAGGGGACAGGAAAACTATGGGCTTGGCTTGGGGGAGGATCACTGGGCCGCACCAAAAGAGAATCAGAGCGGCAAACAGAACAAAGAGCCTGTAATTACCACAACGTCCTGCAGCGACATCTTGTGGACAATAATTGGAATTACGTATCCATTCAGCAAGAGAAACAGTTCTATATGACATGGCTGGATTATTTTATGCAACTATCCTTAACATGACAATATATTAGTTAAAGGGAAAACGATCTTCAGAAGCACTCTCCCTTGCGACTCAGCGAAGAGGGGGTCAATCTCCCCAGCTTTCCCCTGATGATCTGACTGCTCTGTTCTGGTGTAAGTCATTGTCGGCTTTAGGAAGAATTCATAGTTCAGGGTCACAAAAGGTAAATATGCTTCAATATGCTTCAATAGGACCAGTTATGACACCCAGCCCACAATTTCCATGCATAGTAGGGTGTCAAGGGTATCCGGGGGTTTGTGGGAACAACTTCCTCTTAGACCCCCAATTGTAATCCAAAAGCTGAATGTGGGTAGCACCAGGGGTGACCACAGAGCATCAACTACCCCACGATCTCCCGAGGCAAAGGCAATAAAACAGTGTGTCCCTCTGAAGCCGGAACACAACAAATAACCAACAGATAAAGGTTCTCAGGGTCTTGGCTACCTGATTCTGGGTGTACAGGGCAGATTTGTTTCTCACTAATCTCTTCTACCCATTCCAGGGGAGTAAACAATCCTGGTGGTGACCCCAGCACAAACCCCACAGTCCAGGAAAAGTGTCCCTCCTCGGCTATTAGGCCAGGAGCATAGTTTCACCTATCCAAACTATTTGCTTGGCCCGGGTTTTGCCAACAGTCCTCTGTGCCAGGGTAATCAATACAGTCCAAGGGTGCCATTGCCATCCCACCCCCAAAAAAACAGGACCACACTGTATGGGTAAAACACTCCCCCGGGGCGGTCAGAAAAACAGTAATTCCAAGGGGGAGGGTACTGGCCGGATCTGGAAGCCCACACCCAATATTGTGGCCTGGTTTAAAGGCTCCAATCCTCTAGGTTGCACCTGGATCAGCATATCACATCTCCCTCTCTCTGGAACCACTTCCTGGGCATAGCACTCATCTGCTTCTGAGTCCATTATCAGGGTGTTCCCTGGCAGGACCTCACTGCTCTCATCCATACTTCTCCTTGGGCCATCCTTGGTTCCAGTAACTTTTGGTTATATATTTGCAATTTGACAGAGTGGTTAGCGAGAGGGAATCAGAGCAATTGAATAGCAATATTGCGATTTTAGCGTTCGGACCTCTTGCGCCCTTGAAAGATCAAAGGCTTGGAGGGCATTAACTTGAGATTTTATAAATTGTAATGGATCGCAGCTCGCAGCACGTAACTCAATCGGAGCACACAAACGGAAGGCAATTGAATAGCAAAATAACTTGCAACCTCCACTTGAGAGCCCGAATCTCAAAATCGGAGCAATTTAATGAGGCTCCATGATAATAGGTGATTAGGGAAAGACAACAAGTTTTTTTTCTGCTAAATGCAATGATCCTTCTATTTCTAAATATTATCTTTATATAACTAAAAAGAAAGAATCCATACAGTGTCCCTTTAGCCATACCTTTTCTGGATTTTTTCCCAATAAATGTGTTCTTTACACAAATCAAGTATTGGTCAAAAGGAATCTGAGTGAATAAACGCTTTCTTTATCCCCAGCATAAGCTGCAATGACTGCAATGAAACAATTCTTATAATTTAATATCGGTTCCTTATCACTGTGGACAAATTGTAGCCCACTCTTCCTCACAGAACTTCTTTACTTCAGAAAAATTGGTAGTTTTTCAAGCATTACCTGCTTGTTCCAGGTTCTGTCACATTATCTCTTTTGGATTTAGGTCTAGACTTGGAGGCAAACAGTGCTGGCAGACCCAGACCATGACACTCCCACCACCAGAAGTATACATCTATACTGAGGAAAGGTAGTTGAAATAATCCCTAAATGACAGATAAACAGATAAGGCACAAAGTACATAAAAACACTGATATTAGATTAAACCCTCAGTTTGAACGTAAACAGCGATGCAGGGAGAGTGGAGGCAGCATCTGACATCATCGGGTAAATGCATATAGGGGGAATCAACACATCATATTATAGAAAACATATATAAACATAAAGACATATGTGTATATATGTTTGGTCTGGGCCTGCATGAGTGCTGGAGGCACTGGGGAGCTTCAGTTCGTTGAGGGAACCATGAATACCAACATGTACTGTGACATACTGAAGCAGAGCATGATCCCCTCCCTTCGGAGACTGGGCCGCAGGGCAGTATTCCAACATGATAACGACCCCAAACGGCCCCCCAAGACGGCGACTGCCTTGCTAAAGAAGCTGAAGTTAAAGGTGATGGACTGGCCAAGCATGTCACCAGACCTAAACCCTATTTCCTCAAATGGAAGGTGGGGGAGTGCAAGGTCTCTAACATCCACCAGCTCTGTGATGTCATAATGGAGGAATGGAAGAGGACTCCAGTGGCAATCTGTGAAGCTCTGGTGAACTCCATGCCCATGAGGGTTAAGGCAGTGCTGGAAAATAATGGTGACCACACAAAATATTGACACTTTGGGCCCAATTTGGACATTTCCACTTAGGGGTGTACTCACTATTGTTGCCAACGGTTTAGACATTAATGGCTGTGTGTTGAGTTATTTTGAGGGGACAGCAAATTTACACTGTTATACAGGCTGTACACTTACTACTTTACATTGTAGCAGAGTGTCATTTCTTCAGTGTTGTCACATTAAAAGATATAATAAAATATTTACAAAAATGTGAGGGGTGTACTCATTTTGTGAGATACTGTATATATGCATGTTTATGGAAGGAGAAGAACATCATTAAATAAGTTTAGTTGTAATTATTGTCATCTGTTCCAGATTCTAACACATAAACTCCATATATTGAAGCAATCACTAAATAATCCCATATTGGCTTCACTGTTACGTTGCCCCATCACAGGGTCTAATTTACATTTTAACTAAAATAATGTAAGCCAATTGAACAAAGAATACTACCATAAACACCACAATCACCACTACTATTACCAGGAGCCTCGGACGAGGGAGAGGAAAATACAATGACAGAAGACACAAAAACACCAAAAATGTGAGGGGTGTACTCACTTTTGTGAGCGACTGTGTGTGTGTGTGTGTATATATATATATATATAGTAAATAAATAGTACATCTGTGTTCACACAGCTTTACTACAAAGCCAAGGCTGGATTGTACAAAAGCTGAGAATCCTATGCATGTACAGCTGTTTCAAGCTTACTGGCTATCATCAGCATGGAGCGGGATCTCAGCTTGTGTTGTGGATTTTCTGAGTAGGCAGATCACCACAACAATCATTTAATATATGGTGGACAAAAGAGCGATCGAAGCCCTCCACTGTACAGTAGTACAGTAAATAAATAGTACATCTGTGTTCACATTTGTTAAATAACCTGCTCCCAGCTCAGAATTCCGAGAAAAACAGTTATTACACTGCATGTTGGGTAGCTGAGCTAGGACATGCAAATGTGTCCAAAAATGCCTCGTTCTTCAATCCATAGCCATTTTGAAACATGGCTTCCTTTAAGCTTATGCCTGCTGTATTACACAGCTTTAATGCAAAGCCAAGGCTAGATTTTACACAAGCTGAGAATCCTATCAATGTACAGTTGTTTCAAGCTTACTGGCTATCATCAGCATGGAGCAGGATCTCAGCTTATTTTGTGGACCTTATGAGTAGGTAGTTCACCACAATAATCATTTGATATTTGGTGGGCAAAAGAGCGATAAAAGCCCTCCACCGTACAGTAGTAAAGAAAATAAATAGTACATCTGTGTTCACATCTGTGTTCAGAATTCCGAGGAAAACAGTTATTACACTGCATTCTGGGAAGCTGAGCTGGGACATCCATCTCCATCTCTGTCATCCCCTTCTTGTGCCTTCAATCTTTCTTAGTATCAGAGTATTTTCTAGGTAATTATGCTATCTCATGATATGGCCAAAATATTTAAGCTTTAGCCTCATGATCATACCTTCTAGTAAACATTTTGTCTTGATTTCCTGAAGTATTGATTTATTGGATCTTCTTGCAGTCCAAAGGACTCTAAGCAGTAAATTCTATGGCGCTCATTCTTGTTTAAGGTCCAGCTCTCACATCCGTATGTTGCTACTGGGAATACCATAGTTTGAACTATGCAGACCTTTGTCAAAGCTTGCCATAGTTTTCCACCCCAGAAGCAAACATCTTTTAATTTCATGACTACAGTCACCATCTGCAGAGATCTTGGATCCAAGGAAAATAAAATCTGTTACTGTTTCTACTTCTTCCCCGTCTATTTGCCAGGAGATTAACGTTTGCCATGATCTTTGTCTTTTTAACGTTGAGCAGCAGGCCAACTTTTGCACTCTCATCTTTTACCCTCAATAAGTCCTTTAGTTCTTCCTCACTTTCAGCCATCAGAGTAGTATCATCGGCGTATCTGAGGTTGTTGATATTTCTTCCAGCAATATTGATTCTGGCTTTGGATTCATCCAGTCCAACCTTACGCATGATCTATTCTGCATATAGGTTGAACAAATGAGGTGACAATATACAACCTCGTTGCACTCCTTTTCCGATCTTAAACCATTCTGTTGTCCCATGTTCGGTTCTGACCGTAGCTTCTTGGTCGACATACAGATTCTTTAGGAGGAGGATGAGATGATCTGGTACTCCCATCTCTTTAAGGATATGTCACAATTTGTTGTGATCCACAAAGTCAAAGGCTTTAGAATAGTCTATGAAGCAGAAGTTAATTTTTTTTTTTGGAACTCGCTTGCTTTCTCTATTATCCAGCGGACATTGGCAATTTGATCTCTTGTGCCTCTTCCTCTGCGGAACCTGGCTTGCACATGTGGTAGTTCCTAGTCCATATATCGTTGGAGTCGGGCTTGTAGAATCTTAAGCATTACCTTGCTGGCATGTGAAATGAGTGCAATTGTTCCATAATTGGAGCACTCTTTGGCACTGCCTTTTTATGGGATGGGCATGTAGACTGACCTTTTCAATTCTATTGGCCATTGTTGAGTTTTCCAAATGTGTTGGCATAAGGCAAGTAACACTTTCACAGCATCATCCTGTAGAATTTTAAATAGTTCAGTAGGGATTCCATCACCTCCTGCAGCCTTATTATCAGCAAGACATGCTAGGGCCAGTCTCACTTTGCTCTCCAAGATGTTTTGCTCCCGCTCATTGGACAAACTATTGAGGTCTTCACTGCTGTTGAGATCCTTCCTATATAGATCTTCAGTGTATTCCTGCCCCTCTTCTTTATCTGATCTTCTTCTGTTATGTTCCTACCATTTTTGTCTTTTATCATGCCCGCTTTGGCATGAAAGATGCCAATTTTCTTGAAGAGATCTCTTGACTTTCCTATTCTGTTATCTTCTTCAATCTCTTACATCGCTCATTTTAGAAGGCCTCCTTGTCTCTTCTTGCTATCCTCTGAAATTCTGCATTCAGTTGGACAAATATTTTCCTATCTTCACTACCTTTAGCTTTCCTTCTTTCCTGGACTACTTTCAAAGCCTCATCAGACAGCTAGTTTGACTTCTTACTTTTCTTTCGTTTAGAGATATTCTTTGTTGCTGTTTCCTGGATAATGTTGCAAACTTCGGCCCAAAGTTCTTCAGGCATCCCATCTTCCATGCCTAGTCCCTTAAATCTATTATTTACTTCCACTGCATATTCACATGGGATATTATTTATTTCATATCTACTTGGTCTGATAGTTTTCCCTCTTTTCTTCAGTTTAATTTTAAACTTTGCAATAAGAAGCTTGTGGTCTGAGCCGCAGTCAGCTCCAGGTCTTGTTTTTGCTGACAGTGTAGAGCTCCACCATCTTTAGCTGCAAAGAATATACCGTACATACTCAAGTATAAGCCGAGTTTTTAAGTCCTTTTTTTAAGGCTAAAAAGGGCCCCCTCGGCTTATACTCGAGTCACTCTCCCCCCCCCCCCCCCCCCGTGTCTCTCTAACCCCCCCCCGTGTCTCTTTAACCCCCTCCCCCGTGTCTCTCTACCCTCGTGTCTCTCTAACCCCCTGTATCTCTTTCCCTCCCCCCTCCTCATCCTCAACACCCCCTCATCATTCTAAACCCCCCTCTTCATTCTAAACCCCCCTAAATACCTTCCCCTCTCCCTTTCCCCTCACTTACCTGCTTCTGCTCCGGCCTACGCTCCTTGACCCGGCGCGCATGAGGTCGGAGCAGAAGCAGGTGAGGGGAAAGGGGGAGGTATTTAGGAGGGTTTAGAATGAGGAGGGGGGTTGAGGAGGGAGGTTGAGGAGGGGGGTTGAGGTTGAGGAGGGAGGTTGAGGAGGGGGTTGAGGAGGGTGAGTTGAGGATGAGAATGGGGGTTGAGGAGGGAGGATTAGGATGGGGGGTTGAGGAGGGAGGTTGAGGAGGGGGATTGAGGATGGGGGGTTTAGGAGGGAGGTTGAGGATGATGAGGGTGGACGAGGATGAGGTTAAGGTTGAGGAGTGGGTTAAGGATGGGGGGTTGAGGAGGGGGTTGAGGATGAGGGGGTTGAGGAGGGAGGTTGAGGATGAGGAGAGTGGTTGAGGATGAGGTTGAGGAGGGGGTTGAGGATGGGGGGATGAGGAGGGGGATGAGGATGGGGGTTGAGGAGGGAGGTTGAGGAGGGAGGTTGAGGAGGGGGGTTGAGGAGGGAGTTGAGGAGGGAGGATGAGGAGGGAGGATGAGGATGAGGAGGGAGGTTGAGGAGGGGGTTGGGGATGAGGAGGGAGGTTGAGGAGGGAGGTTGAGGAGGGGGGTTGAGGAGGGAGTTGAGGAGGGAGGATGAGGAGGGAGGATGAGGATGAGGAGGGAGGTTGAGGAGGGGGTTGGGGATGAGGAGGGAGGTTGAGGATGAGGAGGGAGATTGAGGAGGGGGGTTGAGGTTGAGGAGGGAGGTTAAGGGTGAGGTTGAGTTTGAGGATGGGGGGTTGAGGATTGGGGGTTGAGGAGGGAGGATGAGGATGGGGATGAGGATGGGGGGTTGAGGAGGGAGGTTGAGGAGGGGGTTGAGGATGAGGAGGGAGGTTGAGGATGAGGAGGGGGTTGAGAAGGGGTTTGAGGTTGAGGAGGGTGGTTGAGGAGGGGGTTGAGGATGGGGGGCTGAGGATGGGGCGGTTTAGGAGGGAGGTTGAGGAGGGGGTTGAGGAGGGAGGTTGAGGTGGGGGTTGAGGATGAGGAGGGAGGTTGAGGATGAGGAGGGGAGTTGAGGAGGAGGTTGAGGATGAGGAGGGGGGTTGAGGTTGAGGAGGGGGGGTTGAGGATGGGGGGGTTGCGGAGGGGGTTGAGGATGAGGGGGTTGAGGAGGGAGGTTGAGGATGAGGAGGGAGGTTGAGGATGAGGAGTGGGGTTGAGGAGGGAGGCTGATAATGAGGAGGGTGATAAGGGAGGGGGGAAGAGACACAGGGAAGGGAGAGGGGGTAAGAGACACAGGGGTGAGAGAGAGGAGAAGAGACACGGAAGAGAGAGGGGGGACACAGAGTGCACAAGAGGGACACAGGGGGCAGCATATTTCCAACCCTCGGCTTATACTCGAGTCACTCATTTTACCCAGTATTTTGTGGTAAAATAGGTGCCTCGGCTTATACTCGGGTCGGCTTATACTCGAGTATATACGGTAGTCAATCTGATTTCTATGTTTTCCATCTTGTGTTGTCCATGTGTAGAGTCGTCTCGAAGGCTGTTGGAAGCTGTGTTTGCTACGACCAGAGAATTATCTTGACAAAATTCTACTAACCTCTGACCTGCTTTATTTTTTAGTCCAAGGCCAAATTTGCCAGTTATTCTGGGTGTCTTTTGGTTCCCTACTTTAGCATTCCAATCTCCTATGGTGATAGTAACATATTTTGTTGGTGTTATATCTATGATGTGTTGAATGTCTTCATAGAACTGGACAACTTCAGCCTCTTCAGCATCCATGGTTGGAGCATAGACTTGGATCACTGTGATATTAAAGGGCTTGCCTTGAATTCGAATTTAAATCATTCTGTCATTTTTTGGGTTGTAACTGAGCACTGCTTTGGCCACCCTTTGATTGACTAGAATGGCTACTCCCTTTCTTCTGTGGGATTATTGACCACAGTAGAAGATCTGGTGCTTGTCTGATGTGAAATGTCCCATTCCAGTGCATCTAAGTTCACCAATTCCCAGGATATCAATTTTTAACCTTGTTATTTCATTCTTGGTCACATCTAGTTTGCCTTGGTTCATAGTTCTAACATTCCAGGTTCCTATTCTGAATTAGTCTTTGCAGCAGCAGACTTTCCTTTCCCCTCCAGACACATCCGCAGCTGGGTGTCCTTTCGGCTTTGGCCCAACTACTTCATTAGATCTGGTGTTACTTGTACTTGCCCTCTGCTCTTTCTCAGTAATGTGGTAGGCACCTTCTGACCTAAGGGTTCATCTTCTGGTTCCATATCGTTATGTTTCTGGTTGTGCCTGTCCATAAAGTGTTCTTAGCAAAGATACTGAAGTGGGTTGCCAGTTCCTTCTCCAGTAGAACGCAATTTGTCTGACCTCTCTGCCATGACCTGCCCATCTTGGCTGACCTTACATGGTATAGCTCATAGCTTCATCAAAGTACACAAGCCCCTTCACCATGACAAGGTAGCGATCCAGATATATATATACATTAGACTCTCAGTTATCTGGTACCCACAGAGATTGGTGGATGCAGGATAAATGTAGTTTCTGGTTGCTTGAGAGTCACTATTAAAAGAGGCCTAGATTAGCTGCACATAGGATGCTCTGCTAAGTATATTTGTCAGTGAGGGCTGTTCTAGCAGCAGCAGCTTTCACTCCTCACTTACACACAGGTACATTTGGCTGGAGTGTTAGTTGCTAAACCTGGGGAATGTAACGCCAACACTGCTCTGGCTCATGCCCGTCTGCTTCCAGGTAAAACTGAATTGCTGAGATATACAGTGTATGAAATGTAGGTGTCTGTAAGCATTTTGTGCCATGGAATCCTGGCTCCTGGCATTTGCTGAGTCCTGCAAATTTTAATTTTGTATTTAAAGTACAGTATTTCATTTTTTTCTGGTTACTTGAGAGTTATGGTTGCTTGAGTTCTGGTTAACTGAGAGTCTACTGGGTTTATATATATATATATATATATATATATATATATATATATCGTATTGGTCCATATATAAGTAAAATTCAAGAGGAAAAAATAGAAAAAGGATAGTACTCAAATATAAACCACACCCTTAAAATTGGAGAGAAAAATTGCTGCAATGCAGTCTCAAGCATGCAAATCGGCACCCTTAACTCGCAACTCGTAATTCATTCATGCTAATCCATATTCAATAGAGGTAAATGCAATTAATAGCAATCTGGAAATATTAACATACCAGCATATTTTAAATGATAATCAATGTTCAGCATGGGATGCAAAGAAGTGATCTTTCCTATTATGTGACTGTGAATGCTTCCATCAGCAGTCACGGTCAGATAACAGGAAAGGTCCCAAAGATGTGATCACTTTTTAAATTAGAAATCAATGTTGAAATCAATATGATTACAGTGGATTATGTGTGACTCTAATACTCTCATCATATTGCCATTACAGAAGTGCTGCCGTGTGTCAACTCATCGGTTAACCACGCAGACAAAGAAAAACAACATGTACAGCAACAGAACATCAGCTACATCAACGTCGACTACATTGCAAGTATTTGCAGAAAACATGTGCATGTATGCAGAAGAAGAAATAAAGAACAACTCCATTAATGAAGGCCTACCTTTCTTTTGCCGATGACATCCCATAAGTATTGCAGAAGTGGTCAGAAAACATAATCATACCCTGTGAACGTGTCCTGGGGGAACAGATCGCCTCATGGATATTCGCTTGCCCACATCCAAGGTAAAACACCACATGTGGATCTCCAAAGATGTATCATTGTTTAATAGTTGTTATATTCCCACATCATGAGTAATTAGAATTATCCATCATCATCAACTGCCAGATGAGTAGCTTGTTTCAGATATCACTAAATGACATGTAAACATATGTGCCAACATACCTGCATATGTTGGTAACTGCTCATATAGCATGTGTAATGTTCATCATAATATGTTTATTGTGTGTTTCTTCCAGATCACGGTCAGAACAAGGCATGAAGCATCCTGACATTCCATGGTCATGGTAATGTCATCATGTATGTGCATGTCTCTGAATCATTAAGTTGTTGCATCCAGTGTGATATTTGATCCCCATTACTGATTAGCCAATATATGTAAAGTTGTAATTGCAGAATACAATACAGATGTCATTGTCATGACTCAGCCAGTGGCCATATTGGATTTGGGTGTGAACTATGCTGGGGCCATTTTGTGACTGGCAGCGGTGGCCATTTTGGGCTGGGTGGTCTTCGACATGCTGTTGCCATGGGGAGGAACAAAAGGTTTGGGGCTCCCAGACACCATGTTATACTGTTATACGGTTATACTGTTATATGATTATGATTATTGTCTAAGGAAATGAGCAGGGTTCCCATCACCATCAATAAAAGTCATCATAATGCATGAGATGGATTGATGTGGAAACCCTGCCCCAATCCCATATACTATGAGGACATTAGGTGGTTTTATGTGGGGTGCGCTTTTACGCTTGTACTTAAATAGACTGACAGTGTGTGGAATATGTACACATATGTATATGATAGTATGGGGTAGTCATGCTGGATACATTGCCACATACATCTTGCAACAGGAGAAGGACCCCCAGCTGGCCACCAAGGTTAATCCTTTAAGTACACATACTTAAGTCAGGAACAATGGGGTCTATACAGACATTGAGGCACCATCTCTCCAGGGGGTCTACAGGTATTCTCACTCAGAGAGTCAGAGCAAAGTCCAGAGGACAGGTAGATGTTTCTCCCTTGAGAGCCAGGCAGCAAATGACTCTGTTAGCCACACCTAGTGGGCGGCCCAGGGGAGGGGTCTGGAAGTTCCCAGAGCTTACCTCTAGTCCATTGGCTAGAGGTAATAAAGTTACTGTGGAGATTACCCCATTGGCCAAGAGGAAGATAAGGGTTGGACAAAGGGGTAGCCACTCCCTGTACTGTTGTTGTGAGTTGTTTAAATACTTGTGTAAAAATAAAGAGGTGGTTCATAATTTTCATCAAGACTTTGTGTGCAGGTGTATTATTGACCCAAGGGCATATGCTGGCAGAGGAGATCGTTTCTGACTCCATGCCAGGTTCTTCCCAGGCACACTACCAAAAGCTGGGACTTATGCTCTTGCATCCACAAGGACTGTCCAGAGGTCTAGAGTCAGCCCAAACTTAGGTCTAAAACCTACAGGAGAAAAGAGGACTAGGATCCTCTATACTCCATCATCATTGTAGGTTGTGACAATTGGTGACAGAGGTGGGAGACTCTACAGAAAGACCAAGAATGGAGCAGCAATATGAGGAAGATATTGCCAAAGAAGCAAAAAGACGGTTTAAAGAAGTCAGACACCTTTTTCCAAAAAGTTAACAGCACAAGATGTGGGCTACGTGCTTGACCAGATGTTCCAGAGAATATGGAAAGAGCGCATGTGGGTAAGCAAAATGGAGGCGACCACATATACAAGGCCGTGCCCTGGGCTGTCTGAGGCCCAGAAAGCAGAACTGGCTCAGAGTTGCCTAGAGGAGCTCTCTGAGTGGGATGTGTCAGAGGATCAGGAGGAGGAGGAAGGGGTAAACCCTGCTCCTGTACCACCTTCGGGGAATGGAGACTGTTTTCCCCTAAAAAATGCAGAGACTGTGTCAGAGCCTAGAAGGGATGGTAAAGTCAGCTTGGGACCAACTCACCAGCTACAAGAGCCAGAGACCCAGGGGAATGTTCCCTGGGTGGGGTCAGATAACCCATGTTTGTCCCCTGATACCCCAAGAGACTTAATCCCAGAAGAAACGCTAGCCGAGCACAGTTTCTCCAAACGGGTAACGCCTGAGTTACCAGATGTGGAAAAGGTCTCACCTGAGGACTACCTTCCAGCACAAATCCTGGCAGAAACCCCAGTAACTGCTCAACAGGTAGGGCCAGATGAACTAAGTCTGCCCTCAGAAGTTCTAGGCAATGTGTATGGGCCAGAACTGCTAATGGAGCCAGGGGCTCAGGATAGCCACCCAAGAGACTGTGGGGAGGGCTATGTAATGGACTGTGGGGAGAGAAAGGAACTGGTTCTTAGCTACAGGGAACCAGGCCTCACACAGCAAGAGTGCCAGGGGCACCAAGAGAGTGCCAGGGGCACCAAGAGCCCGACAGGGGCAGCAAGCTTGCCAGCCTTGGCAAATGAACCATGGGTGCATTGCGGCACCCCAAAGGATTGTGGATGTAGTGAGGACTTGCCTGAGATGACCAGTGCCCAGGAGTCCACAAAGGATGAGGCCCAAGTTGCCAAGGAAAAGGCCATAGAAGAAGAGGGTCAGCTGAGGGCCCCAAAGCACAGCCTGGGTGGGAACAGCGTAGTTCTCCAGGCTGCAACACAGACAGACCCAGGGGAAGAAAACCAGGAGGGTCTGTCCAAAGATACAGATCTCCAGGAGCCAGAGCAAAGGGAGCATCCAAGTCCGGACTCCATCAGGGACGCTGGAGTCAAGCGCAGACCGGTATGTACTTTACTGCAGTTATGGTGTTATTGGGCTCCCAACAATAATAATTTTGCTGAGGGAAGTACTGGACTGCCCCCTTGCAATCCCATAGGCCCAGAGACTTTTTTAGAGACCCCAGCCCAGCTGTGGGGACTGGCTGGAGGGAAAGGGGTTGCTATGGGACAGGGGTTGTTTTATGGGGCTCCCAAAAATACGGTTTTGCCTCAGAAGAATGTATGGGTGCAACCCACTGTGTCCCCAGAGACTTCCATGCTGCTGCCAAAAACAGAGTGCTGGGATCCTGGACTGTTTTGGGTGGGGGTGCAGGGCAAGAGCAATTTGCTCTATACAGTGGGAGCAAGGCCAAGGGCTGGGGGAGGTCTTCACTCTGCACCTTGGGACTGTGTGCGCACCGACATGAACTTGCCTAGCATGCAGCAGGCCGGGCCAAACCAGCAGATTCATGACTATCAGCGTAGCTGAGAAAATCTTGGATGTTCTCCGCCCGCTTGGGGAAGGATTGTCATGACTCAGCCAGTGGCCATATTGGATTTGGGTGTGAACTATGCTGGGGCCATTTTGTGACTGGCAGCGGTGGCCATTTTGGGCTGGGTGGTCTTCGACATGCTGTTGCCATGGGGAGGAACAAAAGGTTTGGGGCTCCCAGACACCCTGTTATACTGTTATACGGTTATACTGTTATATGATTATGATTATTGTCTAAGGAAATGAGCAGGGTTCCCATCACCATCAATAAAAGTCATCATAATGCATGAGATGGATTGATGTGGAAACCCTGCCCCAATCCCATATACTATGAGGACATTAGGTGGTTTTATGTGGGGTGCGCTTTTACGCTTGTACTTAAATAGACTGACAGTGTGTGGAATATGTACACATATGTATATGATAGTATGGGGTAGTCATGCTGGATACATTGCCACATACATCTTGCAACAGGAGAAGGACCCCCAGCTGGCCACCAAGGTTAATCCTTTAAGTACACATACTTAAGTCAGGAACAATGGGGTCTATACAGACATTGAGGCACCATCTCTCCAGGGGGTCTACAGGTATTCTCACTCAGAGAGTCAGAGCAAAGTCCAGAGGACAGGTAGATGTTTCTCCCTTGAGAGCCAGGCAGCAAATGACTCTGTTAGCCACACCTAGTGGGCGGCCCAGGGGAGGGGTCTGGAAGTTCCCAGAGCTTACCTCTAGTCCATTGGCTAGAGGTAATAAAGTTACTGTGGAGATTACCCCATTGGCCAAGAGGAAGATAAGGGTTGGACAAAGGGGTAGCCACTCCCTGTACTGTTGTTGTGAGTTGTTTAAATACTTGTGTAAAAATAAAGAGGTGGTTCATAATTTTCATCAAGACTTTGTGTGCAGGTGTATTATTGACCCAAGGGCATATGCTGGCAGAGGAGATCGTTTCTGACTCCATGCCAGGTTCTTCCCAGGCACACTACCAAAAGCTGGGACTTATGCTCTTGCATCCACAAGGACTGTCCAGAGGTCTAGAGTCAGCCCAAACTTAGGTCTAAAACCTACAGGAGAAAAGAGGACTAGGATCCTCTATACTCCATCATCATTGTAGGTTGTGACAGTCATGTGACATTTGTTACCCGATGTTCCTTGCATATCCACAGCATGTGTATGCTCACATACTCTACACATGACATCTGTATTGTATTCTGCAATTACAACTTTACATATATTGGCTAATCAGTAATGGGGATCAAATATCAAACTGGATGCAACAACTTAATGATTCAGAGACATGCACATACATGATGACATTACCATGACCATGGAATGTCAGGATGCTTCATGCCTTGTTCTGACCGTGTACCTATTGTACCTATTGTACCTATTGCTTTAGACATTCTATACTCTCCTCTACTTGGACTATTGTGAAGCCTGCATCATACATCCTTCCAGATCTCTTCTTCAGTGCTGATGTGATCCTCCCTGTAAATATGGGGAAGAGTAACTCTAGCCTTGGAACATAACTGTTAATGAGGTTACGTTAATCTTCAGTTATGCATATGCAACAACAGCTGCTCATTCAGAGAACAGAATTCCACTTAAATTTCTCGGTTTGTTGGGAGTGAATCTCTAAAAGAAGTTAGAACAGACTGATATGGTACTGGTCTGGTCCCCATATGAGTTTCCAAAGATGTATGGAGAGGCTGCATTCCTATCGGATTAACATTGACAGAGAACTGACCTATTGGGGTTATAAAATTCAGTGATTGAGCACTTATACATATGAAGTTGCACATGAGTGCCTGTTGGACACACAAGCCTACATCTTACTTCTTCCCATACGTATATCACCTTTATTCTGTATTATTGTTATCTTTGCTTATTAAATGTTATAGTTGTCTGGATATCTGTAATTGTATGATGTAAATTATATTGCCTCATGTTGGATGATACACTGTAAATCCCCCTCAACTGATCATCCATATCAATGTCATCCGCCCTGCCTGCATTATATTCACGTATCCCTATTTCCCTGTGTTACTAGAACTCCTTTATGCTACCCACTACCCACTACCACAATTATACTTTGCATACCTGTGATAATTTGCCACTGTGTGGCTTTGTTGTTAATGTTATGATTTATGCTTAGAGTAAATATTGTTTATCAGCTACAATATGTTGTTTGTGTTTGCCTCACTAATGTTGATACCATAGCATTTCAGTAACACCAATCAAAGGACAATGAAAGTCAACATCTGTGCTGTGCACCATCAGTTAGGAGTGTAAATATAATATTCACAATGTGTTTGCATTATTGAATTAAACCATGAGGGTAGATAATTATTGTCAATCTAGTTCAGCCTTTGGAGCCATTACACAAAACCCAGCATATAGAATAAGACAGGTGTCTGTAACTGTTGTACATCATATAAGTGAACTAAAATTCAAGTGGCACAGTAGGCAACATCTTGTTGTAAACGTATATCCTTACTGCTAATTCACGGGTTTGAGCCCCCTGCCTGCCACGTTTATCTTATTAGCAATGTACCGATTTATTGTGTATGTGTGTGTGGGTGAGTGTATATATATATATATATATATATATATATATATATATATATAAAATCACATATATAGTTGTGAGCAATATGGGCTGTTGCTGGCAAGGAGCTCCATAGGCGCTCATCCCTACGACCCAGTACGACTTACACAGTGAGCGCCGTAGGCGCTCATCACCATGACTCCGTACAACTTAGGCAGTAAGCGCCTAAGGTGCTCACAGCGCTGGTGGAGATGAGCACCATAGGCACTCATCCCTATGACCCGTGGAACTACAGATCAACAGAAATTACACCATTCCCAATGCGAGACCCGTAGTAGTTTGAAAAAAAAAATTACAGCCCTTAACACTTTGCAAAAAGGAAAGCAGGATTTACATCACACACAGCATGGGGGGACAGCCAGGACGTCTGGGAGTGAGGTTGCATGACAATTTAAACACAGTTTGCAGAGTTTAGTCACTCGAAAATCCACTAAGCAACAGAAAAATAGCGGCCAGAAAAAAACAAAAACGAGGCTACACGACCCCTAATCATGCAAAACACCACCAGGCACATAAGACTGCAAAGCGGGACTTAAAAAAAAACAAAGAGGAGTTTGGGGACTTAGAAAAAACAAATCAGAGGTCAAAAATATATCGTATACTATAAAAAATACTGTATATTGAATGAAGATCTAAGAACAAAATACAAGTTGTTTGTTTTGATAATTAATCTGGAGGTTCACAATCATGGTACATTACAAACACACAGAAACACTGATAAAAGTATAAAAATATCATAGTTTATTAGATACACAGAGCACATGTTTATCAGCATACGACTGTGCATTAATATCATGGGTGGGGTGTGGACGGATCCCAGGAGGGCAAGAGGCTTGTTTTTGGGAAAGAGGGGTTACCTAAAGGGGGTAATGTCATAGTCTGGAGTAAGCATGATGCATAGCACCTACAAGGGTCACATGTGGTCACTACACCACTGCAACTGGAATCTGATGGAAAAAAGGATCATCAGAAATCACTCCATTTAATTGAAGAAACCAGTCATGTGCATAGCCCTTACAACTTGTCTATATCAGCTCAATTAAACAGATGTACATAATTATGTATAATGTCATACAGATCTGTTTCACAAACAGTGTGTTTTCAGATATTAAGGAATAATCAGAAATTGATGAGCAGAATCTGTGACACAGAAAGAGGAGGTTGAGGAACATGCCTTCATGGTCGTGAGATTTGGCTTTTAAGAACTACAGACAAGAACAAGATAACAATCCGAACACTATTTGAATTGACTGCAAAATCTCATCTCAACAGCAATCCACATTGAACATCAATTGCAGACACATTCAACATAACCATGCATGTACACACTCTGTAGCCAGCCAATAGTATGTCAACATTAATACAAAATAATATTCAGTGAGGAGTGTGGATGAGGAGAACTCTTCTGGGGCAACAACTGCTATGGGAACATCTGTTGCGACAACATCTGCTGTGGCATCATCTGCTGGGATAACAACTGCTGTGACATCATCTGTTGGGACAACAACTGCTGTGGCATCATCTGTTGGGACTACATCTGTTGGGGCCCGAACAGTAGTGGAAGAGCATTGGGGTCCAGCCAATGCATCCATTGCAACTCACAAGGTGGCAGTGGTGGGCCTGTTGAGAGTAGTCCCCAGGACCTTGACAACCCTGCAGGTGGTTTATGGCTCCATGACATGTCTATTGGTTCACATGGCTGGGAACGTGCCCATGGTCTTGCTGCTAATGGGCCAGCCTCCTGTGATGGTCCCGGGCCCTCTGCCACCACCTGCGTTGGTGATTGTGTTCCCTCCCCCTGTGGAGCCATTGCCTGGGTCTCTGCGGCTAGGGTACGCCTCCAGAGTACTGAAATGAAAGGACAATAGTATTTGAGTATTGATTCTCTAAACAATTATTAGCTGTGTGTTTCCATATCCCTGACATCATGGTAACTTGCAATTGGCTGTGGTGATTGTTTTATGCAGATAAACATTAAGCTGTATCATTAACATTGTGGATCATGGCTCATATAAATATATGTCATACTGGCGCGGAATGCCATCTGCAGGACACATGCTCATCTGAATCTGCTATGCACTGTGTAAGACTGACTAATCTGTCACCAATTCTCAGCAATGGTTGTTAACATGCTTCTGAGACAAGGTCCAGGTTAGGCTAGTACATGACTCACACATGCAGTCCTTCAGAATCTGTATCCGCAAATGCTGCAGTGTGCACACCCATACATGTACTCTCTTTTGGACGTGAAATCAATCTTGATCTACAGCTATACCTCGTTTAACGCTGTGTATAGGTTCCAAGCAGTAGGAGAGTTAAGCGAAACAGCTCTAAATGGTGCAGTGTAAAATGGGGAGGATAGGAATAGGGGAACTCATGATGAAAAATACACCATTGCAATTGAAAATGAAACAGTTTTGTTTTATATGCACTTTGAACAAACAGAAAACATAATACTAACACAAACTTAATTGGCAACTGCTACTCAGAATCTGTTTTAATTGCAGGTATTGAACAGACATTTCATTGATAACAATTATGATAATAATATGTTTGCTTCCTGGATGTACATGTATATTGCTGCCCCATATATCTGTAGTCAAAACCATAGATATAACAGTGCTATTATATGTCGGTTTTCTATGTATGTTGGGTTCATGTAGATGCATATGATGGTGGGATGGTGTATATGACACTCACATTGCAGGGTTTCCTGAAAGCCAGAGTCCACCTGTCCGGGAAGGCCCACTACTGCCGCTGGATCCATCCACTCCTTCAGAGCCCACTCTCATCCACAGTATGCCTTCGCTGCCAGCATCGTCTTTACCTACATCTGGCTGTCATCATATCATTGTTTCACAGACTTCCCATCCCTGCAACATTCTAATGATGCAACAGCTGAAGCAACCTCATTCCAGGCACAAGTCTTATCACCAGCCCTCACATCCCTCCCAGTATGTATGATGCTATGGTGGGTACGGATTTCCCTGAGGAGGATTTCTGTCTCCTCGAGGCTATAATTGTGGGCCCTCTGCTTTGGTAGAACCTCTTGCCCTGCCAACTGTGCCCGGGTTGCTGGTCTCCCTGTTCTCTCCCTGGGTCCTGCCCCTCATCCCCACTACCTCCTCCCATGATCAGGCCCCTGACCCTCTGCTCCTACACCTTGTGTGCACATCATACTAAAATGAACTAAAATGCAAGTTTTAGCGAGTTATGGTTGCAAAGTGTTACGGGCTGTAATTTTTTTTTTTCAAACTACTACAGGTCTCGCAATGTGAATGGTGTAATTGAATTTCTGTTGTTCTGCAGGTCATAGGGATGAGCACCTATGGTGCTCATCTCCACCAGCGCAGTGAGCGCCCTAGGCGCTCACTGCCTAAGACGTACGGAGTCGTGGTGATGAGCTCCTACGGCACTCATCTCCACCAGTGCAGTAAGCGCCTTCGGCACTCACTGCCTAAGTCGTACCGGGTCGTAGGGATGAGCATCTATGGCGCTCATCTCCATCAGGGCAAGGAGCCCTCAAGCGTTAGAAACAGGCCATATTGCTCACAACTATATATGTGATATATATATATATATATATATACTGTATATATATATATATATATATATATATATATATATATATATATATATATACACAAGCACACACACATAATAAATCAGTACATTACTATAAAGATAAACGTGGCAGGCAGGGGGCTCAAACCCATGACTTAGCAGTAAGGATATACGTTTACAACAAGGTGTTACCTACTGTGCTACCATAACTCCCTAACACTTGCATTTTAGTTCACTATTATGATGTGCACCAGTTAGAGACACCTGTCTCATTCTATATGCTGGGTTTTGTGTAATGCACTACACTCTGGGCACATAACATACACAGTAGACTGTATTATAGGAAATATGGAAATTTTCAGTCATTCTAATAATTGTCACACTGCCAGTGACAAATATATAAATATATATATTTATATATATATATTTGTCACTGGCAGTGTGACAATTATTAGAATGACTGAAAATTTCCATATTTCCTATAATACAGTCGACTGAGTATGTTATGTGCCCAGAGTGTGTGGTTAGTGTAGTGCATTATACATTTGTATATGTGCCCAAAATATACTCAGTCCATTCCTCTATATATATGTTTAGTACACAAAACTGAATACATGCTCAGAATGTATTCTCAGTGCTGTTCACTGTTTATATGCCGAGAATGTGCAGTCCACTGTGTCTGTAATGTTCCCAGAATGTGTGGTTAGTGTAGTGCATTGAATATGTGACCAGTACATGTACTAAGTAAACGTTACTGTATATGTGCTAAGTGCAGTCCATTGTGTATATGCCCAAAGTTCTATCTATTCTGTGTACCAAAGTGTGTACCAAGTACCAAAAATGTGTGCCCATTATGAATTCTGTGTATGTGCCCAGAATGTGTGCTCAGTGCTGTCTACTTACTTTCCCTTCACCTCGCAGATTCCCTTTTTATGCCCTGCCTACATCTTACTATACACATTTGCCATTTTCCTTTCAAGAATCAGATTGGACCTTTGCCCTGGGATAATTGGCTGTAAGTGGCCTAACTCTGCAGCACAGTTACTGATACAGGTAATAGGACTTTGTAATGTCATCCACTATGACACATATGTTATGTGTCTTAAACAGACCAGCCAATGAGTTGTGCTCTTAAGCAAAGCAGTAAGTGGTGCAGTTAATGGATAATCATGTAAGCAGACTGGTAGTAATCAGGGGTGGAGTTATTGCTATCAAAGGCTGTTATTGCTATCAAAGGCTGTGTTATGCCCTTGTTGTCATAATGTTTTATTTCTTTTATTTTTTTGTAGTATTTTGTTCTGTAGTACAGTGATCTTTTCGCTTCATGCAAAATTCCCGCTGCCCTGTCTGTCCCTTTGTGGCCCTCTCTGCTTTCCCATTGTTATTCCCTCCAATGCCCCCATCCTTTCGTTCCTCTCCCTCCTCATCTCGCTCCACCCCTACTCTCCATCCCCCATCTCTCTCTCTTGCCCTTCTGACTACCCTTTCTCTCTTCTCCTCTTCTTTCTCCCCTATTTCCCTCTTTTCTGCTTCACCCTCTCTTCTCTACCTTTTTCATTACATCTCAAATTCCTACCTCTTCTCTCCCCTCCTGTCTTACCACTCATCTCACCCCAGCCTTTCTTTCTTCATACCCTTCTCTTTCTCTCTCTAGACATCCTCTGCTCCCCTTTTATGTCTCCCACTCCTCTCTTTCCTTTTTTTTTTATTTTTATTATTTTGTACATATAAAAGAGTAATACAGCTAATAATATATATATAATTACACCATACAAGAGAGAATAATAAACAGTACAAAGGTATGACAACACACAATCTTATTATCCCAACATCTTTGATATCTCTCAAGTTTTAAGTATATTTTAAGATCAACAAGCACAGAGGAAAAAATAAAAAAGAACAGAGAAGAAAGAGAAAAAGAGAGGAAAAAAAAAAAAAAAAATCGTCATAGAAACACTATCAAGGAGAGTTCCATCGCCATAGATTTTCTAACTCAATGTCAGGTATTGGTCCCAGAGCTGCCATTTTATTAGACGAGTGGCCTTGGGGATATTATCTCGGACGTTATCCGGCGTTTCTGATCTCATCATTTCTCTATTCTTTGAGATGGTGTTCTCTAGTTCTTTCCAAGAAGGTACTTGAGGTTGTTTCCAATGTTTCACCAATAGCCATTTGGCAACTAGGCATATGTGTGATATTAGATATCTTTCCCCTAATGGGAACATTTCCATTTGTGAGTGTAGAATAAATATTAACGGATTGCAAGAAATGTGTTTCCCAGTAAGAGCCGAAAGTTCTTTGCTTACTCTCATCCAGAATATTTTAATTTTTTTACAGTCCCACCACATATGGATGGTTGTGCCTGGTAGTCCGCATTGTTTCCAGCATAGACCATCTAAGTTACTATATATTTTTTTTTAGTTTATTAGGTACATAGTACCATCTATGGATTATTTTTACCATCATTTCCTTATATGAGGAGTTAATTGATGAATTCTTAATGGTACTGAAAATTTTAGTCCAGTCTTCCTCTAATATTATAATTTTCAAGTCAACTTCCCAGGCTAATATACCCAAACTCTTTTCAAAGGGAGTGTTTTCATCAATTATATTACTAAATTTGGAAATAATATGTGACGGTTCACCTTTGATTAAATATTCTTCCATTTTCCAAATTTTGTTCATGTTATTGATTTTATAAGAGTAAGATATCTTTGTAAACTTTCATACTCTAACCACGTTATTTTATCTAGATTAAATTTCTCTTTAAGTCTTTTCAGTTCCATTAAATTTCCTTTTTCGTATAGATCTCCCACGTTTCTAATGTTATGTAGTTTTAGTAAAGATAAAAATAATCCATTTGAGTTATTATTAAGAAAGTCTATTGGTGCTGCCAAAGAAGGAGACTGTGTCAATAAGAGTTTTATTTTATTTTTATGCCATGTGTTAATAATATATTTAATATTAGGAGGTAATTCTGAGCTCCCCTTCTGTTTATACTTATCAATCCATAGTATATTTTTTATTGGTGATCTTCCCAATAGGGAGTCCTCTATTGTTAACCATCTTGGAATATTTTGTATGTAGTTATATCCAGCTGCTTGTGTAAGTATAATTTTTTTATTTAGCTCTTTGATAGAGGGAGAGCTTAATCCCCCTTTCTCAGGTTTCTTGCATATTATAGATTTTTTGATTCTTGTTTTTTTCCCCTGATATATAAAATCATCTAATGTTTCTTGAATAATTCTTATATGATAAGCTGGTATTTTACCCGGAAGACATCTCATTATATATGTGATTTTAGGGATTAGACTCATATTAACTGCATTTATTCTAGATAACCAAGATAACTGTAAAGATCTCCAATCATTCAACTGTTTTCTAATTTGTTTCAGTATATCATTATAATTATCTTTAAAGATATTTTTTATATGATCTGGGAATCTTATCCCCAGGTGT
Organism: Discoglossus pictus; assembly: GCA_027410445.1. Lineage (NCBI taxonomy): Eukaryota > Metazoa > Chordata > Amphibia > Anura > Alytidae > Discoglossus > Discoglossus pictus. The sequence continues at coordinate 196,763,421 of CM050165.1, read as the reverse complement.
ACTAAATGAGAGGACTTCCAACAGTAAGAATATAAATTCACTAACCTGTTTTTTTCCTCTAATGATATATTACAGGTCAATACTTCCGTTTTCTGTTGGTTGATTTTAAAGTAGGAAAATGTACCGAATTCTTCAAGAACAGTCTGTAGGGCTCTACAGGAGTGTTCAGGGTTTGTTATTGTTATTATAATATCATCTGCATATGCCATTATTTTATATTCCTCTTGTCCCATTTCAATCCCTTTAATTTCTGCGGAGTCTCTAATATTTATCAATAAAGGTTCGAGGAATAGGACAAAAAGCAATGGGGATAATGGACGGCCCTGCCGAGTCCCATTCGATATTAGAAATTTGCCCGAGTTAAATTGTGGAGATGAGATATGTGCTATAGTATTTGAATAAAGGGGTTTTATTGCTGATGAAGCAAAACTTTTCAAGCCAAAACTCTCCAGAACACCCTCTAGGAAGTCCCAACTGACCCTGTCAAAAGCTTTCTCTGCATCTAATGACAGGGTCAGGGAGGAGATCCTCTTTTTTTTTATATAGTTCAAGGTGTCCAACAATCGCCTGGTATTATCTGACGCTTGTCTATTCGGAATAAATCCTGTTTGATCTGGTTGTATTAAGGAGGATATAATCTTGCTTAATCTATTAGCCAAAATTTTAGAATAGATTTTAATATCGACATTGATTAGGGAGATTGGGCGATAGTTTTTATAATCTTCAGGATTTTTTCCTTGTTTCAGTATATTAACTATTTTTATTTCCGTTAATTCTGATGGTATCACTCCTTCTTGTTTTATCTCATTAAAGAGATTGCATAAAGTACTATTCAATTCTTTACTAAGATAACGATAAAATAGGTTATTAAATCCGTCTACCCCGGGTGTTTTATTTATTTTATTTTTGGACACAATTTCTGTTATCTCTATACTTTCTATTTGTTTATTCAGAAAGCTAAGCTGTACTTCCGATACTTTGGGGAACTTTATATTATCTAGGTATTGTTTAATCTCTTCTATTCCTGGCTTAACTATTTGATGATCTTTCTCTAGATTGTACAGATTACTATAATATTCCTGGAATACTGATCCTATCTTGTCTGGATGGAATTGGGGAATGTTATTTGAATCTAGAATTTTTTCAATATGGTTTTTAATATACTGTTTCTTCAATTTGTTAGCTAGGAATTTACCTAATTTGCCCCCTTCGAAGAATTGTGTCCGCTGAAATTTCCATAATATTTTGTCTGATTGAAGCTGAAGAATCTTTTGTATTTGAGAATTTATGTCTTTTATTGCTTTACTATTTTCATTGTTTGGAATCTCCCTAAAGATATCTTTCATCTTATTTAGTTCCAAATAGAGGGTCCTTAAGGACTTACCTCTTAACCTTTTCACTTCAGCTGCTTTTGCAATAAATATGCCCCTCATGTATGCTTTATACGCACACCACAGAGTTATATCCGAATTAACAGATGGCTTGTTAATTTTTAAAAATTCCAGGGTTTCTTTTTTCAAGAATGTTACAAATTCTTCATCCTTCAGGAGCCAAGAGTCCATCTTCCAACTATTCTTTTTTCTTTGGTTATTTGTATTTAGATCTTGTATAATTAGTTCATTTAGAGAGTGGTCTGACCATGGCGTAGGACGGATGTTTATCTTTTTAATTACTTTTAAAGTTGGAAGATCAGTTAATATATAGTCTATTCTAGAAAATGAGTTATGTCTTTATGAGAAATGGGTATATTCTCGTACACCTGGATGTAAGATCCTCCATGAGTCAATCAAATTATTGTCTTCTTTAATTTTACGGAATGCTTATGAAGTACAGTTTGTTTGTGATACTGATTTCTTAGGTCCGACTATTTGTTTATCTAAATTGTCATCCAATATCATATTAAAGTCCCCACAAATTATTAGCCAACCTCCTTTGATTCTATTAATCTCTTTAAGAAGCTTCCTAAGAAACCCTATTTGACCTTTATTTGGTAGATAGGCATTAACCAATGTTATTAAGCGCCCATCAATCTGTCCTATCCATATTATATATCTACCCTCTGGGTCGATCTTTCTACCTTCTTCTGATATTTTCAGGCTATTTTTAAATAAGATAGAGACCCCTTTTGATTTTTTCTTAAAGGTAGAGTCTATTCTATTTGTAAATTTTGTATTATTCATATATTTTAGATTTTCCTGTTTTAAGTGTGTTTCCTGCAGACATAGGATTTCAGCATTTAATTTGTTAAAAAGGTATATGTGGTATTCCTTGATTGTTTCCATGACTCGAGAAAAAAAAAAAAAAAAAAAAAAAACACATATAATAAAGAATAGCCCCAAAAGGCTGTCAGAATAGTCTTAAAAGCCAGCTGCAAATTAAGAAAAAATGTCAGCTGATATTTTGCAAGACGCATTAGATATTGAGAAGTGAAAATATATCGCTCAGTTGCTGAGCGAGGGGGTGAGATCTAGGGTACAGATAATATGAGTAAGGGTTCAGGAAAATATAGAAAATATGGTACATTTGCTACACGTCATCATTAAGATGGTTATCTCTTAGTCCTCGGACAGTCTAGATGGGAAATCCCCTAAACCATATACTTTAAATTTATTAGTTTTTACTTGAGCATAACTCCCCCTAGTGTAGTCATATCTATTTAATTCAGAATACCTCCCTTCCATCTAAAATTAAAATGCATTTATTACATTTCAACCGTCCGAGGAAGAAAAGATCCCACAGGTAGTATATTTTTTAAATGCACTGAAATCTTCCATATATGACTCTATTTTTCACCTTATCTTTTCTAATATTTTCATATAGTATACGATATAGTTTCCATTCTGGAGACAATTACTTACAAGTGTTCTATCATAGTGAATGTGACTAATCTTAATTTGATTACTAGGTACTACTATTCCAGTGATTTTACTTTTCTTAAAAATAAGAGTTTTGCTTATTTGTCCTATCTAACTATTAAATTATATTTTATGTGATAGATTAATATTAAAAAAAATTTTTGTCTCAGAGTCACATGGTCGTGAATCTTTACGTTTGATAGAAGAAAAATCTATTTGTGCTGAAAATACTTCTATTATTATTGTGACCTTCTAACTATAATCATCTTTATAATAATCTTTGTGTTTAATAGGTATCTACCTATCACCCTTCACCTTACTACTGATTTTGGATTCTATTCTTCAAACGCTATATACTAGTATTACTAATTTTACCCTACACCCAGAGTAAAACAAAAAAAAAAAAAAGAAAAACAATCCATTTGTGTTAAAAATATTTCTATTGTCATTATGACCGTCTAACTATGACCCATTTATTTAAAAATCTTTGTGTTAGTGAGTATTTATCTGTCCCCCTAACCTTGCTGTCTATATGGAGTACTATTCTTTTCTCTATCCCTTTCATTATACTTCTTACTCCCAAACTTATCAAGTACCCATGTCTCTATTCTACGGTTTCCAGAGATTATTTATCTCTTTTTTTTTTTTCCAGTCCAGGTTTCCTGCTCTCAGTTCCAATTTTTTAACAACCTCTATATTATTTTCTATATGTATATCCCATTCCTTTAATATTTCTATAGCCTCTTGAACTGAGTTTATTTTAACCCATTTTAAATCTTTATAGATTAATAAGCCTGATGGCTGTGCCCATTTATATCTAATTTCTTTTAGCCTAAGTGTACTAGTTATTTGTGTAAATTCCCTTCTTTTCCCCAACGTATATGCCGATAAGTCTTGAAATATTTTTATATTATCATATGGATGGTCTAGTTGTTTCTTTAAAAAGGCATTTTTTAAGACCATTTCTTTTGAGGATAAATAGTGTAGTTTTAATATAATGTCTCTGGGGATGGATTTGTCCATTGTTTTAGCCAAAGGGAGTCTATGCAATTCATCCATTTTCCATTGGTCTTTCTGTAACTCCGGTGCCAGGTAATTAAACAGTCCTTTAACGTTTGACTCCAAGTCTTCTCCTTGAAATGCTTCAGGTATCCCTCTTAGACGCAAATTATTCTTTCTGGATCTATTCTCCAAGTTGTTAATTTTTATGCATAGTTCCTCATTTTTATTTTCTAAGGCAGTTAAACAGTTGAGGATAGCATTATTGTCCATTATAATTTTATCACAGACATTTTCATTAGCTTCAATTCTTAAAGATATATTGTTAATAGATTCGGTAATTTCAGACATTTGTTTTGAAAGGTCCCTTGTCAGGTTAACTTGAAATTCTTTTAAGATGGACTTTAATTTAGAGCATGTGAGTATTTCCTCTTCTTGAGTGGAGTTATCCTCCAGATTTCCCTGGGGAGGTTTTTCGGGGTACTGGTTTTCTACAAGGTCTAAACTAGTATCCGCATGAGAGGAATCTGAAGTATTACTTTTGTTTCTAGGGGAGAAGAAGTTTGATTGTTTTGTTGAATCTTTTATTTTCTCCTTTAGTCTTGTTTTATTGACTATGTTACTTTTTTTGTTTGACATTGTTAGACCTTTTGTAATCTTCTTGTTTTTACTTTAGATCTTTTCTTTCCTCTTTTCTTTCTCCTTTTTCTTCTTTTCTTTTTTCTTCCCCCCTTTCCACCCTTTTCCTCTTCACTCCTTACCCTTTGTCCTCCCCTTCTTTCCTCTCTTTCCTCTCTCCTTCTCCCCTCTTTTCCTTTTTTCCTCTTTTTTTTCTCCCCTTTTTTCCCTTCCTTCCTCTTCCTTCCTTTTTCCCCCCTTCTCTTCCTTTCTCTCTCCCTCCTCCTCTCCCCTTTCTTTTTTTTCTCTTCTTTTTCTTCCTTTCTTTCTCCTTTTCACTCTTCCTCCCTACCTTCCCCTGGGCAAGTAGTTCTTTTCTTTTCTACTAATTTATCTATGGGGAGAGTGTCTTTTAAAGGAGAGTAGAGTTTACTTTCTTACTTTCAGAGGATATGATACTTCAGTGTTGATTGGTGATTTTGTCTGTTACTTTTAGGGACATATTTATCAACTTTCCAAGGCGGTTGTTTCACTATTACTTAAAGAAGTTACAACGTTCTAATTTTCCGGGGTCTTTAGCTTATAAATTGTATAATAAACGTCTTTAGGAGAGGTTCTTTAACCAACCTTCCTCTTAGTCTTTATCCAAGGAATGTTTAATATGCTAGTTTCCGCTTATTATACATTTTTTCTTTTTCTTACATTTGCATTATCTATACACCGTCATATAGAAAAGTAAAAGGCTGTATCAGCCACAGCCGAGCCACTTACCCTTCCACCCAGACAGGACAGACCCAGCACGCAGCGCTATAGGCGCTTCTTCAACTTCAACTCACCACACACAGTCCATGCTCCAATTGGAGCTCTTAACTTGCGAGGTAGAGGGTGAGTAACAATGAATATTAGTTATATGCCAGCTGTGCTAGCTCCTATTTGGTGTAGCCTTACCGGGTAGCTCTTTCTAGCTCTTTCTAGGCCCTGCTGTGTAGGGCTATGAATATGGCGTTTCCCAACGGTTCTGCTTCAGCTGGTGGTATTTATTTCGCGGGGGATTTCCCTCCACACTGTTGTACCACTCCAGTCTTTATTTTTCAGGCTATCCGGAGTTAATTACCTCTTGGCTCTTCTTTAATCTTTATAAGTCTTGGGGGGTCTGTCCTGGGGGGGGGGGGGGGTCCCAGGCTTCTTGCTTAAATGGCTGTTCGCTCCCACATCGGGCTGTATCAGGTTCACAGGTTCAGAGGCATTATTCACTCGCTAGGGTAATATCTCCTTGCAGGAGAGAAACATGTCTCTCTGGCGTCCGTCCCCCTGCAAACTGACACGGCAGTCTCACGCTGACGTGCACATCACTTCCGGCGCCATCAATTCTACCCACTCCTCTCTTTCCATCCCATCTCCCCCTTATCTTTCTCTCTCTTTCCCTTATTTTGCCTTCTCTATCTCCCCTTTTAACTCTATTCTCTCCGCCTCTATTCTTTCCTCTCCTCTCTCTCCATCCTCTCTTTATTTGTATATATATCCCTTTACTCCCTTCCCCTTCTCTATCTAATCCACTTTAATCTCTCCACCTTCTTTCTTCTCTTCTCTCTTCACTCCTTCTCATCCTTCCTCTCTCTTTCTATCTTCTTTCCCCCTTTATTCACACCCTCTCTCGCCTCGCCTTCTCTCTTACACTGTTCAGTCTACAGTGTATAAGTACTGTATGTGTGTCTTGTAAAGTCCGTGTGTGGTCCAGTTTAGAAAACCTGGTTTGGGTCTGTGTATTATTATATTTTATTTGTAGCGTGCCAGCAGATTCATGCCACAAGCAACATTATCTAAATATTAGTGGTGAGGGATAGGGTGAATTAATGTTTAATTTAACTGAAGAACCCTAAAAGAGATATTGTGATATATTGAGAACCCTAAATATTCCCTCAAATTCAATGAAATAAAGTTATATGTCAGAGAGTCGAGATTAGAGGTCTTGTGTATGAATTATTATTCCCCTTTGTAATTATGTTGCTGATGTTATAATAATAATAGCTTCTAAATTTTTTATGTAGTTGTTCAAATAATCTGAATAATGTAAGAAACATTTTAATGATGAGAAACACTAGGGTTACATATATAATATGCCAATAATACCCGTAATTTTCCAGTAAAAGTGCCCCTGGATTTATAAAAAATGGTCAGCTTATTGAAGAGTCCCTTTAAAATACACAATAACAAATTTGTAATTTATGTGTCCTTTTATACTGTAATGATATGTGGTACTTTTTATTGTTACTGTAGTTTCCACTGTGTATTTTCCTTGCAGTTGTATGTCTAATAGACTGCATATATTTTCCTATAAGAGTGAGATATGAACCCTTATTTTATTATAATAAATACATTCACTGAATCTTACATTGAATGTATCAATTGTGGATGATGTAGGTTGTAGCCAGGGTTTGCATGTTAAATAGCTCAGAAAAATATTTTTTTGAGAAAACCAACTAGAAATGTCAATAACATTGTTATGTGGAACATATAACTAGTAATGAAATTTAATTTTCTTCCAGTGATATGCTGCATGGCCTATTATGTCTCCTTCTACTAACCCACCCACTTTCTTCCATTGCCTCTGGAGGTTTTCCCATTGAGCATCTGCCAAATGTGCTAATAGTATTACTTTATTCACAGAGAGAATCACAAAAACATCTGATAATATTTATTATTGTACTATATTTGAAAGCAGCATTTTTCTTAAATGAACAAATTGTTTTGAGTTATAAATATTTCAACCCCTTAGTTTATATTAAAATAGCAAACAGGTAGCATGTAACTAATACAATGCTATAAAAACATATTGTTAGCTTTATTTAAGTGTATTAGATATAAATTATATAAATTATTTTAAAATTATGATTTTTGGAATAGGTACAAGGGTTTACAAGGGTTTACCTTGTAATGTTTGATAGCAGTTTCTCTAGGGAAGGAGAGTAGTAGTAGCTTAGTAAATATAGTGTTATATAAGTAAATATAATAAATAGTAATAAATATAATGATTGCTCACAGTGTTTTAAATACATTCTTATAACTTGCTCTCAAAATAACCCTATTGCAATTGATTGTGATAGGTCTATATGGAATGAGTGGTTAATTCAAAACAGGGCTCACTAACAGCCTTATTAAATTGCAATTCAGCCAATTGAATAGGGCTCTATTTAAGCACATAGCAATTTTTTTTTTACAAAAGTTTTTAGTTAGTGAACTTCTATTCGGCAGCAAGGTCTTCACTAACTAAAAACTTCTGTAAGAAAATATGCTATGTGCTTAAATAGAGCCCTATTCAATTGGCCAAATATGGTGATAGGCTGTAATGAATTGCAGCCCGTCTATATGCATCATAGACTCTGTGATGCTTTACAAAATCTCCAGACTAGTATCAGGGGTTTGTTTCTACTAGGGCTCGGGGCTCAGAAAGCCTAGACCTAGAGTAGCACATTTGCATGGGGCAGTTACTGTAATGTTACAAAGATTTAATCAGTCTGTTCTAGCTTCCCGCAATTGATTTGCGGGTTACAGACTGAAAATTCCTGCGGGTGGTCAAAAACATAACTCTGACCCATCTCCGCCTTTGATCTTTCAAGCTGGCAAATATTACAATCGCTAAAATATCAGACCAAGATTTAATTGCAACAATTCCACAAGGCTGCAAATTGCTTTCAAACCCATAAATGGCAAATATAGCAAAAAATATTAAATAGGACCCATAAGTGGGTTAAACACCTATTCATAACACTGCAAACACAAATGAAAACACACTACTGTACTTTAAAATACAAGGAAAACAATGGAAGGCATTACAATGAATTGCACAACAATCACCAAGGTACAGATAGGCCTCAAAATTATTATTTTTGTAATATATTTGAATGGATTATGCATATGCCGATATGAAAGTGTTGCTGCAAGATGCATAAAGACACACTTCCTCACTAAATTGCAACACAAAAACATGAAACTGCCTGACAAACTATCCCTTACACTCCCAGAGGCTCAAATGTGGACCCTAATAATAATGATAAGATATTCAGTTATATATGTCACTCATTAGATCTAGATTGGAAAAATAACTGGAAAAAATACACCACCACATGACATATGAAGTACTAGGCCAACATACACCACAGCAATGTTGTCCAACCCATCAGGAAGGGCCTTATACACACAAGGAAGCTGTTCAGAGGCACGTAGAGCAACAGCCAACTTACCTCTGTCAGGGCCAATCTTGGCTACACCCATCTTGTAAAGTCCCACGCCATTGCTGTTGGACATGTGGCAACATGTATACCCATTATTATTTTGTGAACCCATATCAAGTGTTCTTGTATCAATGAATTCATAATTTCATCTGTCATTTTGTTATCAACCTTTCAGGGGAATGTTGATACTCAAAAGTATCACAATTTATACTTCTCATGTGTATTAACTCACAAACCTCACCAAGAATGTTCTGCAAACAACATATCCCAATGCTGAGAATAAAACCTAAAGTAGTGATGACTAATACATATTACAACTTTAAAACCATGCCCGTGTCACTGTAATGGGCTGTAATGTTCACATGACAATCTATTGGACAGTAACTAGGGCTCATTAGTTTAGATATATGAATGTGATAGAAATGTGATGTATGTTGATGTCCCAAAAACCCAACCATTGAAATCACACAGAGACGGTGATAACGGTATAACAAAACTTTATTTTATACACAGAGCACACTGTACGTTAATATTATGGGTGTGGTGTGGGCTGACCCTGGAAGGGCAAAATACTTTTTAAGAAAAAGGGGAAACCTAAACGGGAAATGTAATACTACATAATAATGATGATGCATAGCATCTACTAGGGTCATATGTGGTCACTACACCACAGTAACCAGAATCTGATTAAAAAAAGGATCATCATAAATCACTCCATCTGTGTACACCCTGAATACTGGACAATCAGCATTTTTCCGTAGAGTGACTGATCTGTTGTCTGACTGGCAATACTCAACATGGATCGTGGGTGGGGACATGAATTCAGTTTTAGACCTGGCAAAATATAGATCAAATTCCACTTCCCCATCTGTAATTCCCTCAGTTACCAAATCTTTTAAATTATAGCTTGAAAACTTTAATATGCTTGATGCCTGGAGAATGGTACATCCTAATGAACGTGAATATAAGAATTATTCGGCCAAGCATGACTCCCACTCCCACTATGTTTTAATTCAGCAACATTTAGCCCCAAACTTGTTGGATGCAGAGATCCAACCCATTGCGTGGTCTGACCATGAAATAACCAGTATTTCTTTAAGTGACCTTCTACCTAAGGGTCGATCTCCCTCATGGGCACTAAACCCAGCCATTCTGAATGATAGAGAAACAAGAGAGAAGATTCAAAGCTCCCTAGTGGAATACTTTGACTTGAATGATGATGGGGAAGTAGATCAGGCAGGAGTGTGGGCTGTGCACAAGGCAGTGTTGAGAGGCATATGTATCCAAATTGGTTCCATCTAAAAAATTAGATTTAGACCAAATCAATACTTTAAATGGTAAGATATCTGCCCTTCCAAACTATCCCCCTTCTCTACCACCACCTGAGACCCAAAGAGAAATCCATAAACTTAATCAGGATTTACATGAGATTCTACAAAAAAAGGTGGTCTCTGTGTTACAAAGAACTCAATCACAATACTTTACTTACACAAACAAACCAGATAAAATGCTAGCCAAAAAAGCTCAACCAACAAAGAGAAAACTTATTCATCCCCAAATTAAGGGTAGAAAATGGCAGGACCATTTACAGGCCAAATTACACCACAGAGGCCTTCAAAAAATTCTATGCTAATCTATACTCGGCACCTCCTAGCTCAGACTCCATAGATCACAACGTCAAATTGATAACTTTTTGTCCTCCATTAGCCTCCCAAAACTAGATATGGAAAGATCTGAGTTATTAGATGTCCCAATATTCCTAAACAAAGTTAAAAATGCTATAAAAGAGTCTAAGTCACATAAAGCCCCTGGTCCGGACGGGTTTACCAATTTTTACTACAACCAATTTATTACTACGTTATCACCTCATTTACAAGCTATGTTCAATGACTTTTTGTCAGGTAAACCTATGAGATCAGGGTTCTTATAGCCAAAAGTGGTTGTAATACATAAGGAAGGCAAGGACCCATCCCAATGTGAGAGCTATAGGCCTATCTCCCTGATCAACTGTGATGTCAAACTATACTCTAAAATTATAGCAAATAGACTTTCCCAAATGTTACCAGGTTTAATACATCTGGACCAGGTAGGCTTCATTAAGAGCCGTGAAGCTCGGGGGCCCCGCCCAGGAAGCACAAGATGATGTGCTTTCCCGCCGTAGGAACTCTGCAGCTCACTGAACAGCACTACCGCAATCCCTCGCGCCATGTGGAGAGAACGGCAGTACCCGGAACACTGACACAGCTTGTGGCAGAGACAAGTTGCTGAGGGGCCGTGCAGACTATTAAGTGCTACATATTGAGGAAGTGCTGGCTGGTGGAGGGACCACCTCAGAAGCGGGAGACATCAGCGCTGTTGATAACCGGCCCTTCATGGCCTGGCAAACCTGGGAACTGCTCCAAAGTTCGCTTGCCACAGGTTTCTGCTGACCGCTTCTTTCCTGGACCAGACAGAATCAAGCTGTACACCCACGAAGGGGAATACACTGAGAGGTAACAACTGGTATGTGTGTGGAAGAGTCTGGAGCTGGAGAGATGGAGTTACCGGCGGTAAGGCTGTGTTGATACAATACTATTCATTTGCATTTGGGTAACAGGGCTAATAGCCCATAGAGACACTCATTATATGCAGTTGCCTTTAATATAAAAGATCATCTTTTACAAGAACATTGATGCAATACAGCAGCCAGTAACCCTCTCCTGAGATACACAAGGGTTTGAATGCCACTGAAAAGTACCCTAAAAAGTTTTTAAGATCTGAGGAAAGGAGAAATTAAGAAAAGGATTTGAATCTTTTCTTTTTCCTGATAAAACCTTTATGATGTATTCCCTTGAGTTGGTCTCTCGTGAGAGCAGTATTCTGAGTGTTTACAGCTGAGCCGCAAGCTGGAGACTTGGAAATAGAAAAATTAAAGAGGACTTTTCTAGACAAAACAATTTGAGACTCAGAGGAATTCCGGAATCCTTGTATGCTGAAGAATTAACAGCATTTATAACGGCCTTCTTCTCACATTTAGTATCTCCCAGTAAACCATGCATTAATATGCTGGATCGGATCCATAGGATGCCGTCAGCAAAAGATTTCAAAAGGGAAAAGGTCAGAGACGTAATTGTGAAAATACATTTTTACGAATATAAAGAAGCAGTTCTAAAGGCATCATGGCAGAAAGATAAATTCGATTCCCCTTTTGAAAATTTAACTATATTCACAGACCTTTCAGGGGATACTTTAAATAAACGTAGAAGTTTTATTGAAATTACTAAAGCCTTAAGAAGGGAGAAAATAATATATAAACGGGGATTCCCCACAAAATTAATTATCTCAAAAGTTAACCGGACCATAATGGTAAGCTCAGTACAAGAAGGGGAAATATTATTAAAGGAATGGAAGATTTAATTCATAGAAACAGTTAGGGATAAAAGCTCAGAAGGTGATTTACAAAAATTTCAACTTAGAGAATGGAAAAAGAAGTAGTCGTTGGACAGCTAAAACGCAGTCCGATTTGGACTGGGCAAGGGTGGAATAAGGGGAATGAGGAGTGATGGAAAGGGGTAAGACATTTTAAGATAGGGGGATGAGAGAAGAGGAAATGAAATTAGAAGTCTGAATGTTGAGGTAATATAGCTTAATATAAAATGCACAAAATATGGTTATTTGTCAAGGGACAATCTTACACACTGGTTAGAATAGGTCTTAGAATTGAATTACTATGGTATTGTTAATCTTCCCATAAAGTGATTATCATAAGTAGTAAGTAAGTAGTGGAAAACTTTGCACAATGTAGTATCAAAAGCAAGAAAAGGGAAAAAAAAAAAGGAAAGAGCTAAAAAAAATAATAATATTGAAACACAGTAAATAGAGAAAATTAAAGCACATTAGTGATTAATAAAAGAGTCATAATATAGTAAGTATTCTTCCTCTTCTCCCCTCCCTCTTTTATCGGCCCACCCATGTGTCCCACTCCCCCCCTCGCAAAGTCCTAAAGAGGCATACTAAAAGGCGATTTAATCCTAAATATTGAGCGGGCAGCGTTCTTTGTGCGGGTTTGTTTTGTATGGGGCGGCTAGACGTAGTTAGATCTAGCTTTTCTCTTTTAATAGATTCTGTTCACATCTGTCTATTGTATAGGTTTAATATGTATGGGTTGTACATAAACGTGTTTATAAATGGAAAGGTTGTTGTTAAGGAAAGATGGTATCCCGTCCAAAATTATCCTAAATGAGGATAAAGATAGTTTCGCAGAATGTTCAGGGTTGGAATTCCCCATTCAAAAGAAGGGTGATCCTGGACCAATTCCAGAAGGCCCAGGCAGATATTGCATGTATTCAGGAAACACATTGGCAAAATGATAAAATCCCTCATTTTTATAACTCTTTTTTTACATCTTACATAGATTCAACCTTTATTAAGAAATCTCGAGGAGTATCTATTTTGTTTAGTAAGAATGTAAACATCCAATAATATTGTAGAGAAGTAGATTTGGAAGGAAGATTTATTATTTGGGGAGGTAAAATTAACCAGCAAAATTATACTATAGTAAATATATATTCTCCTAATGAGAGACAAAATCACTTTCTAAACAAGCTACTTAAAAAGGTCAAAAACCTTAGGATAGGTAAAGTAATCATCTGTGGCGACTTTAACATGGTTCTTGATGCCTCCTTGGACAAAAAAGATTCTAAATGTAAAAGCTTTGGTAATCATAATATAAGGAAAGCTAAACTTTTTCAAGAGTCTATCCTACGCTATGAGTTATATGATGTCTGGTGGTTGTGGCATGGCAATGAGAGAGATTATACTTTTTACTCCCACCGCCATGCATCTTATTCTAGAATTGACTATTTCCGGATAGATGCAAACTCCCTTATGGATGTTATATCATCCAAGATTAATATAATTAACTGGTCGGACCATGCAATGATCGAATTTTTACTAGACGACTGGATGGTTAAAAAAAGAAATCCCAGAAAGAGAATGGACATTTCTTTATTTAACAAACCAGACAAACAAATTATATTAAAGAAAGAGATAGAAACTTTTTTTGAAACAAATGAAAATTCGGTCAACGAATGTACAACAATATGGAATACTCATAAAGCATATATAATAGGGGTTTTGTCCTCTTGGAGTGTTGCTAGAAGGGTACAACAGGGCACCTCATTCCAAGATTTACATATTCAGTTAGCCAAACTGGAAAGACAGAATAAACTTAACCCAACATTTAATACCACGGGGGAGATATCACGGGTGAAAATGAATATAAATAAATGAATACAAAAAAAATATGGACAATTCCTTATGGAAGCTCCAACAAAGAAAATATTTCTTAGGTAATAAAGCAGGTAAACTATTAGCAAGAAAACTAAATAAAAAAAATCATATAATAGAATTCAAGAACTGATTATTGATACTAATAAGGCACCATCTACACTGACTAACCCTTGTCATATTGAAAAGGCATTCTTTAATTATTACAGGAATTTATATAATTTGGAAACCAATCAAGAAGTTATAAAACTTGGAAAAGAGGAAATAAAAACATTTCTAGATCAACTGTCACTCCCTAGAATCAATAAAGAAGATTTAGAGCTATTAAACAGTGATATAACGGTTTCAGAAATGGAGGAGGCAATTAATAACTTGAAATTAGACTCTGCACCAGGACCGGATGGATTTATAATTTTTTATTACAAAGCCTTTTAATCATCACTAATAAATCAACTAGCGAAAACATTTAATGAAATTAAAACAAAGGGTAAAGCTCCAAAAGAAATGCTAGAAGCAGCGATAATTAACATCCCAAAGCAAAATAAAGACTCTAGATACTGTATGAATTACAGACCAATATCATTAATGAACACTGACAAAAAACTATATGCAAAAGTACTCGCTATTAGACTGAATAAATGCTTGCCCAAATTGATAAATATGGATCAATCTGGGTACCTCCAAAACCGTCAGGGGGCAGATAATACTAGAAGACTGATTGATTTAATAACTTATAGTAAAGATAATCATAAACCATGTACAATTATTACCCTAGACGCAGAAAAAGCCTTTGATAGGTGAAACTGGGATCATATGTATCAAGTCTTATTAAAATTTGTGTTTGAAGGTTTTGGAGAAAAGTCAATCAGAGCCTTATATGACTCCCCAAGTGACTTCATCTCTGGAATTGGTTCAGGATCATCCTCTATACCCATTAATAACGGATCTCGACAGGGTTGCCCCTTATCTCCACTGATTTTTGTCCTAATGATGGAGCCTCTTGCAGAGGCGATCAGAGGAAACAACAACATTCATGGCATTAATATCAGTGAGATAGAATACAAAATTATGTTATATGCAGATGATGTGATACTAACTATTACTAAACCCAGCGAATCTCTAATTTACTTTTAAGAATTAATAAATAAATTTGGGAATATTTCCTATTATAAAGTAAACTGGTCTATAACAGAAGTGCTGTCTATTTATATAGATGGGAAAGAAAAAAATTTGCTGAAATCAATTTGGGACATAAACTGGGAAATGAATAAAATATCGTACTTAAGAATAGAATGTACTAACAAAATAGAAGAAACAATTCAAATAAATTTAAAAAAACTTTATAACAAAATAAAAACCCAGTTAGATAACTGGAAATTAAATATGCTATCTTGGTTAGGCAGGATTGCAGCTATAAAAATGTCTATCTTACCTCAAATTAGCTATCTTTTTAGATGTTTACCTCTGAACATTCCCATCTATATAATTAGAAAACATCAAACTTTAATTGACTCATTTATTTATAATGGGAAAAAACCCAGAATTAAATTGAAAACGGTTAGAAAAAGTTCTATAAAGGGCGGTATTGCAGCCCCATGTATTGAAGACTATTATAATGCTGTAAGACTTTCACACTGTGTAAATTGGTCATCTAAAATAAATAAGAACAGCTGGGTAAACATAGAACAAGATCTGTCCAGTAACTTGGTTTTATCCGAATGGCTTTGGTATGACAAATCATCATGTAAAATTAATAAATTAGCCCCCGCTGTAGTAAAATCCGGATTGGAATTCTGCTTTAAGTGGAACAAAAAATGTAACTTTTCTCCATCTCCTTCACCTGGAATGACACTGCTATGGCTGAGTAAGGTTCTTAATCTCCCATTTCTCCAGGACTGGAATAGCTGGAATATTCATTCACTGGGGGACCTTTTTGACTCAAGATGAAATCTTTTGCTGAGTTATGCAGAGAATTTGATCTCCCTTTGTCAAAATGGTTAGAATACGAAAGAGTTAAGATGACAATTATGCAATCAAAATTCTCCACTATGTACACTAGAGATTTAACTAAATTTGAAAAATTAGCATTATTTAATGATGGGAAACATTTAGGGCCCTATTAAATTCTCCCTCGTAGTTCTCTCGGTGCTCGCAAAAGGCAGTTTTCCTGCTGTTTGCGAGAACCGAATCTCTCGCAGCCTGCTTTACGATATGACTGCGAGAAAATGGCCGAGAATAGGCTCCGAGAGAGCTACGTAGCCTTAAATCTATGCACGAGTCTCGCATATCGTAAGAATCCCTACGTGGACAAAAAGTCCACGCAAGGGATCCGAAAGCCTCTACGTGCTGCCTCGGAACAGCCCGAGACAGCAGCGTGAGGCTCCCCCCTGCACCCTATACACATCCCCATGCTGCAGGGGTCTCTATCAGGACCCCTGCAGCACCCCCACATTAACCCCTTGCAGCGGGGGTCCCCGATCTGCATAGATCAGGCCCCCCGCTGCATTTAAAACTTTTAAATTCCCCGCCGCGGCTCCTTAAAGGGACCGCGGCACACTATTAGCCAATCCCGGCCGCGGCACTTAAAATTAACCCCCCTCTATGCTGGGGGTCCCCATCGGGACCCCCGAAGTGTCCCCACATAAACCCATTGCAGGGGGGGTCCCCGATCTGCATAGATCAGGCCCCCCGCTGCATTTAAAACTTTTAAATTCCCCGCCGCGGCTCCTTAAAGGGACCGCGGCACACTATTAGCCAATCCCGGCCGCGGCACTTAAAATTAACCCCCCTCTATGCTGGGGGTCCCCATCGGGACCCCCGAAGTGTCCCCACATAAACCCATTGCAGGGGGGGTCCCCGATCTGCATAGATCAGGCCCCCCGCTGCATTTAAAACTTTTAAATTCCCCGCCGCGGCTCCTTAAAGGGACCGCGGCACACTATTAGCCAATCCCGGCCGCGGCACTTAAAATTAACCCCCCTCTATGCTGGGGGTCCCCATCGGGACCCCCGAAGTGTCCCCATATAAACCCCCTGCAGCGGGGGGCCCCGATCGGCACCGATCGTGACCCTGCTGCAATTCAATTTTAAATTTCCCGCCTCGCGGGTCCTCAAAGGACCGTAAAGGTCCTGAAAGGACTCGCACTAAAAATAATAACCCCAGGCAACTATAATTACCCCATTAACTCATGATGGTCAATCCAGACCACCATAAGGCCTAAATTAACCCATTAACTCATGGTGGTCAATCCAGACCACCATAAGACCTAAATTAACCCATTAACTCATGATGGTCAATCCAGACCACCATAAGGCCTAAATTAACCCATTAACTCATGGTGGTCAATCCAGACCACCATAAGACCTAAATTAACCCATTAACTCATGATGGTCAATCCAGACCACCATAAGACCTAAATTAACCCATTAACTCATGATGGTCAATCCAGACCACCATAAGGCCTAAATTAACCCATTAACTCATGATGGTCAATCCAGACCACCATAAGACCTAAATTAACCCATTAACTCATGATGGTCAATACAGACCAGCATAAGGCTCTATTTAACCCCATCAGTCCCATAAGGGTATATTATTACCATTATGGGCCTGTTACAACCCAACATTAACCACATAAGTGCCATGATGGTCCTCAAGGACCATCATGACACTAACTACAAACACTACACTATAACCCCCAATAAACCATTTAATCTAAACTAACCCCCCTCTACACTAATCTATTAACACTTACACTACCTACCTACACTACCTACCCCCTAATAAACCTCCCCAACACTCTAATTACAAAAAACAAAAAACCTACAGTACAAAAAACAAAAAAACCTACAGTACAGAAAACAAAAAAAAATTACACACCTGAAAAGGAAAGACAGATAAACACAATACAATAATACATATAATACATTACATACATTACATACAATACATGACATTACATATAATATATTAAATATAATATATTAAATATAATATATTACATATAATACATTACATACATTACATACAATACATGACATTACATATAATATATTAAATATAATATATTAAATATAATATATTACATATAATACATTACATACATTACATACAATACATGACATTACATATAATATATTAAATATAATATATTAAATATAATATATTACATATAATACATTACATACATTACATACAATACATGACATTACATATAATATATTAAATATAATATATTAAATATAATATATTACATATAATACATTACATACATTACATACAATACATGACATTACATATAATATATTAAATATAATATATTAAATATAATATATTACATATAATATATTACATATAGTCCTAATCAAATACCCCCTATCTATCTAACATACAATCTATTTAATTTAAAATAAATCCTAACTATATCAAATACATCCCCCTATCTATCTAATATACAAAAAATCCTAACTACATACACAGACCCTTATTCTAAAATAAAATAAAATAATTACAGTCCTAACTACATACACAGACCCTAATTCTAAGCTAAAATCAATAAATTAAGACCACTTACCTTTAAGATGTTGCTTCAGATCACTAACCTATGGGTCAAACAAAAAAAAAAATTAGTACAAAACATTAACATCAAATAAATAAACATTATATACATTCTACATATTCAACTCACCTTTACAGCATGTCCAGTCACTGTTAAGCTCTTCCGGCGCGGCCCTGTTAAAAAAAAAAAACACAATACATGAATACATGAATACAATATATAAACAATAAATAAAATACACAAATAAACATCTAAATATACATTTAACTTACCTCCCCGCGATGTCCCCGGCCTTCTCTCCTTCAGCCCCGGCTGGGCCGCGCAACCACCCGCGCAAAAAAAAAAAAAAAAAAAAAAAACTACCGGAGGTCTGCACTGGCAGACCTCCCCGACGCTACTGAACCTCCCGGAGTCGTTTCCGGGAGGAAATTGGCATTGGCGGCTTGTGATTGGCTGAAAAAGCTGTCTATCAATTTCAGCCAATCAAAAGTCGTCAATGTGTGAGCCAATCAGGATGGGATACACCCCAATATCCCACCCTGATTGGCTAAAACACTTGTCTATCTTTATGGGAACCAATCACAACGCTCAGATGCCTTCAGCCAATCACTATGGGATACACCCCCACGGAGTGATTGGTAGAAGACATCTGCGCATCCTGATTGGCTCCTACATTGACGACTTTTGATTGGCTGACAGCTTTTTCAGCCAATCACAAGCCGACAATGCCAATTTCCTCCCGGAAACGACTCCGGGAGGTTCAGTAGCGTCGGGGGGGTCTGCCCGTGCAGACCGCCCGTAGTTTTTTTTTTTTTTTTTTTTTAGAGCGCGGATGGTTCCGCGGCCCAGCCGGGGCTGAAGGAGAGAAGGCCGGGGACATCGCGGGGAGGTAAGTTAAATGTATATTTAGATGTTTATTTGTGTATTTTATTTATTGTTTATATATTGTATTCATGTATTCATGTATTGTGTTTTTTTTTTTTAACAGGGCCGCGCCGGAAGAGCTTAACAGTGACTGGACATGCTGTAAAGGTGAGTTGAATATGTAGAATGTATATAATGTTTATTTATTTGATGTTAATGTTTTGTACTAATTTTTTTTTTTGTTTGACCCATAGGTTAGTGATCTGAAGCAACATCTTAAAGGTAAGTGGTCTTAATTTATTGATTTTAGCTTAGAATTAGGGTCTGTGTATGTAGTTAGGACTGTAATTATTTTATTTTATTTTAGAATAAGGGTCTGTGTATGTAGTTAGGATTTTTTGTATATTAGATAGATAGGGGGATGTATTTGATATAGTTAGGATTTATTTTAAATTAAATAGATTGTATGTTAGATAGATAGGGGGTATTTGATTAGGACTATATGTAATATATTATATGTAATATATTATATTTAATATATTATATTTAATATATTATATGTAATGTCATGTATTGTATGTAATGTATGTAATGTATTATATGTAATATATTATATTTAATATATTATATTTAATATATTATATGTAATGTCATGTATTGTATGTAATGTATGTAATGTATTATATGTAATATATTATATTTAATATATTATATTTAATATATTATATGTAATGTCATGTATTGTATGTAATGTATGTAATGTATTATATGTAATATATTATATTTAATATATTATATTTAATATATTATATGTAATGTCATGTATTGTATGTAATGTATGTAATGTATTATATGTAATATATTATATTTAATATATTATATTTAATATATTATATGTAATGTCATGTATTGTATGTAATGTATGTAATGTATTATATGTATTATTGTATTGTGTTTATCTGTCTTTCCTTTTCAGGTGTGTAATTTTTTTTTGTTTTCTGTACTGTAGGTTTTTTTGTTTTTTGTACTGTAGGTTTTTTGTTTTTTGTAATTAGAGTGTTGGGGAGGTTTATTAGGGGGTAGGTAGTGTAGGTAGGTAGTGTAAGTGTTAATAGATTAGTGTAGAGGGGGGTTAGTTTAGATTAAATGGTTTATTGGGGGTTATAGTGTAGTGTTTGTAGTTAGTGTCATGATGGTCCTTGAGGACCATCATGGCACTTATGTGGTTAATGTTGGGTTGTAACAGGCCCATAATGGTAATAATATACCCTTATGGGACTGATGGGGTTAAATAGAGCCTTATGGTGGTCTGTATTGACCACCATGAGTTAATGGGTTAATTTAGGCCTTATGCTGGTCTGTATTGACCATCATGAGTTAATGGGTTAATTTAGGTCTTATGGTGGTCTGTATTGACCATCATGAGTTAATGGGTTAATTTAGGTCTTATGGTGGTCTGTATTGACCACCATGAGTTAATGGGTTAATTTAGGCCTTATGGTGGTCTGGATTGACCACCATGAGTTAATGGGTTAATTTAGGCCTTATGGTGGTCTGGATTGACCACCATGAGTTAATGGGTTAATTTAGGCCTTATGGTGGTCTGGATTGACCATCATGAGTTAATGGGGTAATTATAGTTGCCTGGGGTTATTATTTTTAGTGCGAGTCCTTTCAGGACCTTTACGGTCCTTTGAGGACCCGCGAGGCGGGAAATTTAAAATTGAATTGCAGCAGGGTCACGATCGGTGCCGATCGGGGCCCCCCGCTGCAGGGGGTTTATATGGGGACACTTCGGGGGTCCCGATGGGGACCCCCAGCATAGAGGGGGGTTAATTTTAAGTGCCGCGGCCGGGATTGGCTAATAGTGTGCCGCGGCCCCTTTAAGGAGCCGCGGCGGGGAATTTAAAAGTTTTAAATGCAGCGGGGGCCTGATCAGTGCCGATCGGGGACCCCCGCTGCAAGGGGTTAATGTGTGGGGGCTGCGGGGGTTCCTATGGACCCCTGCAGCAAGGTGTTCATGTGAGGACACTTCGGGGGTCCCGACAGGGACCCCCGCATTGAGGGGGGGTTCATTTTAGGTGCCTGGGGGGGGTTTGGAGTACCCCCCACGGCAATGCTTATGTGGGGGACTGCCGCGGAGGTCCCTTTTAGGACCCCCGCAGCACTTGATGAGGAGTGGGAGCCTGCGATATCATCTCGCAGGCTGTCACTCCTCATGTACATTTACGCAGTGTAGATACGTACGGCCCTGCTGCGTAGCTCATACGTTGCTCGCAGCAGGGCTAATTTAATAGCATTGTAAGTTAGAGAAACTTTGCAGTACGTAGGGCTTAAGTAGAAGCCTCTTATTTACGAGGCTGGAATTTAATAGGGCCCTTAATTTCTAAATGCTTTAATACGATAAAAAAACAGATTACAGTGGAAAAAACTTCAGCCATACAGAAATGGGAGACAGATTGTTGTAATCCTATTACAATAGAAACTTGGTCTAAGGCATTTAATCTCTCTCAGAGAATTATTAAATATCAATCCTATAGAGAAATTAATTTTAAAGTGGTGCAGAGATGGTATTTTGTCCCCTCAAAAATAGCTCTGATTTATAAAGACCCAGACCTGGGGATATGTTGGAGATTTTGTAACCAACAAGGCTCCCACAAACATATTTGGTGGGATTGTGTACACATCAGGAACTTGACTATAATTCTTAATGTTGTGATCATTATTCCTTCATGTGAAATGGCATTGTTACATATTTTTGATGAAGGGTTGAAGTTGGAAGAAAAAGCCTTCTTCATTCAAGTATTCCCAGTGGTTAAATGGTTGATAGCTAAACACTGGAAATCAGAGATAACTCCAACAATGAACGAAGTAATTTTAACGCTTGAAAAAAACAGAGAATTGGAAAAAGATATTTTTACTTTGGGCATTAGTCTATCTAAGTGCAATAGTTGGGTGGTATGGGATAACTATCTCCATCCATCAACCTAAATAAATACAAACCTTTTCAAGGGGAATGATATGTAAATACCTAAATTTGTATACCTTTATATGTTACCTGTACTTTTAACTTGTCTGTTTTTTTTATATATATGTATATCTTTGCTGTTTGTATAATTGTGTAATGGAATTTGTATTTCTATAAAGAAAAGAAAATAATAAAAAAAATAAAAAAACGAGCCGTCAAGCTCCAGACAATACCAGGCGTATCTTAAATTTGCTTGATGTGGCATTGATAAAGAAAACACCATTGATGCTTCTTTCTCAATAGAATTGATTGGATTTATATGACTGAGACCTTAAACAAATTTGACCTGAGTGACAGATTAGTGAAGGGTATTTTAGAACTATACTCATCTCCTACAGTATATCATCACATATATAGTTGTGAGCGTACGAGTTGTTGCTAACGCTGCGGGCTCGCGTAGCGAGTCGCGGGCCTCGCGTAGCGAGGGCCGCGGCTCGCGCAGCGAGTCGCGGGCCTCGCGAAGCGAGGGCCGCGACTCGCGCAGCGAGTCGCGGGCCTCGCGTAGCGAGGGCACTGTGCCAGGTTCTCAGTTGCTGGCATGGAGCGCCGCAGGCGCTCCTTGCCAGCAACTGAGGACCCTCGCGAAGCGAGGGCCTCAGTTGCTGGCTTGGAGCGCCGCAGGCGCTCCATGCCAGCACCTGAGGACCTCGCAAAGCGAGGTCTTCAGTTGCAGCAACTGCGACCCTTGAAAAAAAAAGTTTACGTCCAAACACATTACGACACTCGCAAACAACATACGACACACGTTGAAACACATTACGACACTCGCAAACAACATACGACACACGTTCACACACATTACGGCCTCGCAACACTCGGACGCAACTCGCGAACATTACAAAATTACAAACACAATACATACACACAGCACATACATAAAAACCTTACCTACACAAACAGGAAGCACCCAGGACCTCAAAAATGCAACTTACAACTTAATTGCACTCAAAATAAAAGAGTTTCGACACTAAATGCTTTGTTAAGCGACAAAAAAAATGGCCGACGAATAAAACGAAAACGAGGCTACACACGCAAACACCATGCTACACACGCAAACACCATACGAGACACGTTACCACACATTACGAGTTCGCAAACATCGGACGCAACACGCCGACATACAAACATTTAAAACTTAACAAAGACACACAACAAACACATAAAAAGCTTACCTACAGCAAGAGGAACCAGCCAGCACCTCAAAAAAACAAGTTACACCTACATTTAAATCAAAATAAACACTTTAGACAGTAATACCATCGCTAAGCGAGAGAAAAAATGGCCGACGAACAAAACGAAAACGAGGCTTCAGACGTAACTACACTACACTTACTCGCAATAATGAAACACATACTATGCGGAACGTATCACAATCATATTAAACACCATTTTGAACAGTAATACGCCTAAAATGGCGGATGGAACGCAAATTGTAAGCTGGAACGCAAATAGCGCATGCGTATTGCGTTCTAACGGTCTCACTTTCCAGAACTTTCTACAAGTTTATAAATACTGCCTATTTCCAACTAAAAAATACATTTCTCCTCAGGTGATCAACGGAGTGACTTCTGAGATAACTGCTGCTTTTACTTGAGAAGACAATTCTTTACTAATTTACTACTTTACATTGTGCAAATTACAACTGACAGGTAAGCTATAATATATTACATTTTATTATCAGGTCAGGTCAAACAAATAAAAAAATAAACTAGGATTTATGTAGTCATCATGTATGGCACATTTATGTGTATAGGCTCCCAAACAAAATTAAACAGAGCTTTATGTATAGTGACATCTGACACGCACATATATGTCTATAATGTATAGTTACATGTGACACGCACATATATGTCTATAATGTATAGTGACATTTGACACACACATTTCTGTGTATTGCCCCTTCATAGTGACATGTGACACGCACGTATATGTGTATAATGTATAGTGACATGTGACACGCACATATATGTCTATAATGTATAGTGACATGTGACACGCACATTTCTGTGTATTGCCCCTTCATAGTGACATCTGACACCGACATATATGTCTATAATGTATAGTGACATGTCACACGCACATTTATGTGTATTACCAATGCAACAACATTAGCTTACAACAAAATCAGTAAACAACTACATTTTAATGACATTATATGTCATGTATACTGATATGTCACATGCACATATATGTGTATCATCTATAGTTACATCTCACACACACACATTTATGTGTGTTGGAACAAATAAATATAATGTTAATTTCACCATTTAAATTTGACTCATGTATACTGATATGTCACACGTACACAAAATAATTACATTAAACTATGTAATGTGCTTCATGTATGTGAGATATGTGTGTAGCCCCCAACAAAAATTAAGGTTAATTGAATTAATTTACTGCAATTCAATACATCAGATAAAGCTGAATCTTTCTATTTCGTTTCATATTCAAACAGACTCTGCATCAACAGCGTCTCTCAACAATTTGCACCGTGCACTGTGAAGCACAATCCCTTTTAAAGAACACCAACAAATTTGAAGAGGTAAGATACAAGAACACATTACATGCTCAAAAGGACATGCTTTGCTAGATGACAAATTATAAATATACAAATAACTATTTCACTTTCTTTTTCAAACAGACACTAAAAGAAGACCGGCGGATTAAGATTGGCAGGAGGGGACCGTCTGTCATTCAAAACTTCTATCAAGGTAAAGTATTAAGTATAAACAAGAAATAACCATGAGCCTTATTCAATTGCAACTTCCTCATTTGAATAGGGCTCTATATAAGCACATAACATTTTTTTTATACAGAACTTTTTAGTTACTGAAATTCTAACCACAATCAAGGTTTTCAATAACTAAAAACTTTGCTCAATAAATATGTTATGTGATTATATAGAGCCCTCTTCAATTGGCAAAATTGCAATTCAATGAGGACCTATATGTCTTTAATGGCCAAGGGCCTCAGTGAAATGTGATTTGCCCATTTCAATAGGGTTCTATATAAGCACATAACATATTTTGGAAACAGAACTTTTTAGTTAATGAACTTCTAACCACAATCAAGGTTTTCAATAACTAAAAACTTTGCTCAATAAATATGTTATGTGATTATATAGAGCCCTCTTCAATTGGCAAAATTGCAATTCAATGAGGACCTATATGTCTTTAATGCCCAAGGGCCTCACTCAAATGTGATTTGCCCATTTCAATAGGGCTCTATATAAGCACAGAGCATATTTTTTAGGAAATTTTTCTTTTGTGAACACGTTCCTTTTGGATACAAGTTCACTAAATACAAAATTCCGTACAAACATATGCTCTGTGATGATATTGAGCTCTATTCCATTGGCCAAAACACAATTGAATAAGTAGCTCACAATATAACAAATGCAGTAACCAAAGGCCCTTATTCAATTGCTATTTTGGAAAATTAAATATGGCTATTTTAACAAATATATGTGATGTGCTTATTTAGAACCCTATTCAAATTTCTACATTGCAATTCAATTACGGCCTTACAGTACTATTATATTGTAAAAAATGCAATTGCATGAGGACACACACATTTCTGTGTATTGCCCCTTCATAGTGACATGTGACACGCACGTATATGTGTATAATGTATAGTGACATGTGACACGCACATATATGTCTATAATGTATAGTGACATGTGACACGCACATTTCTGTGTATTGCCCCTTCATAGTGACATCTGACACCGACATATATGTCTATAATGTATAGTGACATGTCACACGCACATTTATGTGTATTACCAATGCAACAACATTAGCTTACAACAAAATCAGTAAACAACTACATTTTAATGACATTATATGTCATGTATACTGATATGTCACATGCACATATATGTGTATCATCTATAGTTACATCTCACACACACACATTTATGTGTGTTGGAACAAATAAATATAATGTTAATTTCACCATTTAAATTTGACTCATGTATACTGATATGTCACACGTACACAAAATAATTACATTAAACTATGTAATGTGCTTCATGTATGTGAGATATGTGTGTAGCCCCCAACAAAAATTAAGGTTAATTGAATTAATTTACTGCAATTCAATACATCAGATAAAGCTGAATCTTTCTATTTCGTTTCATATTCAAACAGACTCTGCATCAACAGCGTCTCTCAACAATTTGCACCGTGCACTGTGAAGCACAATCCCTTTTAAAGAACACCAACAAATTTGAAGAGGTAAGATACAAGAACACATTACATGCTCAAAAGGACATGCTTTGCTAGATGACAAATTATAAATATACAAATAACTATTTCACTTTCTTTTTCAAACAGACACTAAAAGAAGACCGGCGGATTAAGATTGGCAGGAGGGGACCGTCTGTCATTCAAAACTTCTATCAAGGTAAAGTATTAAGTATAAACAAGAAATAACCATGAGCCTTATTCAATTGCAACTTCCTCATTTGAATAGGGCTCTATATAAGCACATAACATTTTTTTTATACAGAACTTTTTAGTTACTGAAATTCTAACCACAATCAAGGTTTTCAATAACTAAAAACTTTGCTCAATAAATATGTTATGTGATTATATAGAGCCCTCTTCAATTGGCAAAATTGCAATTCAATGAGGACCTATATGTCTTTAATGGCCAAGGGCCTCAGTGAAATGTGATTTGCCCATTTCAATAGGGTTCTATATAAGCACATAACATATTTTGGAAACAGAACTTTTTAGTTAATGAACTTCTAACCACAATCAAGGTTTTCAATAACTAAAAACTTTGCTCAATAAATATGTTATGTGATTATATAGAGCCCTCTTCAATTGGCAAAATTGCAATTCAATGAGGACCTATATGTCTTTAATGCCCAAGGGCCTCACTCAAATGTGATTTGCCCATTTCAATAGGGCTCTATATAAGCACAGAGCATATTTTTTAGGAAATTTTTCTTTTGTGAACACGTTCCTTTTGGATACAAGTTCACTAAATACAAAATTCCGTACAAACATATGCTCTGTGATGATATTGAGCTCTATTCCATTGGCCAAAACACAATTGAATAAGTAGCTCACAATATAACAAATGCAGTAACCAAAGGCCCTTATTCAATTGCTATTTTGGAAAATTAAATATGGCTATTTTAACAAATATATGTGATGTGCTTATTTAGAACCCTATTCAAATTTCTACATTGCAATTCAATTACGGCCTTACAGTACTATTATATTGTAAAAAATGCAATTGCATGAGGGCCAAACTATGCAACATATGGTACACACAAAGGCCCTCATTCAATTGCAATTTGCCCAATTGAATAGGGCTCTAAATAACAACATAACAATAGCTTAAAACTAAGGTTTTAGTTAATAAAAAAATATCAAAAATACAGTTTTTCAATGACTACAAAATTATTTTAACTAATATGCTAATATGCTATGTGCTCATTTACAGCACAATTCAATTAGCCAAATCGCAATTCAATGACACACAAACTGCTACACACAAAACAGAATTTCTTATTAAGGCCCTCATTCAATTGCAATTTTGCCAATTGAATAGGGGTCTAAATAAGCACATCACATATATTTTTTAAAGAAGTTTTTAGTTATTAAGCATCTATCCAAAACCACGGTTTTCAATACCTAAAAACTTCTTTAAAAAATATATATTATGTGCTTATTTAGAGCCGTATTCAATTGGCAAAATCGCAATTGAATGAGGGACTAAATGTTTAACAACCTATAAGCCTTACAAATAACCAAAAATAAGAATAACAAAAGTGTTGTGCACCTAATAGCATTGTATAAAAAAACACACAAACTCATAGCAAACTATATTAACATTCTTCTTTAATGTTTAACAAATTATAACCTGTACAATCAAGAAGAAATTAGTTTTGCACAAGTGATGTGCACCAAACAGGATTGTCAATAACTAACACAAACACATAGCAAACTACATTAATTATATTATTTCATGTTTCACTAACTATAACCATCCAAATAAAGGTTAAATAAGTATACCACAAGTGGTGCGCACAAAACAGGATTGTACAAAAACTAACATAAACACATAGCAAAATAAATTCATATTCTTATGTAATATATCACAACCCACAAGCCTTACTAAGAACCTTAAATAAGAATAACAAAAGTCTTGGGATTGTACAGAAAGTTAAAAAAAAATTTTTTAAAAAAAATAAACATAACTGATACAATACAGCAAAATTAATACATTTTTTACTTATTTAAAAGACATTTCACTCAAACAACATTTTCTATTTTACATTACAACAGATACTGCGTGAAGACAATCGGACGAGGACTTTTTCCACAGGACCGGACCGGACCATCGGACGAGGACTCGGACCAGACCAGCAGACGAGGAATTTCAACACAGGACCAGACCAGCAGACGAGGAATTTCAACACAGGACCACACCATCGGACGAGGACTTTCACCAACGGACAACAACATCGGACGAGGAATATCGCCACAGGACCACAATATCGGACAGGGGCTATCGCGACAGGACCACACCATCGGACGAGGACTTCCGACAGAGGACCACACCATTGGACAACGATTTGGAAACGAGGAGCAACAAACATTCGGATTTAAATCACACTTCAACCAAGGTAAACTATAATAACTACTAAAGAATAACACTAAAGAAACTGGTTTCAGTTGCATCCGTCTCAACAGAAAAATAAATTAATTAATTTACTATCTCACTTATTTTATTTAAATTGCTACTATGCAATACATAGCTCAATAACCACATCACTTTTTTTTTCAGCAAAGAAGTTTTGCAGTGGTAAATATCTATCCACAAACAAAGTTTTTAATAAATACAACCATTATTTTAAATAAATATGTTACATGCTTATTTACAGCAGTATTCCATTAAAAAAATTCGGAGCCACTGAAGACAGGAATTATAAATTTAACTAAATATCAATGATACATTCATGATTTGCCTTTTATTTCAACAATTGTGCACAATCATCTTTAACAGGAATTACAAATTTAAATATACACAATTACATTTATTTGTTTCCGTTTACAGATTAATATGGCTGATAACGAGACCAAAGAAGAGAAGAAAAGACGTCAAACTAGAGAAAGACAAGAGAGATGGGCCGCCCAGCAGACACCGGAGGAGAAAGAAATTAGAAGAGAAAAAGAACGCAAAAGACTTGCAAATAAAAGAATATCCGCTGCAAAAATGAAACATACAACCAAAATAAATAAAAAAATTATAAAGCATTTACAAACTGTTCCTAAAACATCAGATGACATTTTACAACATACCAGTCAAGACAGACCAAAAAAAAAAACTACCAAAAAAAAGCATTTACAAACTCTTACTAAAAACTTACAGGAAATTTCAACCGAACAAGTCCAACATATACCAAGAAAATGTACGAAAAAAACTAAACATTTAGAACCTGTTGTTGAAACATTTCATGACTTTTCATCTGATGAATATCAAAGTCAACATCCAATATGCATTGCAAATTGTCCTTTAATGAAGTCTTTAGCAGTAGAGGTTCATAGTTGTGGGGACATGACTACTCAATGTCAATTTTGTGAGGCTTATTATTTTAAACAGGAGAGACCCCGAGATGGACAATTTATTAGTTGTTGTCAAAAAGGAAAGTTCAAACTTCCAGAAAGGAAACAATTTCCAACCTATTTACTAAATATTCTGACTGAACCTACTTTTCCAAATTACAAAAATTTTAAGACAAACATAAGATCCTACAATAGTGCCATATCATTTGCATCTATGGGGGCAACATTGGCTGCTAATGTACCAGGACATGGTCCTTACTGTTTTAAAGTCCAAGGACAAATTTATCATCGCACTTCCCATTTACATCCAGAGGAAGGAAATAAAAGAAAATTCGCTCAACTATATGTCCTAGATACAATGGAAGCTGTTGACCAACGTATGCAGATGGAAGAAAATAAAAAATGCTTACCCACTGTTTTCATAGAGCTAAATAATATTATGGACAACAATCCCTACAGTAAAGCTTATAAAAAATTGGCAGAAGTAGAAAATGAACAACTACTTCATTCACAAACACATCAATTACCAATGCCGAAGGTTAATATGGTGCTTAAAAGAGACAGACATACTGATAAACGTCGTTATAACTTGCCAACAACAAATGAGGTTGCAATGGTGTTTCACAATGATGAAGGAGAACCACCATTTCAAAGAGACATACGAATATATCCGAGAAATGAGGACCAACCGTTTATTAATATGAGTATCTTAAGTCCAAATTTAGATCCAATGACATATCCCATCTTTTTCCCACACGGAGAAGCAGGTTGGCAACCAAAATTAACTCTTCCCAGTTACCCAAATGCTAAAGGCAGAATCCGAAATAATGTTTCTATGCTTGAATTTAAAGTAGCTCAAATTGCCATTCGCAATGTATTTAATCCAATTTTATGTGGTGGGAAACTAACACAACAATGGATTATTGATTCATATTTGCAAGTTGAGGCAAATAATTTAAACTTTATCAAATATCAACAAGATAAACTCCGTGTAGAACAATATTCTGGACTCATGGACTATGTTGCTGACGTGGCTACAAGCAGAGACATGACAGCTGGCAAAGCCATCATTTTACCATCTTCCTTTCAAGGATCTCCTCGGAATATGAGAGAAAGATACAATGATGCTATGGCTATTGTGACAAAATTTGGCAAACCCGATTTATTTGTGACATTTACATGTAATCCACAATGGCCAGAAATTACACTAAATCTACTTCTTGGACAAACTGCTTCAGATCGACCAGATTTAGTAGCCAGAGTTTTTAAGATTAAATTAAATGAATTAATACGTGACTTCACTATAAATCAGTTATTTGGCAAATGTCTTGCTTATGTATATACCATTGAATTTCAAAAAAGAGGCCTTCCACATGCACATCTTCTAATAATACTTCAAGAAAAAGATAAATTAGATACTTCAGACAAAGTGGATGCAGTCATTGTTGCTGAACTACCAGATCCAGAACTATATGGTAGACTATATGAGATTGTTACTCATCGCATGATTCATGGACCCTGTGGTGACCTTAATCCACAATCACCATGTATGGAAAATAATAAATGTTCCAAAGAATTTCCCAAAGATTATAGAGACAAAACCTATGCCAATTGTGATGGATATCCACTTTATAAAAGAAGAGAAGGAGATAGTGCCATTATTCGTGGGAAAAAAGTGGACAATAGATATGTAGTACCTTACAATCCACATTTACTCATGAAGTACAACGCCCACATCAACGTAGAAGCCTGCACTTCCATCAAATCAATTAAATATGTCTATAAATATATTTACAAAGGTTACGATGCAGCTACTGTAGTCGTCAAAAGTGCAGACAACCCTGAAAGTAGTGAGTTAGTACATGATGAACTTGCATCTCATGTAGATGCTCGCTATGTCAGTGCGCCAGAAGCTATGTGGCGGCTTTTAAAATTTGAAATGCATGATAGATCACATGCAGTATATAGGTTAGCAGTACATTTGCCACAACGACATTTAGTCTATTTCCATGCTGGAAATGAAATGAATGCATTGGCCCAAAGTGAAGATCGTCACACTACACTAACTGCATGGTTTGCATTAAATTCCACTGATGCTGAAGCAACACAATACTTATATATTGAAATTCCATATCACTATGTTTTTGTGAATGGATTATGGAGACCAAGAAAAACCAGAGGCAATAAAATTATTCCAAGAATTTACACAGTCAGTCCAAGAGATGTTGAACGTTTTTGCTTACGGATATTACTTTTAAATGTTCCTGGAGCACAAAGTTTTGAACACTTAAGAACTGTTAATGA